>JAMXBB010000005.1:4480007-5009787 GCA_024138015.1 Lumnitzera littorea | reverse complement strand
AAGTATCATACTCCATCAGATTTTAACATCCTAAAACATCTACTTATTCACTAAGTTAGTAATTAATATCCTAATCACCTAATTAACTCTAAATTACCCATTTTATGCCTAATTTTAGGGCCTAAAAATTATCTAAAAATTTCGAAAATTAATTTTTGAAAACGGGCTTCATAGCACTGTTCTATATCATCTAAGTAATCTACACAAAAATTTTGGGCTTGAAACTACACTCCTAAGATCATTTATTTCTAAACCGAAATGTGCTCGGTTTTGCATGATTTCTTCGGGGCCATATATTACGGAACATAATTTCATCAAAATAATATTTTTTCTACAAACTACATACAAAAATATCTCAGAATAACAAAATTCATAATTTTATAATTATATTTACTATTTTTACAAAATTACACAAGATTCGGGCTGGAAATCGGACTCACCGATTTGGGTGGCTCCGGCCACCGCGGGCCGCCGTGGCCTTGTCGGCCGGCCTGGGCGTTGCCACCACCATGTGATGGTGATGGTCGTCCACTCCCAGCTCCTCGTCTGGTGTGGGTTCCCTTTAAAATCCCTAACTACACAGTTTTTCTTATTTTTTTTTTATTTTCTGGATTTTCTCTCGAATTTTAAACTCTCTCTAATTTTCTCACTTTCCAAACTATCCAAATGAGCTCTGTAAATTTTTTCCCTATTTATAGACGTTTGCTGTAATTAATATGCATTAATTTGACAAGACTTTGTCCAAATTCCTTGATTTTTGGCTTTTAAGTTGTTCACTTTTTATTGGCTAATTTTTATTTTTCTTATCCTGACATGCCACGACCTGATATTGATGCATCTTATTCTCTTCTGATTTTTTCTGATTTTTCCATAATTATTTTATAATTTTCTTTAATTATTTGCTTAGTTTTTGGCCAAATTAGGTAATTACGCGTATTTTTATCTATACGTAAATACATGTGGGGTACACGTGAACATTCCTAAATATTATTTTGGTCATTCTAAAATTTTTAGTATACATATAATCTATCTCTAATAATTTATTAGTTATTAAATTACACTTTTTGCCTTTTCGGTAATTAGTAATTATTATGCTTAAAATTTGAAAATTTTATAGTATCCTATTTTACTATTTATTTTCTTAAATTTAAGTTTACGGGGTCATTTTTACTAATATTTCTCTCAATAGTTTATAATTTGGGTGTGATCGGATCCTTTAGCCGATTGTCCTAAACCTTGGGTTCTAATCTCAATCCTACGGTTACTTTGCTTAACTTTGGGGCTTACACTGGTTATGACGAGGATCAATAGGAGAAGGAGGAATATAAGGTGTACGACATTATTAGACTTGTCTGAGAACACCATACCTCCGATCAACTGCATGATATGTGCCCTCGTGAAGCGTTGTATTGTCTCCTCATTCGCATGAAAAGGCAAATAAGTGAAATTGTTCTTTAACCACAACAACTTTAATCTGGCACTCTTTAAGGCACTCTCTAGTAAGCGAATTCCTAATAGGTGGCGACATAACTTAGCCGACCTAGTAGAAGGTATCACTCCAGTAACTTCATTGCCATTGGCTGGTATACTTATGAGCAAAGATATATCTTGTAGCATCACTATTATCTCACTAGTAAGGAAGTAAAACGTATGTATATGATATCATACATGGATCTATCGGGATCTCCTGACCACCCCGACGCTTAAATATTCCCTTACGATTATGGTACTTGAGTTAATGGTTTTCCTGTAATCAAGAAAGAAAAAATATGGTTACAATCAGTATAGGAAATGGAATAAATTGCAAGTATGTTTTCCATTTGCTATTCCTTACCTGACCACCTTACACTAGCTCAAACCTGGGATGGCTGTAAGTGAAGTAGTGACCTATCTACTGGTCCTGGATCCATTTACTCCTGTAAGTACAAAAGAGGAAAGAAAATCTATAAGCTTACTAGAAAACTCATATGGTAAAAATAAAAAGTTAGAAAAAAGAATTACTTCTTAAATACACTACCATATATATAATTAATAAATATTATTACGAGTTTTTTTCACATTTAATAAGTGAACTACCGGTGGATCCACTCGATATTGGTTATCTTCCTTATTGCGGACATCTTCTCTTATTATGTTCATCTCCACCACATAGTCTACAAGTATAAGTTAACGGTCCCTCTTGGATGTCTGTCTCATTCTGGAATTGTTTCTTTTGTGGTTTTCTTGGATTCCTAACCCTATTTGATGTTGTAACTGGATGTGACATAGGAATATTGAGATATGACCAGCTAGACTTATCGGTACAAGGCATGAAGGAACGAATGTATACATGTAGCCGATTTTGCATTGTGTACCAATACCCAATGTGTGCAACACAGTTCATATTCACTTTTCCCATAATAGCTATAGCGTATAAGCATGGAATTTTGTATGTTTGCTACTTATTGTAAGTACATCATGTAGTCCAAAGGGCGACCGTGTGGCTGTTCTCTCCTTTTTGCTCGTGTGTCGTTAGTCTGGGCATTATTTTGACCTTGAATATTTTCTCATTGTAGTAAAAAATCATGACTTGGCAATCGCTGGCCACTTTGCGCCACTTGTTAAATTTTCTCTTCACGAATTTGGCTAACACTTTGCTAATGCCCATTTACTCCGCTAACTCGATCTTACATTTGTTGAAGTAGCCATTGCAGTTGTAGAAAGTTTTCTAGCATCATGCAAAGCACTGTTATAATTGAGTCATGTCGTCATAAGCCAGCATCCACATTTTAGGATGTAGGCCTCTAAAGTAAGCTTTAATATGGGGGCTCATAGTCTTAGCCTCGTCATAGTAAGTGTGAAACTTTCGAGGTTACAATTGGTAAGCGACTTTCTTTATCATCTCTTTGCAATATTTGTTCTTAACCTGAGTGTTGAAGTTACTGATGACTTATTGAATACACCACCACCAAGGCTAACCCCTTGGCCATACTGCATTCTTGCCCTATACTAGAGATTGGATCTTAACATGACAGTTTAAAATCAAACATATATTGATACGATTTCTTATTATGTGCATGAGCACACATGTTTCGGCATTACTATTTGTATCATCAAAATCTTCATCAATATCAATGAATGCTAGTTCATTCTCCACATGGGTATCTTTATTTGACTCGTGGTGACTAAGACATTAAGTTTACTGGACATGTGACTGGTGCTCGGTACGTAACTCGGTAGGACCACTTGAGATTCGAACATGCCAGTTTCAACTTGTAGTTTAAGATCATCGTTGTGCCGTCTAACATCGTCCTCAACTGTAACAAGGGCTATTGATGGTGGGTTCACTTCATGAATTTCAATATATATTTCGGTAGAATTGCTGACTTCACTACGTTCTATTAAGGAAGCCATTGACTATTAGATATCGTAATCATCGTTGATGGGGATGGCACATAACATGTCCTTGATCTTGCCTATGAGGGGGCATATGTGAATTAGCTCAATCTGATATGTTGTCATGTTAACCCAAAGCCGATTATAGATCATTCTAAGTACCTAATCATACGTAGCCCCAAATTGAACTCTAACTATTGTTCTTGGGCACCTATCATACCGTACCTTATCCTTTCCTTCCACAATATTTCTACCAACCTAACAAACTAACCTCATATTATCACTATATTAGCTGCATAAACTTTAGCATGTGCGTATATAAATACTACCTTATCCTAGCAGACATTAATTTTTTTTCACAGCCAATATTATGAAAGTTAATGGATTTTATTGCACAAAATATTAGTAAATAATAATATTTATATTATTTGATGTACCGCTAATTTCTTTTCACAACTAATATTATGAAAGTTAATGGGTATAATTAACAACCAATTGTCTAATTACTTGCATTGGGAAGAAAATTTTCCTATAGAATTACTAATTAAATAATCTTGTTAAGTCACCATTAAAAAAATTATACAATACTAATATCTATGTTATTGTTATGTCATTGTTTTAATACTACTTGTAAGTTTTTTAAATATATTTTTTGTGATATATCTTTGTGGATGATAAAATTTACACAAGTTTATATATTAATTCCTTTTTTCAATTAATTGATAATTAAACTTCAATCTATAATTACCTCCATGAAAAGGTGAAAGATTTTATTTTCTTGATCTTTTTAGAAGTACATAGAGCACCAACAATTATTTCTTAGTAAATTTTAAAATTCTCATCTATTGAATGTTAAGAATACTTTTTAGTAATATCATTATATATGTATTATAATTTACAATAATTAATATAATTTTTTTAAAGAAAATAATAATATTACATAAAATAAGATAGATCTACCTTCCTTATGGTTCTTTATCAATCCCTATTATAACATTTATAATTCATTCAACAACCTATGTAAAGAAATTTTAGTATCTAATATGTTTTGATAATTATTAAAAGGATTAACACTTTTCAATAGATGATGGGATATGACTAACTTATTTTATGATAAAACAATCCATTTTCCTCTAAATACTTAAGTATACGGGCAATCATTTCATAACTTATAATTAGCAAAGAAAAAGCATAGAGAGAGAATTGTTGCTTGATTTTATTTATAATATACACAATTTATGTAAATATTAACGTCATAAAAAAAATAACATATTACATACAAAAATACACATTTGCCCAAAAATTACTAATATACAACAATATACCATCATGTATTAAGTGATAATATTATTTCTTTAAAATACATATACTTAAAATGAATTAAAATGAGTAAAAATCATATATTTTCCTATATTGATGTCTATAGAGAGAAAGCGATAATAGTGCACCAATTGTTTTCTCGTTTCTAAAAAACTTTCCATAATATAGACCTATACTAAGTTACTATTCTAATTCTATAATTGATTCGTAAAAAAACGAACCTAGATTATTGGTTTGGTTAAGAGTTTTCTCGTATGGTTGAAAAGAGAAAAAGAGATTTTTCAAGAATTTATGTATATACAAATGAGGAAGAAGAAGTGTGCGATGGATTTAAACGCCTATGGAAACAATCTCTTCAAAAAGCGATTTTAAGTACAATATTTCTGAGATTATTCTTTTAGATGTCGTATTTGTGTAATTTTTTTTTTCCTTTTTCCTCAAATTTTAACATGTATGTTAATTTACTTTACATGTGAACACGTACATAGAGAAAGACATGCCATATATGCCATAGGGGATTTCCGACTACAGAGGATTGGGAGCATCTCACAGTAATAAAATTAAACCTATTTTAAAAATTATAGTGGTTGTGGAACCAAATTAAAAGTCCAGTAGTTAGTATTATAATTTTTAAAACTACAGTGGCATGAGATGGAATTTACTTTTATTTTTTTTTTATCCTTTTGATATTGCTATAACATCCTTTCAAAATCATATATTCACCAAAATAAGATATTAAAAAGTATACGGACATACATTCGTGTATATATATATGTGTATATATATATATATACTTATTGCCAAATGGCGTAAACCAGATCGCATATCAATCTTGCTCACGATCAAGAGTGTATTATATTAGAATCAGGTTCAAACTAAATAAAGAAAATTTTTTGATATGATTCCACCGAAAAAAAAAAAGAAAAAAGAAAAGTTTTCATGGTTTTTGTTCCTTTTGTATATTTGTGAATGGAAAACAAATGAAAAATGAACGGATAAAAAAAGATATTACCATGAATTAAGGCTAGATCAAATCAATAATTAATTGACTCACAATTGCCAAAAGAATCTAAGGTGTTAAATAAATATTGATATGACACAGGGAATCTATGTAACGTTCTATGTACAAATTTCGCCATTAGGGATTAAATAAGTCGGACGTCACAATTTATAATAGACTGATAACAACTCTGGGAATAAAGAAAGACACTGGCCTCCCTATTCAAAAAATTACGACAAATCTATCTCACTAAATCCATAATAATAAAAAGTTCATAACCACATCTCAAAACTATAGATTCTGTTTCATAACATGCCTATTTATAGGTTAATAAAATAATCATAATTTTCTAATTAAAAAATAAGAAATAACAAAAGAGACAGCTATTATGACGAAAAATTAATAAGAAGATGATCAAAATTGAACAAAATCTATTAACTCGACTAATCGCTTGTTTTGCTTGGTCAACCACTTATTTTACTTAGTCATTAACCCTTAATCAATTACCATAGAACTAATATTATTAAATTCGGATCAGATAGTTGACTTGAATGCGTAAAAAAACTAAAAATATTAAAAAAAAAATCAAATTCAATGGAAAGTCAAATGAGAATTGAATCGAACTAAATCATTGGGATACAATGCTTCATAATTCGATTAATCGACTCCTGCAAGCCACCGACATACACCCACCGTAGCGAAAAAGGCTTTCACTCAAGACCACCTTCAGCAAATCGGTTTGCAAACACTAGACGACCTTTGGCAAACTCAAGCGGCTGTTTCACCCACTTTAGGTTAGTGACTATTGGGGGTTAGTGTCAATGATTTTTTTTTTCCTTTTTTTTTTTTAAGTAAACATTTTAGTTGTTTATTAGTTTTATTTCTAGTTCCTTGTCTTGTATTCTAGTCCACTCAAATAAAATAATTAAATGTACTAAGTTCACCTCTTTATCTATTATTGTAAAGCCAGGGTATCTTTCGGTATCTTATATGCATTAAAAATATGTCCCTTATCTTATAGTTAATTCCCACATGATTTACCCCTCATTTCATGTTTCGGTGGCAGTGTCCACCTAACACCCAAAACAATTCGACAAAACATTCTCCATTTCCACCTGTTTCCCATCTACTCTCAATGCATGAAATAACCGATATATTATAGTAGATGAGTGGCTTTGATGTCTTATATAGTTGAAATTATTATAATATGATAATAAATAAATGAATGAATAATAGCCATGTCTCAATTGACATATAAATTACAACTTAGATAAAATTTACAATTGTAGATAAATGAGAGAGAAGTTATACCACTACGAACTATTATATAATTATGGTATCGATTTTTTTATACATCGTAGCATGCTGTATTTTTGACTGGCCTTTCTAAAATATGAAGTGGCCGCCATAACAAAATTATAATATTGGTTTAGACACTATCTGATAGAGAGGCAAGGAATTCTACTCCCGAACGAGACTGAGAAGATCCATTCAATGGTAGGGTTGTGGTAGCCATGACAACATTTGGCAAGGAGGAATTAAGCGGGATTAGTAATTACTGAGCTAAGAATGTCGTGCCGGATCTGCCCATTTAGATCCGATATTTGCCCTGAAACGTCAATGTCATGGTAGTAATCATAATCCCCAATTAAATTTGGACAAAGGTAAATTTTGAATCCTAAATCAACTTGGTCTGTTAGTGGTTGAGCTAAACTGTCTGACCTGATGGTTTAAGTACTATCTCATTATAAAAATAAAAATAAAAAATTGACACTAAATAGCTTAAAATTTTAAATTTCAAAATTCAAATGACGTGTTCACACATTCTTTGATTCTTATAAATAGTAGCTTTAGACCTAATAATAATATTTACTTTACAAACTAATTAAATCTCTCCAATTTCAACTATTTACCTTTAATTTTTTTTCAGTTTTGCAATGTTGTTAAAAATATTTTCTTCTACTAATCATAAATTTCTATACGTAATTCTCTACTCCACTGCACAGAACAATTTGCATTAGCAAATAACACGAACATACAAATACCCACTATATAATTTCTACTTTATTTTCTTTTACATATTATTTCTATCTTTCACTCATAAATATTTACACCAATGAAAAAATTTTTACATCGTACCTTTTCCAGTTAATAAAACAATTCATCATTTGGTGATAAAAGTAAAGTTAAGGTCATTGGAATTTCCAATACATCGTTTGCGCCACTATAGTTTGAGGACATTCAGACGTACCTAAGTAACGGGTATGACTTGAATTAGCAAAGGATATACGATATGGTTAAGAACGTGGAAAAAAAATTTACACCACTTCTAGGCTTCAATGTAGAACTTCATCACACGAGTAATCGGAGCATATTACCTCCTGACTTTGATGTTGAACATCAACATATGAGTTATCGGGGCATGCTACCTCCTAGTTTCGAACCTCTACGCATGAGTGCCCTTGAATGTCATGTTAGATTCGAACTTTCTCGTATGAGCGTCCTTGCATGGCTTGCGGGATTTGAACTCCACGGATGAGTTGCCTTGCAAGCATGTTCAAGGATGAGGAGGACAACATAGAAATTATTTTCGAAACAGAATAGTAACATATAAGACAATGTGAGCTCAGTAGTTCGAGACCGTCTAACTCAAGTAAGCCCCATAAACCCGATAAGTTTAATATTTTTACTACTCATTTTCGTAAAGGTACAAATGAAAAGGGAAACTCGAGGGCATTCTACAACTACTGCAACATAAGTCACTTGTGGAAAAAGGGAGAGGGATATAGTATCCTTAACAGGCACTTAAAGTCGAAGCATCCCGAGGAAGTAGGAATAGATAGAACGCAGTAACAGATTATCCGAGGCGGTGGTTCATTCGAACAAATGTTAATGAGGTATGATAAAGAGAGGCATAAATATAACTTAGCACAGTACTTGGCGAACATATACCTCTCATTCAACGTGAGTGCATTAGAGTAACAAAGTTGATACGAGCGGGAGATGTTCAACGCCAGCTTGCGATAGCTTAGCCATAGAACAATAACCCGAGTTACACAAGAGCTCTACCATAAAGGTAAGAGGGAGCTCGCAGGTAAGTTTGCTTCCCTCAATATGCAAGTATCCATATGTATAGACATATGGACGGATCCTTTTCGTAATAATTCTTATATGAGTATTACTGTTCATTAGGTAGACGATAATTGACAACTTAATAATCGACTATTGGCTTTAAGGGTATTTAACAATCAACATACGACATAAAACATTTATAAAATTATTAGAGAAATCCTAAATGAATACAGATTAGTGAGGAAAATTTTTTCTATTGGTTTTGATAATGCAACTACTAATACTGTATCAATATTTGATTTGCAAAATTACTATTAACTAGTGTTGGGGGGGGGGGGGGGTAAGGGAGGGATTTTTTTTCCACATACGTTGTACATGTCATATTCTTAACTTGTGTATCAAGGATGACATTGCAACTTTGCACAACAGTATAGCTTCGATTAAGAATATCGTTAAGACAATAAGAACATCGTCAAGATAATAACAGATAGGCCATCTCTTCACAAAAAGTGGAGGAACTTCTGCATGGAGCATGGGAAGAGATTTCGAAAGTTTAAGATGGATGTACGACATCGTTAGAACTTGACTTACGAGTTGTTGCATAGCACAATTCCTTACAGCGAACTGCTATGTGACTTCATAATGTACAACATGTAGAGAGTTGATATTTTCCCAAGTAATTGGAATATTTGCATCCAATTACTTAAAGTTTTGAAAGTTTTTCATAATGCCATTGAGACTTTTTCGCAAGTTTACAGACCTAGTGTTCACTTATTTGTTATGTCAGCCGTCGATATACTTGACATGCTAGTTCAAGCCTGTGAGGACCTAAACTTGCACACATGTATATACGATATGATGTTAAAGTGGTTAACTTATTATAAAGAAATTTATCTTATTTATCTCGTAGTAACTATTTTAGACCCTCATTGTAAATTGGAATTTTTACTAATATATTTGAAAACTTATTATGGTTACATTCAAGATTTAACGAATTCTCAAGACATGTACAGCTTGGAAGCACAGCAAGAAGTGTCGATAGTGACGGCTGCGACAGCTGACATAGAGGAGATGCTCAACTATTATTAAAGTCAGTACAATAGCCAATCATCAGTCTCTCCTTTGCTACCCACCAAGGAGCAGCATTATTCTTTTATGGGTAAGCAGTTATTGACGCAAAAATTGAAGAGACAACGATTTGGTGGTCCAATGTCTGAGATGTAACATTACAGCAATACAAATTTTAAGTTTTCGGAAAATATCTCCATTAAGGACTTCGATATTTTAGAGTGATGGCAAAGGTATAAAAAGAATTACACACTATTATCTTGCATCGCTTGTGAAATACTCGTTGCTCAAGCTTCAACGGTCACCGTTAAACAAGCGTTTAGTACTGCAGGCTTGATCATCGATAAACGCTGAGCCTTCCTATCTGTTGTTAGTGTTAAGGTAAATACTTGTACAAAAGATTGGTACAAGGTGAGTTGTAGACGACAAGAACCATGTGGGACATCAAGCGAGGAGGATGATTACTTCAGTGATTGGAACCGATTTAATGGAAGTTTAAGCTTACCTGTAGGTTTCGCTCTTACTCATGAGCATGAAAAGTTATCTTAAGATGATACAAAGTAAGTTTTCTTTTCATCTTTCACAAAAAAGTTTTATTACGTAGAAAAATCTTTTTTTCTAATTGTTCAAAAATACTAAATGGCATAGTTGTCCCAAAAGTGCTGATATAACATTAGGTTTTTCCAAATTATGACCAACTAAAATTATTTGCATTCAAAAAATTTAACTTGGATAGTCACGTACACTTTGATACTTTTCTGAAAACGTAAAATTGATCAATAAACTAAATGTTTTCTAAAATCCAAATCGAATTACGGTGGTTTGATTCCGATTAGTGGATACATAAGTATCTTTTGAGTGACTGTAAAATATTATAACAAATATTTTCCCTTTAACCACTTCATTTTATTTAATCAGTTTAAGACATTAGGTATTCATACTATAAGAGACTTTTTTGTATTTTGTTTTCTTTCCGTTTTTAATATATATTTTATGAATGGATTGAAGAAAAAAAAAATGGTTAAAGGATCGGTAAGGCGAAAAGAAAAAAAAAAGGCTTAGGAGAAGAGACAAAAAAAAAAAAAAAAATGGCTCGAGGGCCATGAACCGATCTTGAATCATTGGCTCACAGGTTGGTTACGATTCAACGTGATGTTGACCCATAAACCAGTAGTTTAGAACCAATCCGAATCGCCACCCAAATCTATCCCTAATAGTCATGGATTAATCAACAAGAAGAAGTAGCATTCACAAATCTTGAAGCTAGGCATGCTCATTAAAATAAAATAAATAATACCTTGCATTGCATCAAAAGTTTCATCTAGATTTATAGAGAAAGTTAAATATTTTTCTTTTCGGTGAAGAGAAAGTTATATATTAGAGTCCATTTTGGATTGGAAATTCCTTGCTGCCATACCTACGCCACGCTGGCATATAAATCTATTGACAAAAGAAGGAAACCAAAACGGAAAAATTAAAAAAGGATTATGGATTCTTTTGAAGTGCGTCCTTCTTTTTTTTTTTAAAACAAGAATATTATATGTATCTTTTCTCAACCTAATTTAATTTATATCTTTTTGAAATTTAATGTGGGACCCTACAAATTAGTAATTAACACCTTAACATTTAAATTATTGGGTGATGGTAAAAGTTCTTTATTTAAACTCAAGAGTGGTATTGCAGCCATAAAAAAAATAATAACAATAATTGAAGTGATCCTATGAGTTTGAACTTCGAAACTGATTGACAAAATAATATTATAGAAAAAAAAAACTTATATCAACAATACTTATTATTTATTGGAACCCCAAAATTTGAGTTTTAAAAATTAATGAGGGATGAGAGATATAATATCTGAATGATAAAGTTAATAAGTTGAGGTGAGATAATATTTAAAGATGATGTATATATACTAAATATATATATTATAAAGTATATACGTGCAAATTAATATAAATGCAAAACATATCTATATATATATATTATATTAAATATGGGTAAAATATAGTCCTAAGGTAACAATCAAATCTAACAAAAATGAATTTTCTATTGTAGTCTTTTCTAGTAGAAATAAGGTTTTGTGCGATTGTTAAGCCTTCAAAATAGAATACTTTGAGGGGACGCCGGAGTGTTGTCTGACGTGACCACTCTGATGCTTAAGTTAGTGTAGTGTTCTGGAGAGTAGGAAATACTTGAGATTAATAGACAAGTTTTAGTACACAAAATGTAGAGAGAACTTTACTATTGGGTGATAACCTAGTATTTATGTAGAGTGGCGAGAAATCCTCTCTCATAAGTATAGAAAAGTAGGTTCATGGTGTCTAACGTGTTTCACATATGCTGGAGATGGTTGTTGGCTTAATCTTTTATCCTTATCTGATGTCTTTTAGCCATTAAAGAGCCTCTTAAGCTCGGTCAAGTTGGGTCCAGAGCTCGAGCCCAAGGTGATAAGCCTTAAATGGTGAGGCACGTCAAATATAGACGGGTTTGAGGAGCCTATATCTAAAAAGCTTTGTTAACATCTATGATCTAAACTTAGACACAAACAATATTAAGTAGTAAAAAATAATTATGATATGCCAAAATGATTAGCATGTGGACATATAAACACTCATGACCAATGGATAAATCTTGTGGCAAACAACATAACATATTAGGGGCACTTGGATGATTTATAAGCTTTGGGATGATAATTTATTTTAGGAAATTGAGATGTCGACCGCCTTCGTAAATATCTAGGATTAATATCAAGCAAACTTAATAACATCGTTTAGCCTTTTGGTTCTTCACTCTCACCCCAATCCCCATAAGAGAAAAGAAAAGGAGGAAGAAACTCGACCATGGATCGCTGAAGGCCATTAGAGAAAAACGATATTATTGGTGCCGGCAAGGTTAAATTAACTCAAGCCATTCTTGTAGATCATAGGTAAGTCCTATTTTGATCTTGAAATTATTATGGAAATTTTCCATATATTATTTTGGTAACATTTGCTATATTTTACGGTATATTGGTGACTAAAACCAATAATCACAACCTTAATTATGATGTTTATGATGATATTCCTAAGGCAAATCGCAAACTGATGATGTTATAAGTATTGTAAAATGAGAATGGTTAGGGTAACAATTTAACACATAATAGTGAATCACAGACTTGACGTAGCAATTGTTAGGCAAACAACTCATAAAATGGCATAATTAGCGAATTACCATAGATGCAGGTGTTGTAGGATTTTTTTTTTTTTTACAGAAATCAATCCTTTGGGTTTACCCTATTTTATAATATTGATGTGAATTGGTACTAAAAAAAAAAAAAAAAGGATGGATACAAATATTTATAGGAAAAAAATAGATACATATATATATAGAGAGAGAAGGGAGGTTAATGTAAACACTTTGATGAAATCTTTCTTTTCCTATAGTATGATCATCAAGTGAAAGATGGCATTTGTGGGGGTTTTGTTAAACATGTTTTCTCAAGCTAAAATTCTTTTCTTTCCCTCTTCATGCTTAATTTTGTGTTAGTTAAGTAATATACCATGAAAAAGTAATTGGTATTTTCTACGAGTTTTGGACTGAATTATTATTAAGAATGTTAGCTTTATTATGTGCTAAAGTTTCTTGTATAGCTTTACTAAGCATATTCCCTATAAAAATGGTTATCCCAGGTTTAATGGACTATGAAGTTATCGACACTTGTTTAGCAAAATATGAACGATGAATTCTGGATATTTGAGTCTTTAAAAAAAAATAAAAAAAAAATAAAATTTGAACATAAAGGTTTTATTTTGTCTTACTTAGTTCTCTTAAGTTAAACATATTACTCCGGTATGTCTGGATTTCCTTAAGTTTTTATGAAACTTTAGACAATGATACGTTATTCGGTGACTCCACTATCATATATCTTGAGTAGAAATCAGCTCATAAGAAATTTCTTATTATCTGTTAAATTTATGAATGAAAAAATCTATTAACAACAATACAAGCACTTTGATCATATTGAAAAGTGTTTGCAAGAGTCATTTTGAGACTAGTAATAATTTTTGTGGAATTATTCAAGTGAGTATGCTAATTATTATATAAATACCTAGTATTTAGTTATATAGTTGTCTTATTGGTAAATACTGTACTATTTAGTAAATACTTGCATTTGTATCTAAAAATGTGATAATTGACTATAGAAGTACATTATTACAATAGGTGCACCTAAACAAAATTGGTTAAGAAGGTCCATGGGTAAGAGCTCAAAATCTAAACTAACTCAATGGGTTATCGGCTACCAATTATAAACCCAAATCAACTCAAAGGATGACTCAAAAGATATCATCTTTTAAGAATTTATCTAAATAACCTTAATTTTTAAATACTAGACATAAGTATTTTTGATATAGAAACAATAAACTTCATCTAAATAATATAAATAAATTATTGTTGCCTCATCATTGGTATGAACATTAAAATCATTAATTATAATATAGGGATATTCAAAGAAGTAGAGCCTAACGATCATGATTAGCTTGAGTAACTGAACTCTAGGTAAGTAGGATCAATACCTTACAGCATTTTAAAGTATTATTTCAAAATATATGGAGATTTTAATATGTTCTTGTTTGTGATGGTAGTTAACTGTTTGTATGTATGCAACGTATGTGTTTGAGATTTGATTTGTTGTGATGAAAGTTGAGTTCCACATTATACTTGTTTTGTGAAAATTCTTTTGTTTGAATTATTTGATCTTGGTTGATCACCCTCAAAGCAAACATAACTTCGACTTAGCCTAACTACTAATTGGACATGCCTCGTGACCTACTAAAGGAATAACTAGAACTCTCGACTTTAACACGAACCCTTCGATGAGGATAATTAAAATAGTCACTTCCTCACCCTTAGTGTAATTAAGTGATAGGAGAAGAGGTTGTAATAAGGTTGGGAGCCATGGTTTAAAAGTAATCTCGAGTAGAGTATAAGCCCGGCAATCAAGTGTTCGGGATTCAATTTGTAGAATTTAGGGTGATTGAGTAAATTATTTGATCTAGCCCAAATTTTAAGACGAAGTTAGGAATATTAGTAAAAGTGATCCCAAAAGTTTGGATTTAGGAAAATAAATAATAAATAACTAATTATTATAATATTGAATTATATGTAAATTTTCTATTATTTAGTGAAAACACATAAAACGAGTTTCAATAACTAAAGAATTAATAGAGATAAATTATATACATATTAAAAATCATAAAATAACATAAATAATATTTAGTAATATTTATTTATACCATATATGTATTTACATATAGGTTAAAATACGTGAAATTACCTAAAATACTCAAAATATGCCAAAATAATACTAAATAACTAAAGAAAATTCATAAATAACTAAAGAAAAATGTGGGAAAATGAGGAAATGTCTAGAACATAGGCGTGGCAAGCTAGAAATAGAAGATGAAAATTCAATAAATAGGATTAGGCCATTTAAAAAGTAAAAAAGATAAGGGATAAAGGGCACTTAGCAACATAAAATTGAAAGTAAAACCCTAACCATACTATAAATTCAGCACAACCTAACCAAACACTATTTTAATCAGTTGGGCATCAGAAAAAATTAGGAAGAGGAGAGAAGAGAGGAAAAACCACTTTTAACAAAATTAAACAAAATGATGTGCATTTAGGGCTTATAAAGGAAACTCACATCCAACGACCACTTAGAAAGGAACAGCCACCACCAACAAATAGTGGACCCTACGTCTAGAGCTGTAGATAATGATGAAGCTTGTCGATTAGTGAGTTCGAATTTCCTTTCTGAATTTATTTAATTTAGTAAAAAAATCAAATATACTTGAAAAATTACGAAATTTGGTTTCCATAGATATTTTTTCATTTAGAATCATAATATCAAACCATTTTTTAAAAATTAGAAGTGTTTATATAGGTTCGTTAAGAATGGTCCTAATTCCAACGAATTTTGTATGAATTTTCAAAAATAGTAAATACTGTTATTTTGAGCTAATTTTTAATGTGCATATTCTTGATATGATATATTTAATTTACATAAAAATAAATCTTGATAAACTATAGGTTTAGTATTTATTAAAATTATTTTGTTGAATCTGCCATATTTTTCATACGAAAGGAATAATAGGTTTTTAATTAAATTCCTTAATAAATCTGATTTATAATGAATTTTAAAGCTTAGTTATGATTTTGAAAATATTCATGTTGAATCTTATAATTTTATTTAGTTATTTACCTAATTTAAGATAATTTTTAGTAAAACCGAACCTAAAATCGGTATACCGAAGAATAATATATATATATATATATATATAACTATCTTAGTACTTTTCATGATCATAATATAACAACTATAATTTACTGATTATAATATATTTTCTATAACTTTATTGGAGTTTGAGGTATTAGTTGTATGTATTATGCATAATATGTACTAAATATGTAGGTAAATGGTATATTTTAAGTTAATTTTATAATTTAGGATTAATTAAATATAATTTTTGATTTAGAATGTGATTAGACATTTGATATGTTATTCAAGGATGAATGATGATATATATAATGTTAGAAGTGTTAAATAGGTGATTTAAGAGTGAATTATGTAATAATACATAATATGTAAATATAGGACATTAATGAGTAGAAAATATTATACCAAAAGTGATAAAATTATAACAATATTAATATAAAATAAATCAATTATTAAATATAAATTTATATAATTATATGAAAAATATAAATTTTTCTCACATCGAGAGTAAATTCGGTAGTTAAATTAGGATTAGGATGTACTACACGGACTAGAACATTAGTCAGGGACTAAAAGTAATATTTGGGATACTCGAAAATAACATAATTAATTTCACATTATAGGTCGGAATGATTTCGTATAGTTTAAGTATAAAATCCATAATCGAACACTAAGTTTTTTTTTTTTGCTAAATCGAACACCGAGTTAAAAACCTAATTTAGAAACCGATTAGGAAATTAAATTAGAACCTACCTCAAAATTAGGAAGAATTGTAAAAGACTTAAAAACCTGAATAAATAAGTATATTAAACCCTAAACAAAAGATAATAATAAGCATTATAGGATAAAAATCAACTTATGATAGTTATGTGAAAATTGAAACAAATTTGTATTATAAGGATTATCGATAATGGCTTCTACGAGTTGCACCTCAAGTGAGCAAGCGAGGAGTCTAGGGAAGTTAGGATTAATACGTTACTATATTTTGGAGTACTAATTTGCAGTACTTGGAGGCTTGAAATTGTACTCGATTGTACTTATTAGATAGTTGGCTATATACATGTACTTGTTTCTGAGTTGATGATGTGATTCGGTTTACTACTTTGGCTTGTATTGTGTGATTTGTATGAAATGATTAATCACCCTAAACTAGACTTAACCAAATATATGATTTGTAAACATTAATTAAACCTGCATAGAAACCTATTAAGGGAAACTTAAGGTTCTCTGACCAAATACCTACTGCTTCAAAAGGGATAGTATTGGATAGCATAATTGGTCCCTTTTTTATCCTTAGTCGAATTAAGTGACAGGTGAGGAGGTCATGGCAAGGGCGAAGTCAATGGTTTGGAGGTAGTCGTGAGGGGAGTGGTGTCTCCATTGCACAAGTCTAGGTTTAGTCATAAGCTATTGCATCAATGAAAATTCCTTAACTTGGATTAGAGCATGTGTAATTTCTCTAATTTTGTGATAGGCCAAACGACGTCGTGTAATGGCATTTGCTTGAACATGCATTGCATCCAATTAATTTGGTTAATAACCCTGTTTATGTTTGTTGTATAGTTTTAAGTCTTCGCCCTAACTTATTGAGTTATGGTTGCTCATATCCCTATAGACGTTGTTGCAAGTGCTAGTTAGAAAGCGGCGATTTACCCTGAAATTAGTAACTACTGGATCTTGGAGAGTGATGAAATGCATTTGAAAAACAGATATATTATTAAGGTTTTAGCTTTTGTTTTAGAAACTTCTATTTTTGAATAATGTATTACTTAGGAAATATGGTATGATGAAAATTTTTAAATGTTAATTGTAATAGTTAAATTCTAGTGTATATACATATTTCCATAATTTCTTAGGTAAATAATTTATTTAATTTACGAACTATTTACTTCAAAGCGGGTTAGTCATGGACGCCTTGTGTAAATTAGATCTAAGATGGCGACTATATGGTCAGCTTCTCTCTTAGAATGGTTTGTACCGACAAGATTGTTATGACTCTGTCGCTTCGAGGTGTAACACAGAGGGTCTTCTCCGTTGTATAAGCTTGGGTTTAGTTCTAATTCATATGTGATATGTAAAGCTCCTCAATCCAGATTAAAGTAGGCATAATTTTTCTAATCTCACAATGGACTAGATAACTTTGTGTAATGATGCTTACTTATACATACATTGCATCTAACTAAATTGCTTGAAAATCTTAGTTGTACTTTGTTAGATACGTATTTCTGTCTCCATTCTACTTATTGAGCAAGTTGTCGCTCATTCTTCTATAGTTTATTTTGTAAGTTCAAAATGGATTTACAGATATCATCCTGGAAACATAGAATTAAAAAACAAGGTTGAGAAGTAAGGTTCAAGAAGAAATGGTTAGGTTCTTATTCTTATTGTTAACTTTTCTAACTTAAAAAAAAAAAAAAAAAAACTACATGAGTCTCCCCAAGTGGCTCGGTAGTTTTTAATATTTTGGTTTATATATTGAGTAACATGGACGTATGGGTTTTACAACTATTCTTTTGGAAAGTCAAATTGCAAGTTTACTTTAACAGCTATTTCAAAAGTTTATAATGTAGGTTTATATCATATAGGTATTGAATTAGATGCTTCAAAGCGGCTGAATCAAGTACACTTAATGTAAACTAGGTTTACAGTAGTAGTTATAAGGTTGACTTCTACCTTAGGATGGGACTATTGTGACTTCTTGTCTTCGAAGCTTGACATTTAACGTTTGAAAAATTATCTAATCTATTTTGTTTCCAATAGATGTTTGAATTGGTTGTCTTTATTGAAGGAAAATGTCTAAGAATTTTAACTTATCCATTGGAAAAAGAAAAACTTTATATATATATATATAGGGATTTTTTTACCAATAACAATGAATTTTATTTAGTAGAAAAAACCATACAACCATCAAATGAATCAATACAAGAGATTTATAGATGAAAGATTAGAGTTATGAGAACCCTGATAAGAAAGACCAATAAATATTTTCAAAAGTCAAACTATTCCACTTAGATTATAAAAAAAATTCTTCTATATAAACAAACCCCACTCAACTAACAAGTACGAAAATCTCACATAAGAGATCGCGATGACATAATCTCATATGAGAGATGACAACGAAAGAAAAGGAGAAATAGCAAACACATAAAATAGAACCACTTATTCAAAAAAATCATTGACAAACCAATATCTTAATTGTTACGATCTCTTTGGGCTTACTAGAATTAGACTTATGATCAATGATGGTGGAAATGCTAAAGAAATGCAAATTTAAGAAATTCTAATTAATGGAAAAGTAGGCCTAAATATTGAAATCAACAGTCGATTGGTGATAGAGAAAATGGTTGAAAAAGTGCAAATCAAAGAATTTCTATGTAATAGGGATCTACAAATATTGAAATCAATAGTGGTGGATCTACAATTTCGAATGGTGAAGAAAGGAAAGAGGATTCAATGACTACCCCAATGGCTAGGATTCATTAAAAAGGTTTTGTATGTGCAAAATAAAGAGAGATATGTTAGGTATTTAATTTTCAAGTATCATTATTGGAGGAGACTAAGCGATGTCACAGTTTACCATATTCTGACCATGAGTATGCAAACTTTCAAAACCTACTACTAATGTACAATTTATAAGTATAAATAACAATTACTCTTCCAATGCTCATAATAATATGTTATATTTGTAATAATACAAATTTTGTAATGATAAAAATTTCACAAACATAATACAATGTAGAAATTTTATCCACTACACCTTAAATCCTATCAATCCACCATACTCTTGATTACATTAACCTATATATTATATTCTTTGGGTGTACTAGTGCATGTCCCATTCCCATGTTTGAAATTATAACTAAAAACAAATAATTTACTTTTGTACCTAAAAGAAAAGCTCCCATAAAAGGTGATCCAAAGCCTAATACATAATCATCACACAACACATACACATTCCATGCAAACATAACATATACAACTTAAATCTGATGCAACATCCATGGGCTATGGTCCCTATTTAGGTATAAAGAATACAATCTTATATGTGAAAATTTAAAGTAACTCATGACTCTCCAGTAGGAGCATATTTGATGTGCTATGTTTCCAAAAATGGCTTAAAGGCACAATCTTTAATTATGCAATAAATATTTAGTGGTAGTTACTATGAGATTTCGAAGTTTTGATAACAAAGGAAAAAAAAAAAAGGATTGATTATTGGTTTTTAGGATACATGGATTAGACAAAATTATAAGCTATGGATGATATATTGAACTGAATATTAATGCACCAACTCAATGAATCAAACTAGCAATTTATTAATTATAAGATTAATATTGTGCACAACATGTAGTTGATTAATCAATTAATTAAAGAAATAGATTCTGTACGATTTATAGAAATTACATTGAGAAGAACAATGATCAAAAGAGGTGAAAGCCACTAAATAAAAGGAGTAATGTCAATATTGAAAGAGGATGGTCCAACAATTCCACCTGCAATGCATAAAGAGACTTTAAATAGTAACCTAATAAGACTAATGGTAATGTTGTAATTAAAATTATGTACAATGCAAATGAAAGAAATAAGTTCGTAATTGTAAATTTGTTGTATGTTGGCTGGTGGGATGGTTAGATCCACCAACGTAGACAACGTATGGAATCTTTCGTTTAGCTAGGTATTATTCCTCAAGTCAATAAGAAAAGAATCAATAGGTAATATACGTCATATGTAAATATATTTGATATGTAAATGCTAATTATATTTAGATGTTTGGTAATATGGGTAGCAGGATTTTATATAATTGTACATTACCAATCCACGTGTTTGAATTCGATTTGTAATTACTCATTACGTATACTTTCATATGGAGTGTATTATCCACTAAATTCCTTTTCTAAAAGAACAGGTTTGCTCCAATGGATGCTTTGTGGCCACGTTTGCTTGTTAGTAGGATTTTTTATAGTTCTACCTATATTTTTGATGAATCGATCCAACCTCCCCTTTCAACATTCATTCTATATTCATTAATTCTAAATCATTAAAATAATTGTATTATATAATAGATGTAGAATGAAAGGTGGGACACAAGGTTGAATTGGTCTTGTAAAATATATGAATAAGATTATAGAACCTCTCTTTACTTATCCATTGTGGATTTATTTTTGAAAAGATTTTAGGTATTCATACTATGGATTAAAGAAAAAGGGTAAATTGCAGATAAATCCCTTTTTATTTGCTTTATGTACACGCAGTTCCTAGTTTAAAATTGAGTTATTATATTCTCAAATTATTGAAGAACAAAAAACTTTTGAACCCTTTATTCAATGTTATAGTTCTTAGATATATATATATATAATCAAGGATAGAATGTAGTTTGGATGCACTCTGTTTAAAGGTAAGGAGGAGGAAACATTCAATTTTAAAGATAATCGAGTAAATATGCATAAAGTAAAAATAAGAACATACATTTATAATTTACTAACTCAAGAAGAAAAACGAGAGCATGAAGACTCAAGAACCTTTATATGTGCTTACCAAAGGGTGAGATTTCAAATTATTCTACTAGATTTGGGATGGTAATAAAATTTTAATTAATATTTCGTGATGCACCACTGGCTTCGATTATCTCATTTATATGCGCTTCGCATGTGAAATGTCGAAAAAATTACCATTACACCATATATAAATTATAAAGAAATGCAAATCTTGAAAATTTCGAGTTAATGAAAAAGTCAATAGTGGTTGATTAGTGGCTTTAGGATCGTGAAGAAGAGGAAGAAGATTCCACAGTAGATCGGTGATAGGGGAATTGGTTAAAAAAAAAAAGTGTGAATAACAAATTTTCTATTTAATGGGATATGTGAATATTGAAATCAATAATGGTGGATCTACAGTTTTAGAATGTTGAAGAAATAGTCCAATTTATTAAAAAGCTTTTATGTATTTATAAGATACATATATATATAGGTATATATTAGCAGATGATATATTTATATTGTGTGTGTATAAAATGAATAAAGTTATATAATATAATAAAATATATTATAATATTAATAGATGGGGGGGGGTCGTGGGAAGAGAAATAAAGAGTAGTGGTAATAGTGAAGAGAGAGAATAAATTGAAAAAGAGAAAGGAATTGTGAGAAAAAGAAAATTTAAAAAGTTGATAAATTTATTCATAATATAATACATTTATAATTAATTTAGTATTAGGTTTTTTTATTATATATTATAATATTAGAGAGTTAAATAGTAATTTTAAAAAGAAAGCATAAATGGCAGTTACTTAAACCTCAATCAATTTTAATAATTTAGATATATGTAGATTCATGCAAGGGTCGGTTCCATATCATAAATCGACTTGGCCAGTTGAAGGCCAGACCTGAACCATCAAGTCGTAAGGACGCAAGCAGTTTAATAAGGCGAAACCATCCAAAACTATATATATATATAGGTATGTTCGCTTCACTTGATATGCTCGTATCCATATGTGTAAACATATAAACAAATTTTTTTTTGTAATAATTCTTATATAAGTGTTACTATTTACTAAATAAAAGATAACTGGCAACTTAATAAATAACTATTGGCTCTAAAGTTATACAACAAGTGCCATACAATGCAAAACATCTATAAAATTATTAAAGAAATCGTAAATGAGTATGAGTTAATGAGGAAACTTTTTCTATTAGTTTTGATAATGCAAATGCCAACATAGCCTCAATATCTGATTTGCGAAATTACTATTAACTTGTGTTGAGGGTGGGGGGAAGAGGGTTCTACATACATTGTGCATATCATATTCTTAACTTATCTATCAAGGATGGCCTTGTAGGATAGTATAACTTCAATCAAAAACATCATTAAGACAATAATAGAAAGGCAATCCCTGTATAAAAGATGGAGGAACTTTTGTATGGAGTATGAGAAGAAGGCTTGAAAATTTAAAATGAATATATAACACTGTTGGAACTTGATATACGAATTGTTGCATAGCATAGTTCCTTATCGCGAACTACTGTGTAACTTTGCAATGTATAATATACGTAAAGTTGATATTCTCCTTAACAACTAGGATATATGTATCCAGTTGCTAAAAGTTCTAAAAGTCTTTCATGATACTACGAAGACTTTTTTACAGGTTTACAAGCTTAATGTACACTTGTTCGTTATGTTAAACATCAGTATACTTGGCGTGCTACTTCAAACCCGTAAGGACCTATACCTATACTCATGTTGTGCATGTCATATTCTTAACTTGTCTATCAAAGATCGTATTGCAAGACGGTATAACTCCAATCAAGAATATCGTTAAGATAATAATAGAGAGGCAATCCCTTTACAAATGATGGAGAAACTTCTATATGGAGTGTGAGAAGAGGCCTTGAAAATTTAAGATGGATGTGCAACACCACTAGAACTCAACGTACGAATTGTTGCATAGCACAATTTATTGCGGCAAACTACTATGTGACTTCACAATATACAACATGCATAAAGTTAACATTTTTCCCAGCAATTGGGATATATATATCCAGTTGCTGAAAATTCTAAAAGTCTTTCATAATACTACTAAAACTTTCTCATATGTTTACAAGCTCAATATGTACTTATTCGTTATGTCAGTCATTAGTACACTTGGTGTGCTACTTCAAGCCCATGAGGACCTGCACTTACATGCATGCATATACGATATGGCATCGAAGTGGTTATCTTATTATAAAGACATTTCTCGTATTTATTTTTTAGCAACTATTCTAGATTCTTGTTGTAAAGCAGAAGTATTAACAACATATTTAAAAACTTATTATAATTACATTGAAAATCTAACGGGTTCTCAAGATGTATATAGTTTGGAAGTATAGCAGGAAGTATCGACAATAACGACTGATATAAAGGAGATGCTTAACTACTACTAAAGTCAATATGGTGGTAAGTCATTAGTCTTTGTTTCGCCACCCACTAAGGAGCAACATTATTCATTTATGGGTGAGCAATTGCTAATGTAAAAATTGAAGAGAAAACGGTTTAGTGGTTCAATGTTTGATATGCAGCACTACACCAATATGGATTTCAAGTTCTTCAAGAATATCTCTATTAAGGATTTTGATATTTTAGAGTGGTGGTAGAGATACACAAGAGACTACCCACTCCGTCTTGCATTGCACGTAAAGTACTGGCTACTCTAAGTTCAACGGTTGCCATTAAGCAAGCATTCGATACAGTAAGCCTCATCATCGATGATCGGTAAGCCTCCTTATCTGTTGTTAACGTTGAGGCAAGCATTTATACATAAGACTGGTACAAGGTGGCTTGTAGACTGTAAGAATCATATGAAACATTAAGTGAGGAGGATAATTACTTCAACGACTAGAACCAATCTTATGGAAGTTAAAGCTTAGTTGTGGGTTTCACTTCTGATCACGAATGTGAACAACGACCTCAAGAAGAGATAGTGAGTTTTTGGAAAAAGTTTTATCACGTAGAAAAATCAGTTTTCCCAATTATTAAAAAAAAAAAACTAAATGGCATGGTCTTATCAAAAGTAGTGAACCAACCTTAAGATTTTCCAAATTATGATAGAGTAAAATTATTATTCTTTAAAAAAAATAAATTAGATAGTCACGTACTTTTAGATTTTTTTTTTCACTAAATATAAAATTGACCAAAAGATTAAAGGTTTTCTAAATATCCAAACTGAATTACAATGATCGGATTCCGATTACTAAATACATAAGTACCTTTCAGTTAACCATAAAATCCAATAGAAAATATTTTCACCTTGATTACTTCAAGGGTCTAGATATACGTTTAAGTATTTAATTTTGTCCGAGCGATATACATTGTCATTGCCCGAGACCAACCAAGCCATGTGACAGATCTCCGCATGCTGGTACCGCACCATGGCTATTGAAAGATTCCAAACCTGCTACTAGTCTATAGTTACAAGTATAAACAATAATTTCTTTTCCAATGCTCATAATAATATGTTTTATTTGTAATGATACAAACTTTCACAGACGCGACACTATTTAGAAATTTAATCAAACTATACTCTGGATTATATTAACCTATATATTATATTCTTTTGGGTATACTAGTGCAGATCTCACTCCCGTGTCTGGAATTATAAGTAAAAACAAATAATTTTTTTTTACCTAAAACACGAGCTCTCGTAAAAGATGAGCTAAAGCTTAATACATAATCATCACACATATATACATATTTTATGTAAACATAACATATACAACTTAAATCTAATACAACATCCATTGATTATTATCTTTATTTAGACAATGAGAATACAATTTTATGCCCCAAAATTTAAAATAACACATAATTCCTCCACATACATTATATGCTCTTTCCAGGAACGGTTTAAAGGCAGAGTCTTTGATTGTGCAGCAAATATTCAGCGATAGAAATTATGAGATATAAGGGTTTTAATAACAAAAGATAGGATTTATATTTTGTTTTTGGGATATATAGAATGGAATAGAGAAAATTAAAAGATATGGACGATTTATTAAATTGGAAATTACAATGAACCAAACTAAAAATTTATTAATTATAAGATTAATATTATGCATAGCCTATTACTAATTAAAATGCATTTAATTAATATGATATCGATACGGCTGATGACACCAATTAATCAAAGAAGTAGATTTGGCACGATCTAGATTGATAAGAGCAATTATTGAAAGAGTTGAAAGCCTCTCAATGAAAAGAATAACGTCAACATTGAAGGAGGATGGTTTAACAGTTCTACCTGCAATACATAAGAAGTCAAGACTTTAAATAATAACCTAATAAGACTAATGGTAATAGTGTAAGTAAAAATAAGCACAACGCCGATAAAAAGAGGCTTGTTGGTAATTGTAAAATTGTTGTGTTGCTGGCCGGTTGGATGGGTAGAGTAGCTGACAAAGACAACATATCCAATCTCCCATTCGGTCAGGCAACGTTCCTCAGTCGGACGGGTTGCTTCAATTGATGCTTTGCGGCCATGTGTGCTTGTTTGTAATGATTAACTTGTTAGTAGCCATTGCTCACCCACTGTGGACTTCCTTTCGAAAGCATTTTAGGTATTCATACTGTGGTTTAAAGAGGGAAGGGTAAATTGTAAATATATCCTTTCTTATTTGTTTTGTGTATACATAGTTGACATTTGGTAGTTTAAAATTGAGTGCTTATATTCTCAAATTGTTGTCAAAGCCATTACATTTTTTGTTGGGATATATCACAGTTAGAATCCTTTTTCTCCATAGTTGGAAAAAAAAAAAAAATCCCAAATTGTTGATAAAAATTATTTAAGTAACGAATGCATTTTTACTCAACAGGAAACACAGGTATAACTTTTGTCAAAAAAAAAAAAAAGTACAAGAATTGATTAAGGAGAAAGTACTAAATTACTACTGCTCAAACATGTGAATCCCTGTCCAATTTTTTAGCATCTGGGTTTTCTTTGTCTTGATGTCCCATGTTCTTCCCACCAAGAAGTGGTGAAGTATCTTTCTCTTTAATCTGAAACAAAAAAATAATAATAATAAAAGAAGAAGGAAATATACAGAATTAAAAAAGAAAAAGAAGCTTGCAGCCAAATAATAAATATTAACGCAAGATTTATGGTAAAAATAAAGAAGAATAACTAATACTTTTAAACTTTTAGATCAGTTGGTCGTGATGTAAAATTTATTGATATGTTCAAATGCAAAAAAATATACCGGTGTACCTGAGAAATCGAGAGGTCTCCGGATTGCTTCTTTTTGTTTTCCCGAGTGCAAAAGTAAGAATACATTCCCATTCCAAGAATTGCAATTAGTATGCCAATGATGTTCCTCTCTGTGAAAGGGTCATGGAGCAATGTGTAGCCAAATCCTAGGACCAAGCAAGTCTTGAGATGTCCAAGCACTTGGTAAGTAACTGGTGATGTCTTGCCAATTACCAAAAATGTGCTGAAGTTCACAGCTACTGCTATAAGACACGAGAGGGTGATAAAAGCCTGCACATTAAATAACAAATGCCTATGTAATGAGCAACACAAAGGTTTATGTTACTTACAACCACAATTTTTTCACCTTAATCGCGACAATATGACATATCAGTTGATGACAGGAATTTTTTCCATGACAGAATTTTTCTAAGTAAAGAGGGTGATGTTGTACGTTACCAAGACGATAGGAGAGTACTTGTAAGCAAAAACATTTTGCTTGGTGAGAGATTGATCGACAAGAGGGCCTGAAACAAAAAGAATGGCAGCTTGGAATGGAGCAGACTGGTACAGCAATTGTGTGGAGGAAACATTGAGCCTCTTTTGTATTGTATTTGTCAGCTGAAAGTAGGACAAATGTTAAGAAACAACAATACGGCAAAAGTGCTGATCGAGCAACTTTTTATTCGTTTAGCCGAAAGTTCATAAAATTTCTAACGTATTCATCGCTATGACTTTATAAAGCGCGGTTATACACCTCCATAATCCATGTGGGAACTGAAAAAAAAAAAAATTACATACTAGGAAAAGGATACAATTTGACCGACGCAGGTTGTTACGACTGCTAGAGCAGACAGAATGGTCCCAACCAAATTGAGTTGGAGATCGGTCACCGATGCAATGGCAACCCCAACAAGCAACATGAATAGAGATAATTTGATCTTCTGGCTGCATTCACAGCAAAGTTCCCCCCAGGAAATTAGTTCCTGTCTAACTTGAAAATTCATGTTGTAATTTGCTTGCTCTTTGAAGTTTGGTAATGTTACCTAAACTGCTTCTTAAGGAAAAGCGTCTCCAACAGCACGGTGAAGGGGATAATTGCCAGTTTAGTCATCTGCCAGATAATGGAACATGAGAATGGTGAAAACTAGCAGATGTGGTTGAATCCGTTTGACCGATCAAAGTTGGGAGGTAATTGAACCTGGTAGAATCCGACGGAATTGAACCCGAGACTCAAGTTGAGAAGTCCAATGGAAACACCATTCAGAATACCAAAGAGCATTACAGTCTTCGTGTCGACGGACTTTGTTTCAAAGAAATTCAAGCGTTGCGCCGCGTGAAGAGTGCAGAATGTTACCATCAGATGCCAACTGGTAAGTGTTGTGGCTGATCATCATTAGAAAGACAAAGAGAAACCATCAGTATGATCTTCATTATCATAACAACCCTTTCGATCGTGTTGAATGTAAAATCCTTTTTTCATTTAACCATCAGACCATTTTCTGCTATTAATTATTATACATAACACGATATGATCGACGGGACACAAATAGAACGGAAACATAAAAAACTTTCATCATTTTACTTTCGTCTATGCACGGAATGGATTTAGACTAGTGGTAACATTGGCATGAGGAGTTACCGAAAGGGAAGCCGAGATTGCTCATAAGAGCTTTGTTGCAGATAACAATGGAGACAGATGATGCAACTGACAGAAACAGTGCACCAACTACTCCTAATTGGACTCCTGAGTACATCGCTCCCATTTTTCAATTACCTGAAACCACCAAAACATCAATATTAAGTACAGGTAATAGGTATATTTTAATGAATGTTAGATTGTAGAGTTCACCTCCAAGTGCTATTCTTGTTTTTATTGCTTTAAAATCCTGCAAAACTTTCTTTTGTTTCCAACAAGTTGCTGAAGTGAACATTATAACCGAATAATAAATACTAAGGGGACAATTTTCTCATGAAGGCATTAAATTACTAGAGAAACTATATGAGATTGGAATAACCATTTACTTTAACTTACAAGGAGGAGTACCAACCTTTTAGGAATTTGGTTTCAGGAGTCCTGGCATGAACAAATAATAGAAAAGCAAACAAGTTAGTGCCAAAACTTGAAAAATTCCCAAAAACAAAAAAAAAAAAAAAAGAAAAGAAAGAAAGAAAAGAAGAAGGTGCTTTATCATTAGGACTTGTAGATTGTGTATTGATGGTTGGTAAGCAATTATAAATAATAAATTTCTTTAAAGGCACTTTATGGAATTAATTTTTTCTTTTTTTTTTTTTAAAAAAAAAAGACAACGTACTACTATTACAATCTGTTGAAGATTTAATAAGAGATTGCTAAGTGAGAGTGAAACTTTTTCCAAAAATTCAAATAGGGTGTTCCATGAAACTCATATTTCATACAAACATGTACTAATATACATACCTTGAAAAAAAAAAAAGAAAAAAAAAATAGACCAAAATGTATTTACAAAAAGGTGTGAAGGAATCCAAAAAAGAAACCAAAACCCCAATTGTTTGAAAAAACTTGAGAGGATGTGTTTAGTTAGTATGTGTGGGTTTTACTAGTTGTAATTGCCTGTGTGAGGATGTAAGGTTTTGAATGTGTTGGTATATATGGAAGGGAAACATATATAGCATGTGGTTTTGGGTTGGTGCCTAGGAACACATAAAGAGCTGTTGGATCTGGTACCAATTTTGTTTCGCGTGGACATGCTAAAAATTGGGAACTTGACGGCCCTTCGAAGCAAATGATGAATAGGATACAAAGAGAAAGGAATAGAGTTATCATTAGTCAACCTACTAAAGAAGGTGGCGTTTCTTCTTCATGTGACTAACTTCGTTTTGTCCCAGAATTTTCGTGTCTTTTTACTTGTTTTTCTTCATTAAATAATTGTAACAATAATTTTCAAATGAGATGATGTATTATTGTTGTACTATCCTTGCCGACAATGTTATATCATTTAATTATACACAATTTGAATTTATAGGACATGAACATAATTTTCAAATTTTAGACCAATCGGTTTATATTATTATTACACTGCAATAGAAAAACTAACGACTGTAAGTGCTCATTTTTATACAAGACAATGGGTCGCTTTATTTTCCAAAAGTAAACACAACTTCACAATGTGGTTGGAAAGTTACGTCTAAAATCCACAAAACAAAGTTAGGCTTATTCTAGAATTCGTCTCACTCTAGTTACGTAAAAATAGTATGGATTGAATGCTGACAATATTTTTCAATTTTTCTATATTATATATATATATATATTCACGACATGTGAAAAATTTGAATTATTCAATACATTATACATGCTGTCTTCGAGATAAGAAAATTGAGAGTTGACTACAACAAATTATCCATTAAGTTTATAACTTCCCATATTTTAGGATAGTTGAATGTTTACTACATTATAAATTGGATGGGATCCAATAGGAAATATCTATTTTCCCACCTATCCATTTATTCCGGAACAATCCGCATTCAACTTACAAACTGGACGCCAAGTACAATACTCTCTCTCCCTTTGTTTACATTTGTACATTTATATGTTACACTCACTATGATGCAATGTGATTCTCATTAGGTTGTACGAGAGCCTTACATTAAGGAGTTGATCAAGCTTCTACCAAATTTCTACTGCATCAGGAGGCAAATATGGATAGCTGGGGTCCCACTCATATGTTTAAATATTATTAAGTGGTGTTTCTCCGATTGTATCATTCGTTGGTTTGATGGGTATCAATTGTAACCCCCCAAACAAAAACATCAACACCAATAATCGTCTACACTAGATTGACTTGTGTAAGAGGACTGATGTGGAATAGCTGTAAGTGCATAACCATTACATATGTCTATGAGCTGATCGCCACCTCTACTTGATGCTGGTGTAAGGATCATGTGGAGTTGAGCCTAGTTATTGGCCTTGGTATAGGGAGATTATGCGCCAATATATAACCCATTAGGAGCTATCCTCGGACGCTTGGTAAGTAGCAACCACACTTGTTTTCCATTATACTTACAAAGATATTGACACACCCCACCTTATTTGTGTAATTCAAGTCGAATCACTTCAAGTTGTACAATTAGTAGAAGACTTTCCAGCTACATTTAGTATTGTGGATGGAGCACTACAATTTGTTAAGGAGCATAGTGAACTTATTTTGTATCCCTCGCATGTCCATCAGCAATAATAAGATGTACTAGTTGCGAATGGGGGAGCACCTAACCCTAATACCATTCTGGCCCCACATCCCAGTTAGAGGTTGAATCTGGACTTAAGGAGGAGTTGCTTGGTGCACTTATGGCAGTGTTAGTCAAGTCCATGACATACTGTCCAATAGGCGCCATTCCTTTAACTTAGGCAATATAAGCTCCAGCTCAAGTACTAAATCTAGTTTTAGAGTCAGTTCTAGGGGATGCCATCAATCTATCAACCTCTCATAAGTGTCGTTTGGGATATTCATAGCCACCATCCATGGGAGAGGGAGTGACATAGTTGGATTCACCTTCTTGATTGACTCTAGTACCTCCATGGAGCTTAATGATACACCTATAGAGCTCTCATAGTCTCCATTGAGACAAAGCATTGTACAAGAAGAACTAGGATAGATATATATGTACTTACTTGTATGTGTCTAAACTAATAGATTTGGTGTACATGCACTTTTGTAAAGACATTTCCTAAACTTTTTTTGAATGTTTACATTTATTGTACATTTTCTTGTTCTATGTATATTGCATCAGTCACATCTTCTATGTTATAAAATTTGGTGTACATGTACTTTTCATGTGTGATGTGGTATATAGTTTGAGCTGACTATCAATAGACTTTATATGTTGGAAGAGAGAATTCTAGTTTGTGTTGGTTGTTTAGGCTTGAAATTTCAAGATTGCAAGTAGATATTAATTTTGTTTAGTCTTTTAAATATCTTTAGTTATATTAGGTCTTAAATATTTTGCAAGTATTATAGTTGTTTTGCATTATATTTGCTAACTTTGTTAGTGTGGTGCCTTTAATGCAATTTAGATTAACCTTACCAAGATTGTTTTACCATAAGGAGGTTTTTCATTGTTTTAGCATAATGAGGCTCACATCTCGTAGTTAGGCATATGGTAAAGACTTAAGTTTGATTTTTTTGACAAGATATATCATGCCTATAGTATAAGTTATCATTACATGTGCTCTTCATTGATCAATTTTAGCAATCATATGTATTTATGGTCATTTTTCGCTCCATTACATAATCATCTGCAAGATAAAAAATGGCTATCTAACGATGCTAAAGGGTGCTCTAACATAGTCAGTTTAATGCCTAAGTCAATATAACCGAGAAAGAGTGAATTCTCTAATGGAAAGGAGAGGGAAAGAGAGGTCAAGATTGGGAAAGATTTCTCCTACCATATCTTCTATTAAATCTTTTTAGATTAGACAAGTGTATCTAATGTATGTAGTTAAATAGGTACATGTCTCTAGGAATCCAAAGCGTATCTTTATATGCCTACCAACACTTCCCCTACTCTTTTTAGTGATAGTTTCAATAAAGAGAGCAAGCACATGGGCAGGTCCTCAAGGCTCCAACTTGAAAATTTACTCGACAAAGGTCAACTAAGGATAGTATGCTGGAACTTTACCTAGTCAGAATGACTGGACAGACTGATCAAGCCGAACAGTCACACTTAAGCTAAACAAGCTAAGTTGTCGATAGCTTGGAGCACCATTCATCAATGCGGTGATATTGAGGAGTCAGATTAGCTTGCTTATAAGGGCATAGGATTTTGCTAAAATGGGTAAATGTTACAAGCCCAACCTAGGGTAAGTCGGGCAACGCCTTGGACTCAGCTTGGTTTTAAGTTAGGTTGCAAAGTAAGTTCGAGCATACATCAATATGGACTTTGATACAGTTAGCAACTGATGTTTAAGTTACCATATGTGAGAAAGAGTAAAAACTCTAATGGAAAATAAAGGAAGAGAGTATTCTTTTACTTGGGAGGCCCCATCTTCTATATGTAAGTGATGGGTTAAGATATTTTGGAAAAGATTTCTCATGTTATATTTTGTATTTAATCTTTTTAAATTAAGCAAGTGTCTTTAACATAGATATGTATTTTGGAGTATATCTTTGTTAAATAAATCTAGGTCTATGCGCTAAAAATGCCTATCATGAATTCAAGGCTTAATTTACTCCTTTTTTTTTTTTTTTTTGCCAAAAGGGCATAATTTACTCACTTGATCATGTAACTCACTAATTTGTGCAAGATGATGATACTAACGAACATTTGAAATAGAAGTGGACCAAAACCGTACTTTTAATTGGATGGAAGTGTGGAACCGTAGAAGTGCCCTATCATTGATTTAAGTAAATTCCATTAGGTGAAGCATCTTTTTCGTTTTCGCTGTTTTTCCATTGCTTACTAAGATATGAAAAAAAAGTTAATATTCACCGTCGATTCGAATAAACTTTCTTTCAATACACTGTCTTTGCTGGCAATGTATTTCGCATGTTCAGAAGACCAAGCAGAGTGCTTAGGAAACAAGCCAGGAAGGTGAAACAAACATTTTTGGTTTTAATTTATCATGTGACTTAAGGAGTCTGAGAATGCAAGCAATGACCCAATCCAACCACAAACTAAATTAGCATTTAGCAAATGCCAATGTCTGGTGGAGAACCTTTCACTTTCACTTCAAATCCTAGGACCTCCATTGCTTATTTTATATTACCATTTAGAAACTATAAATTGGGTCCTATAATAACCCCATTGCACAATTAATGACATAATAGGTAATGTTTAGTCACATATCTAAGATGGCACGATAGTGGCAAAACGAATAACAATAGATAAAATATGAAACTGAAACTATTCAAGATGAAAAAGCAAAAAAAAAAAAAAAAACCGATTATGATATAAATAAAGGTTATTGTAACATAAAGTAATTATTTATAAATTTTACTTATATTTTCACCATCTGTGACCTAACATGTCTCGTATCCAAGTTTGACCAGTTATATTAAAGCTAATAATTTGTGCTATTATATCGTCTCTCATTTATCTTAAGTTTGATACTATTTATCAAATAAAAAGTTATAATTAAATGTATAAAATATTTATAGATACAAAGAAAAAAGGATGATAATAATATTTAAATTTTACAAAAACAAATGATATAGTATCTTCATTATTAAATAAAAAACTATAATCCAAAAAAAGCTTTTAATAAAGTAAAATCTTATTAAATATAAAAAATATAAAAAATTTTATTATATAATATCACTAAATTAAGTAGAATAATGGATTAAATGGATATTAATATTACTACTAGTGTTGATTTTCAAATTTATCACATTATTTGTTAAATTTTCAAGGTAGATAGTAAAAAAATTTATACATGAATTCGTAATTTTTCATTTAAATTACGATGCAATAAGAGTATATATAACATTACTAAATTTAAGTTGCATAACATCATTGAATTATGAAAACCTATGACTTAAATAAATGTTAATATTACAATCAATGTTAATTTTGAAATTTATGACATTATCTATCAAATTTCAAAGAAGACAATCAAAGAGTATAAATAAGTTCATAATTTTTAATTCATTTAAATTAAGATGCAGTAAAAAGAATATATAGCTAAAAATATCTCGTACTTTTAACTAAGACTTCTAATTGAGAAAAAAAAAAGATTTATGTAGCAAAATATAAATATAAAAGAATATATGGTATGTTTTGTGTCTGGGTTTGGAAGCTTGAACTGAACTCGAACATGATTTTGACTATATTTAAACAAGTCTAACCCATTTATGTCTTGTATTAGATTTTTTTCATATACTAATCCCTTTAAATTGTGTCGTATCATGTTCGGATTTATCGTGTTCGAGTACTAAATTGCTAACCTTAGCCCTGACCCCTCCAACATTGGGAAAAAAGTTATTTTTTTTTCAAGTTTTTAAAATGTATATTATATATATATATATATATATATTTAAAGAGCATTTTATTTTACAATTATATCTAAGTAAATGAATTCTATTGAATTGTAACTTTTGTTAAATAATACACCTTAAATAATCATTACTTTAGCCATATTATAGATGTTTCAATCTTATCGCATAAATTATTAACAAATAATACTAATTATAGCTTAGTTTGGTAATATTTCTCATATAACTAATTTTATGAAAATGAATGTGGAGTGTTGAATGATTGATACATGATAACTTATATTCAAAATGATTTTTTTTAGCATAAACAATAAAAAAAATTTATAATGTTATCATGAATAGAAATCCAAGAAACTTATATTTATGTCTATTTGCTCTTTTTGATCTACTAGTAATTTCATTTTTAGATAAATTTTTAATATTTTTTTATTGAAAACAAAATTTATACAAGTTTTATATATTAATATTATATTTTTTCAATAAATATATAGTTAAATTTCAATTAGTATATTGTTAAAATAAGAGATAAACGATTTACTCTTTAACCTCTTATTAAATATATTGAATACTCTTAATAATTTTTTAAAAGAATTTTTTATTATATAAAGTTTAAAATATATTTTGAGTACAATTATTAACAACATGATATATACATATACATATACGTATAAGATGCAATTTCAAGTTAAAGTTGTTGAATCCTTGACATGCAAAATTTGACTAGATGATCATGATACCACCAAAACAATATAGCTTTCGCGAAGTAGGTTGTGATAATGAGTTTAAATGCCCACTTTGCTCCATAGAACTCCATAGATTGTCAGATTCTGGATTATCTTTTTTATCGTTGACAAATGTAGTTCCAATTAGGGATCTGCATTTGCTCCATGATAAGTGCATATCTCACATCAACAAGTAAAGTGTGGCTGTTTTGACAATGACACGACAACTTACCTGCTGAATATGTAGTATATGACATTGACCACCCACAAGAACAGCACATGATCAACCCTTTCACTTAATGCAAAACTAATTGACAAAATTTGGATTGACAGGAATCGATCAAGGGCATCTCCGGTAGAGTTTTCAGCATGGATTCCTACAATGAACGATCCTTCTCCATTGTGGCCTGATCTTTATTTTTTTAAGGGTCCTTTGCTATCAATTTTTTTTTTTTGGCCGACTTTGGTTTTAGTTCAAATTTGTAATGTAAGTTCTATAAATAATTATCGAGTTTGATTTTTCATCCTCTCAATTCTGTTAAAATCCAGCCATCTTTAAACCGATCAATATTAAACTTTACCCATTTAATACTGACCATCGATTAGGGTTTAAAGAAAATTGATCCTTTTTATTTTAAAAATAACTTTAGAGTCGCCACCCCGACTGGAATTAAGAAAAATAGTTAAGTTATAACCAATTGGATGGATTGGTTATAACTTAACCACGAATCTAACGAGAAAAATCAATTCTGTAAAACAGTTTTTGAAACCAAAGATCATGGATCCAAGAGTTAGGAATTTTAAACCCTTACGAGTATCATTGACTTTCCAAATTTAACTTTAATTTTTAAAAATCACCTTTTTATTTTATAAGACAAAACTCAATTTAATTACTTTAATTGGACAACATAAGTAATCTAGAAAAAGGAAAAATTAGATCTTTTTTTTATATTTATCGTCGCTCCGTAAGTCTCTACGTACCCGCTATTTAAGATTAAACGTACGTAGTTTTTTTATAAAAAACTTTAGCGGGTAATTTGATTTTAATTTTTGAAAAATGTTAGATTTACATTTTTATCCAGTTCAATTTATTCAAGGAAATTCTCCTAAATGGTCCTAATTGATGTTTTGTTTTTGAAAACTTTAAAATAGTCTTAATTCGGAAAAAAGGTTTATCTATTTTCATTTATTTATAGAAAACTTGATTTTTCTAAATGTCAAAATAATTTTTGTTCACTAACCTATTTATTTATTTTTATTTTTATTATATTATCTTATTTATTTTATATTTATTCTATCTATTTTATTAAAATAAAAAAAATAAATAGACTACTTCTTTTTTTCTTTTCTCTTTTTGTTTTTCTTCTCTTTCCTTTTTCTTTTTCATTCTTTTTTCTTTTTTGATTTGATTACATTTACATAGATAAATAAATAAAACAAATAAATAAATGAATAAAAAAAAAAGGTTAGAATGCAGCTGGACGTGCGGGTCGAACTTGGAGTAAGTTGGTCAGTTCGGTCAGGTCGAGTAGGTTTCTACTGTCTTCAACAACAACAATGATAGAAGGCAATTCTAGACGTTCTAGTAGCCAAAACGAGCGGGTAAAGGGTGTTTCGTGTGTTTCTTATTAGGGATAAGGGGGTAAGTAAAGTGCCATGGTGGTCGGAGGCAGTTTAGAGGGTGGTACGAAGTGGTAGCCAGCTGTAGTCTTGGGTGGTTGTGTTATGGAGTTGCTGGGCGAGTGGGGGGTGTCAGTTCAATGGTTTTGGAGGTCGAGGAGTATTGTGGTGGTGTCGATTTGGGTTGAAGAGGGTTGGAGATAGTGGTTTGAGGGGGGTAAGTTACAGTAGTTAAGGCTATGGGTTGGTGGTTCGGTGAGGCAATTAAAGGGTACGGCGAGGCGTGGGGTTGGTCAGTTTCGAGAGTGTGCAAGGTAAGAAAGCTAGTGAAGTTGATAGCTCTGCTTGAAGTTGAAGAGAGAGAGAGAGAGAGAGAGAGTTTGTCAAGTGAATTTCTTGTTCGTCTCTAGCTGTATGTGTCTCTAAACATACCCTAACACCTAATTTATAGTAGAATTCAACCCAAAAATAAAGGAAAGTTTGAATTGGAGTGAAGTGTAAATGGCCAAAATTATAGTTTTTTTCCATTTTTGAGAGCTAATTTGAGCATCAAAATGGATGAATTCGATCCTACTCTTGTGTTCGATTCAAAGAAGGCCATGTCTAGTTTACAATTTCGTTACTCATTTATCGAAATTGTAGTTACGAAAATGATGAAGAAGAGGGCTGACTAGTTGTGTTCAAGGCGAGGAAGTTTGAGGAAAAAGAAGAAAAATGCGGGAAAGAGGGGAGAAAAAGAGGGAAGGTGTTGACGTGGCACCCAACCAATCCCGACATATCACATATCATCACGTGACATGTGGCGCCACGTCAGCACACTGTCCAATCCTAACTTGCTACGTATCAAGATACATGGCATAATCAGATCTTGGCACGTAGCAGTTCCTGATATAATGAAAAATAAAATGACTTTGTATGCTCCTTCCAAGATTCGAATCCAAGACCTTACACTTAAACTCATTTCTATGTCCATGTGTTTAATTATTAGGCCGTTGGCCTATACCTTATTCATATGTGGATAAAGTCAACCTCGGCTAAATTCAAATTTAAGCCTAGGCTCAATAGTCTAACTTTTAAACTTAATTTAAAATTTAAAATTAAAAATCTACCATAATAAAATGTTATTTTCTAAAATCTTTCAATTTTTCTATTTTTTGTAATTTTTCCAAATTTTCTTATTTTCTAAACTTCTTAAAATTTTTGTATTTCTTACGCTTTTTTTTATTTTTGAATTTTTTGTATTTTTCTAAAATTCTTATTTCTTCTAAATTTCTTAATTTTGGGGGGTTTTCTTTAATTTCCTATTTTTTGTGTTTTTCCTAATTTAGGGCCTATTGAGAAAAGAAAAAAAATAAAATAATAAAAATAAATAGAGCAAAAATTGAGTGTCTACAATAATATAAATAAATTTTAAAGACCTTTATTTATAAACTTTAAAGGTAAAATAAAGAGGTCATTAAGAGAAAAAAAAACGTTCTTAAGATATTGAGATAACATTTAAGGATTCTAAATAAGATTTTATGAGTTTGAGATGGTCCAATGGGTTTGAAGTATATAATACATACTAAAATTGTACTTAAAATACCCTTAAACTATGTATAGGAAGAGGAAAAAAATTAAAAAGGAACAAAAGTGAGGGGAAGGAATTAAAGTGTAAAAAAAGTGAGAGAAAAAACCTCTGACTTTTTTAAAGTGTACATTTTCTATAAGGGTAAGGAAGTAAATTTATCAAATAATGATTGTCACTTTCTTGCCCTTCCAAATTTGTTCTTTCCTCCTTTCTTTTCTTCATCAAATGATAGAAATCATCTTAGAATTACAAGTTTCTATCCTCTTTTCTTTCCTTCTCTGAACCCAAATATAGTGTTAAGAGGAGATGGGGCTAATCGAATTGAAATGGATTTTTTCGTAAGATGCAAAATTAAAATTACAAACCCTATAATGTTATTTATTTGTTTTCCTCTGAATTATGGAGCTAGAGGTTTATATTGTTATCTTACATGGGAAGTGATATTTGTTGATGACTTTAGTAAAGTTTACCTTTGCTTAAACTTCCCCAATTCTAATATGCATGTTGTTGCTAATCAATTTAGTTGCTTAGGCATAAAAATTGTCATCTCCGAGTTCTTATTAGTAGGTGTTAGGGCCCTATACGTGAAAGGCTTGCAAAACAACACACTATGATGAGACATAAAAGGGTTACCCGATGTGATCACTTAAATACTTAAGTTAGCAGTGGGGCTTTTAAGAGTAGGAAGTAATTTGGAATAATATACAAGCTTAATGTACATAGTCTAGAGAGATTTACTACGGGATAGTGACTTGGTATTTATAGAAGAGTAAAACTGACAATTAGAGGCCAGTTAATGAGAGAGATCTTCTCCCACAAGTATGAGAGAGTAGGGTCGTTATATTCGATATATCCTACTTATTTTGGAAGTAGCTGTTTCATACTAGTTGATCTTTATCTTGTGCATTCTAACCATTGTAGGGCTTACTAATCTTAGTCAAAATAGGCCTAGGGCTTAGGCTCATAAGGCCGAATCCTAGCCCTAAGTCATGAGACATGTCAGATCCAGTCGAACCTAAGGAGCCTATGTCTAAAGTGCCCAGTCATCGCTTGCACCTCCCCCAAAATCTCATTGCCAAGGTGAAGGCAAGGAGAAGGGATATATGGGCTATTCAAGTATGATTGATTTGACACAAAGGAGTTTAACCTGGCTACAGTACTAACATAGTGAGAGTGTAGGTCCAAGCTAGAAGCTAGCCGAAGTAGAGATGTTCGAGGTAGTAAATACCCAGGTCGAAAATGTCCAAGGTAGGATGGACCAAAGTGGTCAGCAGTTTTTTCGAAGCAGAGTGGCGAAGACCTAGATGAGGATAAGGCTGAGCCTTGGTTGGGGTATTAGAGCAGGACACCCTCACAACTTACTAGGCAGGCACTTCAAGACTACAAACCGATTTATCCGAAAAGTGCTTGCTACGGACCGAACAGACACGACTACACTATGTCTTTATTGTACTGACTAGGTGGAAGCCAAATGAGCCCTGAAGAACGAACCTTTTTTAAATGTAATCTTTGCCCGCCTATATTCCATACATTAAATATGACATGATAGGTGTCATGTTGTAGCAAACTAGTGTGCAACTACATAAGCTTTGCCTTTTAAAGGTGATTATCTGATCAAAACGCTTTCCACGTGTCTACTATACAGCATTCTAAGGGATTCATGCTTATACGGATCCCTATAACTGACTGTATGGCTTCCTAGATGGCTTACTATAAATAACAGGATTACAATAAGGGACCGCTTTTCTGCAATCTCCTTGCTCTGCCATTACAAATTCTGCGTTCGCGTCAAACTTTCTTCAAAAGTTTCTCAAAGTCTTTCTTCCTTCTTTGAATATTGTAGTCATGTTGACTAATAAAGGTAAGACATATTCATCTTCATAACCGCATATCTTTGGCTCCAATTCTATAAGAAGTGACCCCCCTCAGGTACGGGAGGACGAGGTCTCATTGCTAGCACAACTTGACGAACCTACTAAGATAGCCGTAGAGGTGCTGGATAGGGCCAAGATTATCAATGTCATCCCGAAGGATGTATATGCATATGCTCCTTTGCCCCCTTCGAAGGATTTGTTCGATGCTCCTGAGACTGGCAAAGAGCCTAGGGACTAAGTGAGTAGAAGTAAACAGTATGCCTCCAAATGGATTATAAGCAACTTCATTGTTGAGGCGTTCCTTGGGTAGTAGATAAGGTTGCCAAGCAGGGATGAACGGGTGGCCTTGCTGTTAGCGAGGCACTTCGCAATGCTTGAGAAGTGCCTAGAGTTTGGGCAATGTCTCTTTCCAAGCCACTTTGAAAAAGAATTCTTTAACTACCATTGGTGCAATCCATCATAGGTCCTTGCCAATCGATAGAGGGTGCAAAAGGCTTTCCAGGCACTCTGCGAGTATATGGTGATAAGGGCTACTCCTAAGCTCTTCAATCACTTCTACATGTAGAAGAGCGTCAGGGGCTGACCTCACCTCTAGCTATACGCAGGAAAAAAGCTATTCTGCGACCTTATGGATTCAGTGAAGGGTTGGCAAGATGAGTATGTAGTAGTTGAGTTGCTTAAAGAGGCAGACTTTTGGACGCGGTGGATTGAGATAATCTGAATCGGAGGTAAGAAGGGGCTTGGTCCAAGTGACACTGAAGTCGCTCAGGAGATCTTAGCCTTCATGGTACTAAGACACGGCCAAGAGATTAATGCTACAGAGTCCGTAGAGAGGTATTTCTAGTATCTGATCTTCGAGCTATTCCTCAACACGAAAAAAGTTGTGGTGAAGAAATGGGTTAAAGGTACAAGTTTGTTTTACGTGCCTGTTTATTGTGCTAGTGTTGAGGTGCTTCGTTTAACACCTATAGGATAGGAGGGTCTCCTGGGCCATGTCGATCATGCCGGTGTTTTATAAATGGTAGTAGTAGTTCCTTTTGATATCTTCTTCTTTTCCTTCTCTAACTTTCAATTGAATTTCATGCAAGCAAAAATTTAACTGCAAGGATGCCTTGTCCCTCTATGGACAAGCTAATAAGCCGATGTTAGGCAAAAATCAGGGTAATCCCGTTGAAGGGTAAGGCAATATGGCCGAAGCTAGGGACTAGGGAGACCAACAAGGTACGATCGAGGTATGTTCCTTAAGGGATTCCCATAGACATTCGGGATGAGCCCGTGCATGCGAAGCCTTTGGGTGTAGCTCTATCTCCTACCTTCGCCCCCTCTACTGAGCCCATTGTCATGAGCAATGAAGGCGTCAATGTGGAGGGGCCCAATGTCCAAATGCTTTCCCCTCCAAAGGTAAGGGAGGAAGAAATGATCGAAGGGGCCGCCCTTCCTCAATTGGTCGGCCAAAAGCGTAAGGCTTCTGAAATGGTTGAGGAGCCTAGGCCTTGAGCCAAGAAGCATAAGCCTCTAGCAAGGGTGCTTTTAAGCCAGGGGAAATGGAATGAGTAGCCGACGACTCATTCCTATCAGAGTGTTGATGACATGGGGAATGAATTTTTTGAAGTCCTAAACAATTTTAGGTTGATGGGGATAGGGTTAAACTCATTCCAAGAAGTACTGTACACTTCTCGGGATGAAGAATTTTTTAAGGAAGCCCTCGAGATGGAGATGAAGAGAGCCAGAGGGAAGCTCCTAAGGCTGAAGTGAGAGGTCCGCGCTAATGATTTAACACTCGGGCACCGGACACTTAGTTACCAAGCTTCCCTGAGGCCTTACACCCCCGGTGACTAGGCTATCCTCGAGAGGCTCTCAAAGGAAGGTAAGGACGACCCTCTAGAGATAGCAGGCCACTTGAGCACACTGATGCAGCAGGTAAGTCTTTGTTACTCTTATTTTGATGTGTTTTACTTGTCATGGTGTTAGTGGTGACTTTCTTTTTCAATTTGCAATACTATAGCCAGGTACTACTTCAATTAAATGGATTTGATGCCTCTTAGAAAGAGGTAAAGGGCTTTAGGGAAGCGTTACACCAGGATGAGAAGTACATGCAGGAGGCAAATACTTCTACTAATAAATATTTAAGAAAATTCTCCAAGGCTAACAGGTACTTGCATCACTCTCAGGTGCAAGTGACGAGACTTCAAGTGAGTATCAAGGATGGGAAACGGGAGAGAGAGAATGCTGAGAAGGCCGACGACCTAGACGTTCAGTTAGAGGATGAGCAGAGGATGAAGGCTCACCTCTCTTAGAGGTTGGATGAGGAGGGCAAAGCCAAGGCCCGACTCAAAAAGGAGAATTCCAAGCTAAGGGCATCAGTAGCTAGGTTTCAAACCGAGTTAGTAATGATAGTGTTCGAATGCAAAGGTGTTAAAGCCACTTCGCTAGAGCTAGCCAGTTTGAAGATTGAGTTAGAGTAGTAAGTCTAGGAATTATGAGAAAGCGTTTCAGAGATGGAGGAGATCATCTCCAAAATGGAAGTAGGGAGGTCTTCAGCGATGCTGCTGTTAAAAAGGCGGTCGTCAACTATCGAAAGACCGAGGATTAGTTGGATTAGCTAGAATACTCGACCACGGACTTCGCACACTATACAAGGAAGGAGGTTCTCTCCCATTATCCAGACCTTAATCTGAGCTTCTTCAATTTTCTAGATTTGTTGACCTTCAAAGAGAAGAGAGAAGCCTTAGCACATGAAAGAGAGGCCACCTAAGCAACCATCGATGATGTAGACGCTTCCTTTACTGCTGGGGCTAGGTAAGGCACTTCCACATCCACTTCTGACCTAGTAGCCTAGTAAGAGGTCACCCCCGAAGCAATTCCTCAATACCATCAATCTCTGGGCGATCCTCCTACTGCTCTTGGTTCGCATCCCTCAGGCCCCGTTCTAAGTCAAGGCCTACCACCTAAAGCACAGATAGATTAGTGCTCCAAACAAATTGAGACCTTGGACTTTTATAAGTTACCAGAGTTAGTTGATCCAAGGAGTTAGCATGTGTATCTCTTTTTTTTTTTTTTTGAAACATGTATAAGTCGAGTCGGGATGCTAACCTTCATTGTGTAATTCAACGATCAATGAATGAATAGATGAATTTTTTGAAACGTCCTCTCTATACACCTACTTTCTCTTTGCCTTTGAATATATTTACATAGGAATTCCTCTACATAAGGAGAGTTTACCCTTGCCAAAGATAACTGTTGGGGGTTAGGTCGGTGATGTTTCGACCTACCCGATAGAGGGGAGTTCCTTTACACAAGGGGAGTTTCCCCATGGTGAGGTTATCCAAAGGTAGGTCAAGTCAGTGGCGTTTCGACCTGCTCGAAGGAGGAGAGTTCCTCTATATAAGGGGTGTTTCTCCTTGCCTAGGTTATTCAAGGAGAGGTCAAGTCGGTAGTGTTCTGACCTGCCCGATAGACCATCCATATGCCTATAAAACAAGTTTTTTATTTCATCATTCTAGAAAAAATGTACATAACAAAATGCTAATCAAAATAAAGCTGAAGATTATCAGCATTCCACGTGCCCAATCTTTCCTTGAATTTGACCGAGTCTTCCCAATTAGGGGCCAACTTACCCTGCCCTTCGCGCTAACCTGTGGCTTCTAGTTTTCAGCACACTAGGTCACAAACCTTGAACTCCTTATTTCTGACCTTTTGATCGTAATATCAAGCAACCCAATGTTAGTATACGATTACTCGAGCAGCAGCAAAGGCTTTGATTTCCTCGATGGTGTTTATGCTAGCTTACAACAGTGACTCATTAAGGGCGGCGTCAAAACTTCAAGTCCGAATGTTAGGAAACTCAAGTTCGATAGAAAGGATTGCTTCTAACCTAAAAGCAAGGTGAAAGGGGGTTTCGCCCGTAGAAGTACGGTAGGTGGTCCTGTACCTCCACAAGATATTGGGCAATTTGTTAGCCCGAGCACCCTAAGATCGGTCCATGCGCATCTTCAAGCTATCCAAAATGATTCGACTGGTTGCCTCTACCTATCCATTTGATTGGGCGTAGGCAACCAAGGTGAAGTATAGGGTGATGTTACGCCTCAAAGTCGCAAAGTCGCAGAGTTGCAATAGTCCTATCGCATAAACCAACCTATGATAGTAACTGACCTTCAGTGCCTATCATAGATATGATATACACAAGACGTCTATAACTCCTCACTTTGAAGTAAACGGTTCAATTTAAAATTTAGCTAAAATTTACAATAAAAGTTAAAACATTAAGTCGTATATATATATACACACACACACACACACACACATTCATATTATCATAGAATTCTCAGGAGATTCTACATATTATAACGGTCTGCTAAATTACATATTATATATCGGTTCATAATCCTAGAGATACTAACAAGACATTAAAAACTTGATCATTCGGCTAGTTGATCATGATAAGGATCAAAGAGGAAGGAAGAGAAATGGCAGCGGATTTGGAAACGAATAGGAATGGGTATTCAAAGAAAACGGGTACGGAGAATAAGAGGGATTTTGATAGTGAATGTGGATGGATATAACTCACCAAGATACAAACACAATCAGGAGGTTTGAGCTCAAAGTAGAGTTCGATACAACTCACAAACACTAAATGTTACTCGAGGTTTCAAATGAAGGTTAGATACAACTTACTAATCAGTTCAAATAAAGGGGTTCACCACAATCTGAGAGTAAGATTGATAAGAACGTGGCAACAATTAAAGAGTCTAATCAACACTCGATAATCTGAAAAATGCTAACTTAAGTATAGCCTTGCTCGAAAGAGAAAAGTTTCACTCTCTATATATATCTCTGTACATCTATCTATTTCTGTTTATCTCTATATTAGTACAAATATTGTTATTTATAACAAATCCTAAACCTTAATGGCAAAAACTGTAAATAAAGTATAAGGCCTTAAACCCTAAAGAATGGAGCCCATAAATAAAATAAAGAGAAAACATGTATAAGAATACAAAACTGTACGTTTTACAAAACTCGGCATGCAGTCACTCGGCATGTCTTAGGTGGAGTAGTATCTGAACTAAACGAAGTCGGCAGTTGGATGTACGGGTTCGAGAAGGGGTCCCTGATGTCTCACGTGATTTGGCTGAAACACTAGAGAGGCCGGTCTATAATTGTCGAGTTCTAGAATTAGTCGGCACTAGTCTCTTAGGGTCATGCCGAGTGGTTCTTTGGTCTCAGGTACTCGATCTCGTGGTTTCTCAGCTCCTCGACTGATGACAAAGTTGATGCCGAGTGTTTATTTTCCTTCCCCTCGTCCTTTTAGTTGCAGCTCAACCTCGGCAAACATTGATAGGCCTTAGCTTGGATATAGTTGGAGGTTGATTCCCATCATTACCGTGGGTTTAAAAGGAAGTTATCCTCGACCTTAAGTGTTGAGCACGGGCCGAGATACCAAATAAACTTCTCTTCCCTTTTCTCTTCACCATGAGTGCTGAATGTCTCTAGATTTTCTTAATGCTCATAGGGGTCAAGCGATAGCTCTTCCCATCCTTCCGAATGGTGTAAGTGTTGAGGAAGCCGTCATGGATCACTTTCTGGTCATACTCCTAAGGTCGGCCAAGAAGTAGATTTACGGCATTCATAGGCACAATGTCAAAATCAATATCATCCTCGTATTGTCCGGCCTTGAATGCTATCCGCACTCTTTTATGCACATGGACCATACCCTTGTCATTAAACCAATTTAATCTATAGGGTCGGGGATGTGGGTAGGTCGGCAACTTCATCTTTTCTACCAACTTGGCAGAGACAATATTGGTGTAGCTACGTTCATCTACTACTAGGGAACAGGTCTTCCCATTCACTAGATACTGCATATAAAATAAATTTTCCCTTTGTTCGGGATCTGCCCTCAGGTTAACTCGTGTTGCCATAACTAAGAGTTTATCAAAGTCCTCAGGATAGACATCTTCTTCTATCAACTGGTTGTCCGAGCTCTTGTCACTTTGACTCTCGATTTGAGCCTTGGGCTTTTCGCCCTTTAAGACCATGACCCTTTTATTCGGGCATTGGGACGCAATGTGTCTGTAACCTAAGCACTTAAAGCACTTCACTTCTCAAGCTTTGTTGCCAAGTGCCTTCTCTTTCTCAGCAATCTTTTTCCAAGCATAGGTTGGTCGACTAGACTCTCCTTTCTCTATCTTCTTTTCTTGCCTTCTCTCGGCATACCTCTCAAGCTTAAGACTGCCTTGTTAAGGTTAGCTACTCGGCCTCTGATGCCTTCTTCTCCTCTGTCTTTCTACTCTTAATTCCAAATTAAATAGCTCATCTAGAGAGCTGAACAGCTACAATTCAACTATGTCAGCAATGTCATCTCGAAGTCTACTTAGGAATTTAATAATGGTGCAGTCTTGTGGCTCAATAATTTCACATCTCGTCATCAAGGTCTCAAACTCTTGCAAATACTCTTCAATAGTATTTCAACCTTGTCTCAGGTGCTGGAAGGCATGGAGCATCTCTTACTTGAAATAAGTCGACATAAAGCATTGGTTCATCAATCTTTTCATGAGCTTCCAAGTTTTGATCGGCTCTTCTCCTTCAGCATCTCACTTGGCAACCAGCTTATGCCACTAAAGACTTGCATATTCAACAAGGGATAAGGAAGCCAACTTAACCTTTGCTCAATCATCGTACTCGTAGCACTTGAATAACTTCTCAACTCGGGGAACCCAATCAAGGAACTCTTCAAGTCAGCTACTTCCACAGAAGGTTAGTAGTTTTAGCTTGACATTGTCAAGTCCTCGGCCAGGTGCGTAGGGTTCATCCCTTGCATTCCAAGTAGGTTGATTCTCTTCAGTTTGGCTACTTCCATTAGAGCTCTGTTCGGCCATGTTCCTTCTCGGCCTCAGCTCTCTTCTTCGAGCTTCTTGATTTGTTTTAGAGTCAACACTCCTTTCGTTCCTCTTTCTCAGCACTAGATGGTTTTCTCTTCTCCTCAGCTCGACAACTCTTCTTGACTGTCTTGCATCATTACAAAGTTCATTAGAACCACTCCTACTAGTGGGTGTCCATTCCCTTCTTTATTCTCTGCCATCACATCTACGGCCTTTGACTAACACAGTAAGCTCCTGAATAAAGTAAGTGAGATTTCTGAATCTAATATTCCATGTTATCAACATGTCTCCTCAAGCTTTCATGAGGAATGTTTCCAGTGTTGTTAGCACTATCCTCCAACATTCTTGTTTGTATAGTAATTGACCAAAGAATTGAACAAACAAATAACAGCAACCCAAAAATGACCATTACTCGGCTTCTACAACTACTACTACTGGCAAACAATTACTATGAACAACACACTATACTACAGAACAATGATGAATAGAAATGTTAAAACCATAAATCTACTTGGAAGAACACTAGCACACGTGTCTTCTCAAAGCTCTAATACCAACATGATAAGGATCAAAGATGAAGGAAGAGAAACGGCAGTGGATCTGGAAACGAACAGTGGGTATTCAAAGAAAACAAGCACAGAGAATAGGAAGGGTTTTGATAGTGAATGTAAATGGATCGAGCTTACCAAGACACAAACACGATCGGGGGGTTTGAGCTCAAAGTAAAGTTCGATATAACTCACCAACATTAAATGTTGCTCGAGGTTTCAAATGAAGGTTAGATGCAACTTACTAACCAGTTCAAATAAAGGGGTTCACCACAATCTAAGAGCAAGATTGATAAGAATGTAGCAACGATTAAAGAGTCTAACCAACAGTCGATAATCTAGTAAATGCTAACTCAAGTATAGCCTTGCTCGAAAGAGGAAAGTTTCACTCTCTATATATATCTCTATACATCTATCTATCTCTATATTAGTATAAATCTTGCTATTTATAGCAAGTCCTAAACTTTAGTGGCAAAACTGTAAATAAAGTACAAGGCCTTAAATTTTAAAGAATCAGGCCCATAAATAAAATAAAGAGAAAACGTGTACAAGAATACAAAATTGTGCGTTTTACAAAACTCAGCATGCAGTCACTTAGCATATCCTAGGAGGAGTAATATCTAAAATGGACAAGGTCGACAATTGGATGTACGGGTTCGAGAAGAAGTCCCTAACATCTCACGTGGTTTAGCCAAGACACCAAAGAGGTTGGCCCATAATTGTTGAGTTCTAGAATTAATCAGTGATAATCTCTTGAGGTCGTGTTGAGTGGTTCTTTAGTCTCGAGTACTCGGCCTTATGGTTTCTCGACTCCTCGGCTGACGACAGAGTTAATGCTAAGTGTTTATTTTCCTTCCCCTCGTCCATCTGGCTGTAGCTCAGCCTCGGTAAGCATTGATAGGCCTCAGCTTGGATATGGTCGGAGGCTGATTGCCATCAGATCCTCTCTCCCCCATAGTTTCAGAAAAAAAAACTAACCTCCAGATAATTATAACGCGGCATATCAGTCAAAAGTCAAAACCTGCAAGAAAATCTATATAAGGATGAACAACTATAGCTCAATGAGTTAAGTTAGAGACTTATGAAAGTATAACAAATACAAACAGGGTTGTCAAGCAAATAATTATATGCAATACAACAAGCAAATGCCATCACACAATGTGGTTCGATCCGTTATGAAATCAAAGTAATTCCACTCGTTCTAATCCGAGTTGAGGAGTTTTTATTAATGTAACAGCTCACAACCAAATCCAAGTTTATACAATAGAGGCATCGCTCCCCCAATACTATCCTTCAAACCAATGCTCTCATCATCACCACGACTTCCTCTCCTATCATTTAGTTTGGCTAAGGATGAGGAAAAGACTATTATGCTATCCAGCGCTATCTTTTTCGAAAGTATCGGTGTTTAGTTGGAGAATCCTAATGGTCTCCTAAAGGGTTACAATATCTAATTAGGGTATTTAGGTCAGTTATAATTAAGTATGGTTTAGGGTGATCAAACAATTTTACACCATTCCATCCATATCAATCACCAAATACAGCACAAAATTCAGCACGAAATAAGATACTCAAGCACATGCGTATATAACTACTTACAAACATAGTTAAATACATTCTTAAGTGTCCGAGTACTCTAAAATAGTACTTCAAAATACGATGAAGTATTAAACTTAACTTACTTGAAATCTTTAGGTCGCTCACTTAACTCGTCATAGGTCAACTCGTCTCCGCGTTTCCTATATTATAAATAATCTTTTAGTTCTTATATCTTTATGATATATTTATATATTTTAGGTTATGATTTAACGCAACTTTTCATATATATATATATATATATATATTATTCATTACCGATTTATCTTAAGTTAGTTTAGGATTCAGTTTCCGAATTCGATTTTGATTCAGGTTCTAAATCAATTTTAACTATTAATATTATATGTAAATCCTAAAAATGCATTTCGAACCTTATTGTGAAATTAATCACATTAGGCTCAAGTATCCTAGTTATTACTTATAGTCCTAAATTAGTATTCTATTTATTTGATGTACTTAAATCCTTATTAATGTACCGAATTTACTCTCGATATGAAAAAATTTTATATTTTTCATATAATTACCTAAATTTATGTTTTGTACCAAATTTATTACATATTAATATTATTATTATATTATCCATTTTAACCTAATATTTTATATTTATCATAATTCCAATTCCACATATTATCAAAATTACATATATTTACTATATAATACCCTAATAATCACATCTAGCACCCTAAATACCACAATTATCATACGACATCAAATATGAACATCTTAAAATCCCTAATTATATACTAAATCAATAATTATTCAATTAATCATTAATTAACCCAAAAAATCCCTAATTATATACATATTTTAAGGGCCTAAAAATCACTTAAATTTTTCAAAAATAAATTTTTGAAAAAAGGCTTTACAACACTATTCTATATCACTTAAGTATTCTATATAAAAAAATCAAGCTCAAAACTACACTTCTAAGGCTATTTAATTCCAATTCAAAACTTGTTCAGTTTTACTCGGTTTCTTCAGTACCTTATATTTCTAGATGTAATTAAATCTAACCAATATTTTTCCCTCAATCTACATACAATAAAACATTAGAATAATAAAATTCATAATTTTCTGAATAAAATTAATAATTTTAATAATTTACACAAAATCAGTTGGAATTTAGACTCACATAACTGTTGAACTTCTAACCACCAGCAGCATTCCAGGGGGTATCGGCCGGTCCAAGCAGTGGGTGTAGGGTGTGGTGGTGGCGGTGGTTTGTGTCATGCTCTAAAGCGGCAGAGTCGTAACATTCTTGTCCTGTAAACCATTCTAGGATAGAAGCTGACTTTATAGCCGCTATCTTAAACTTGATCTATATAAAATGTCCACGACTAACCAGCTTTAAAGTAAATAGTTTATAAATTAAATAAGTTGTTTACCTAAGAAAGTATGGAAATATATACATACACTAAGATTCAAGTATTACAAATAATGTTTATAGGGTTTTATTGTCCAATATTTCTTGAGTAATACATTATTTGAAAATGGAAGATTCTAAATAAAAGCTAAGACCTTAAAGATATATATGTACTTTAGATGTATTTCCTCACTCCTTAGGGTCCAACAGTTACTAGTTTCAAGGTAATTGTAAGCCGCTTCCTAGTTAACACTTGCAACAAAGTCTATAAGGATATAGGCAACTACAGCTTAGTAAGTTGGGACAGAGACTTAAAACCATATAGTAAACACGAACAAGGTTATCAATCAAATTATTAGGTGAAATGCATGTTCAAACAAATATCATCGTATGACATTATTCGACCTGTCATGAGATTAGAGAAATTGCACCCGCTCTAATCCAGATTGAAAAGTTTCCGTTAATGCAACAGTTCACGACCAAACTCAGGCTTGTATAATGAAGACATCGCTCCTCTCACGACTACCTTCAAACCATTGACTTCACTCTTACCACGACCTTCTCATCTGTCACTTAGTTCGACTAAAGATGAAGAAAGGACCAATTATATTATCCAATGCTATTCCTTTTGAAAGGGTTGGTATTTAGCTAGAGAACCCTAAGTTTCTCCTAATGAGTTGTGATGCAAATCCAATTTAGAATTATAAGTCATATATTTAATTAAATCCAGTTTAAGGTGTTCAATCTTTTCAAGCAATTCACAGAATTACAAGTTAAAACAACAAACCAAAATCATAGCATCACTTAGAAACAAGCACATACACACAACCACTATCTAATAAGCACAATCAAGTACTACAAATTAGTACTCAAAAATATAGTAATGTATTAATCCAACTTATCTGGACTCTTCGCTTACTCACTAGAGGTGGAACTCACTTAGTCCATCACCAATGATCTCTATAATATCAAAGTTGTCTCAATTTTCATATAATTGTTGTAGATTAGTTTTATCTTATAATATTTATTGTTATCTTTAGTTTAGGGTTTAATATGCCCAATTATCTAGGTTCTCAAATATTTTACAATTAGGTTCGAGTTCAGTTTTTGCATCAATTTTTAAATTAGGTTCTAGTTTTGTTTCTAAGTACGATTTTATACGTGAATCCTAGAAACCCATTTTAACCCCTAACGTGAAATTAATCACATTATTTTCGGGTTTCTTAAATATCATATTTACCCCTAATTAATATGTTAATTCATTCGATATATCCCTTATCTTACTTAACTATCAAATTTACTCTTGATGTGAGAAAATTTTACATATTTTATATAAATACCTAAATTTAAGTCTCTTACCATATTTTATATATTTTCCTATTATTAGCATAATATCAATTTTTATTCTAATATTTTCTATTTATTATATTTCCAATTTTTCATATTATGTATTATTACCTATTATGTACATAATACACATACAATTTTTCCATCACTCCAAATATCATCTCCCAACATCAATTGACATCTCAAAATATCTAAACTTATCCTAAATCAGATCTTACACCTAATTACCCTAATTTACAAAATTAACTTAAAATTTACTATTTTTCCTATTACTTATTTACTACATAATACCCTAATAATTACATCTAACACCCTAAATACTATAAGTATCATACTTCATCAGATTTGAATATCCTAAAACATATAATTATGCATTAAATCAGTAATTATCTATTTAATTACCTAATTAACCCAAAATTACCTATTTTATGCATCATTTTAAAGTCCAAAAATTTTGAAAATTAATTTGTAGGAAAGGGCTTCATAGGCTTGTTCTATAACCCCTAAGTAGTTTACAAAAAAAATTTGGGCTCGAAATTACATTCCTAAGATCATTTATTTCTAACCCAAACAAAGCTTAAGTTTGCACGGTTTCTTAAGGGCAGTATATTTTTAGATATAAAATCATCAAACTAAAATTTTTCCCTAAATCTAGATACTTAAAAACCTCAGAATACAGAATTTCACAATTTTCTAAGTATATTTAATATTTTTAACAAAATATGTAAAATCAAGAGAAAAATTGAACTTACTAAAACTCGTGGCTCCGGCCACCGCCGACCATCCTAGGTGTTGCCACCACCGTATGGTGGTGGTGGTTGTCCACTTCCAAGTAGGGGTAGGCATGGTATGGTTCGATGTGGTCAGTCCTTGAATCGAACCAAATAAAAAAATAATGATTCGATTTTTTTTTAATTTGAACCTAACCATATGGTTCAATTAATAAATTTTTTGAACCTAAAAATAATGGTTCGATACAGTTTGGTTTGGTTCACGATTTGAACCGTTTATTTTTATGTTAAACACTAAAAATTAATATTAGCAACATTATACAATGTTCCAATATCTGGTATTTAATTTTATACCAAGTTTTAACTAGATCACAAGAAACATGGAACCTACATGGTTGGAAATGAGGGGAAAAAAAAAGAGAGACAAAAGAAATGGTTGTTAAATAACATCAAATTCACCAAACACACACATTATCAATATATTCATAAACAAGCAAAAGGGGATTCACCAAAAAGTGCTCAAAGAGTCAACAAACAATATAAAACATTCAAAAAAGGTAAAGCATTTTGATTCCACTAGCTTTTCTAAACATTCTCATATACCTAGAAGGCCAAAACTTCAAGACTGAGAAAGGAATAAAATAAAATAAGAAATAAACAGAACAGACCTTCACATTTCCATATTAAAGTTTCATTGCTTCATCTCCTCACAGACTCTAATCAAGAATTTAAAAAATGGAAATTTCAAAAGTAATAACACCTAATAACAACTCATAACTTTAAGTCTCCAATAATATAAGAAAATAACACACAAATAAAACTCCAACAAGTTAACAACAATATATTAATTTTAACAATGAACACTCTAATAAACATATAAGCACGATCATTGAAATTCTTCAAGTCTTAACCTTTAACTTGATCCTGGAATAACAAATGAACAAATAAATAAACATTAGTTTATTATTAGTTCAAATAAGTCACAACTTACAAAACTCATAAACGACATAATGGTATATACATGAGCATTATAATGAATATAATGTAATGCAATTAGAACTCATAAAAATAACCTTACTTCAATTAAGGGTAATACGTATAGTAGTTGATTCCACCATTTTACCAACTCCAACATCTGAAAAGATAATTTAGAAAAAAGAAAACTAAGCCATGATCATATAGTTAACATATTCAGAAAAAAAATCAAATAGTATTAACAGTTTCATGTAACAAATTAAATTGTTTGTACTTAAGTCAAAACTTCTAAAGCTTAAGAATCTTCCTCTACACATAATATGGTACTAGGATTTTTTAGCCAATCTTATGCACAAATGAGGGCTTCCACCATATAAGGAGTTAAAGAACTCCTAAAAGAATCAAGTATACGACCACTAGTACTAAAAACACTCTCAAAAGCCACAGTCGACAAAAGGATAGCCAATACATCTCTTGCCATGAAAGAAAGGATAGGGAATCTAGAAGAGGATCTTTTCCACCAATCTAATACATCAAGCTCCTTATTATTAATATCCTCACAATCTTCTCCTAAATACCTTTCTAATTTATTCTTTTTCAATTGTTTTTCCCCTTCTCCCCTCTCATGATTGAAAACTTTTCTCCAAGGTTTACAATCATCATTTTCCACCTCTAACTATTTTTCCTTAACAAAGCTTTGAGAACTAGAGCCAATATTATCATCCTTATACCTAACACTGAACTCATAATGATAATACAACGATGAAAGTGCATAATTGATTTTACCCATGAGTTGAATTGCCTTTTCATCATCATAGACATGTTTCTCCATCCAATCGACATATGTCAACTTCTAACGAGGATCAAGAATTGCTGAAACAAAAGACAATACATTGACATTATTTATGTTTCCCCAATACTTATCATGTTTTCTTTTCATTCTTTCAACCATCATCCTCACTGATGGATCATTGCTAGAGCATTGCATATTAATTTGGTAACCAACTCCCAGTATCCCCTCAACAAATTGGTTACAAGTTGCATAAAGAGAGCCTGAAATGCTTAAAGTGAGCTTGAAATGCTTAAAGTAACATCATAAAATGATTTCAAGAATGGTAATATGCTACGTGCATATTCCTAATCCTCAGCTGTAGGAACCCCCCTCATTTTCTCCCTCTCAAGTTCCAATCTAAACTTATCATCATTTATTTCCATCAATACAAAGGCCCTTTGAAACTTTATAGTTGATTCCAACATCAAGTAAGTGGAATTCCATCTAGTTTCCACATCCAAAGACAACAATGCCTTACTTTCAATTTTTTTCTCTACCACATAATTCTTAAATTTTGCTAATCTCACTAGAGAAGACCTAACAACTGCTAAACGAATTCTAAATATTGAGTTATCCAGATCTTTTAAACCATCTTTCACAGAAACTCACCCTTCATGAAGAGTGTGTCCCAAGATTCAAATCTTTTTTTTAAATGCTAAATGCAAAGATCATTAGTACTTGCATTATCAACAGTTAAAGTAAGAACCTTAGTAATATCCCAACACTATAAACATGTTATGATAGTATTGGCTATGGCCTCACCAGAGTGGCCACCTATTTGATAAAAATTCAAAATATTCTTTTACAGTCTCCAATCATCATCAATATACTGACAAGTCAAACACAAATAACATAGATTTTGATTAGATGTCCATGTGTCTATGGTTGAACATACCCTACCTTGATATGTAGAAAAGAAAATTTTAAGCTTTCCTCTCTCCTCTTTAAACAATTCTATACAAGCATGACTTAATGTCTTACGAGATGGAACTGAAAATTTCGGTTGTAGTATGTTGCAAAGAGTTATAAAAGCCTCATGCTCAACCAGTTTGAATGGAAGTTCAACAACTATAAATAACCTAGCAAGCACTTTCCTACATCGACTTTCATCTAATCTATTTAAAGTCATCGAAAGTTGCTTACTTTCTATTATTGTAAGAAGAGTTTTTTGCTTGCCCTTACTCATAAAGAACTCACTCTTATTAGTAAACTATTTGCACCTGGTCAAATGAGTGCACAATGCACTTGTCCCATTTCCGCTATTGTGTTTAAAGGGTTTATTACAGTAATTACACCTAGCCATATGATTCCCTTTCACATCAGGTGCACTAAGGGACATGTGTTCCCATGCATTAGATCGTTGTCTCTTATTACTAGATGACACGAATTGAAGAGGGGTAGATGAATTACTAGAAGAAGGCAAAGTTCCATCACTATTAGCTTGATTATGCTTATGTAGCCCGTTCATATCAAATTCTTGGACATTGTCATCTAGTGGTTCTCTCATATTCTCTTCTTCAAATGTAGACATCTAAAAAGTGAAAAGTGTAACATGAAACAAGATAAGAAGGCAATTGATGTCATGATAAGTGAAAAGGAGTTCAATGGTTTAATGCATAAAAGGAGTAGTAGCATAAAACCTCTTCACTATACTGTCATAAGGATCTAAACTCACAAATACACCTAAAGTTTATCTTAACACATGCTCTCAAATTACAGTAAAGAAAATAACAAAGATGAGAGTTTCCGAGGTGCTAATCAGCTAATGTCTACCAAATAGAAACTAAAAACTTGAGTCCATAGACCTTCTCATTAAGGTGATAACTAATGCACAGTGTCTACTGTCTAGGAAAGCTGAAGATATTCTTGTTTCCAGCAAATGTAATACGCTGGGGATTTATTATAAAAGGCCAAGAAAGAATAGCAATTAGATGCCAATCAACAACTAAAAGGCCTAGAGAACGACAAATAGTACAATATAAATCTAGAAGATGATTATGCGGTGGTATCTAGAATTGGGCTAAGTATCCAACCTACAAACTTCATCTCCATAAGTTTAAATGACCAGATACAAGCAATAGCTTTTTCTGATTATGGATGCATGACATTGAGATAAATCAAACATGGAATCAGGATTTAACATGTACTTAACAAAATGTAGGTTTAGCTTTTGTGATTAGTTATACTCTAAATCATGATGCTTGTAAACATGCAAGAGTCAAAACTTTGCTGTATACAATTTTTTATTAGCCGAGCGTATCCTGTTTTATTGATAAAGTGGAAATTCAAGACTCTAAATTATCCCATTACACAGGCCTTAAGGTTGAATATGCCTATGCACCTGGATCAGTGAGAAAAATCCCAAAAAAAAAAAAATTGTCAAAATGATAGCTTCAAAGGAATAGACATATCATGCAAAGCCAAACTAATTTCCACAATCTCTCCCTCTTTGGTGCCAACATTATCTTCAAATGAAAGTAGTTCTCAAATGGAGGTTGTATCTTTGTGTCATTTAGGCAACAAAGCCACTTTCACCGCAAAATACAATGACAAGCATTCGGCTCTCAAAGCCATAAGAAACCACCACCACCATCATTATACACTATTGACAGATACAGCCACACCAACCCCCACTATAGACCATCATCAGACTTTTAATCTTTAAAAATAAGATAGTATACATGAAGAAAATAAAGAAAAGAACAAGATAGAAAAAGGGACAGAGTAACCCACCGTTTCTAGGATCTAATAGTGAGATTTGGTGGTGATTGCCGACTAATGAGGCATAAGCTATGGTCGTTAGTTGGTGCTAATTGCTGACTAGATAAAGGAAGAGCAAAAGCACGCAGCGGCAGTGCGACAACTTGATGGAAGAAATGGAGGAAAAGAGGATGAGATGAGAGTCAAAGTAGGGTTTGCTTTGTTTCACTTTTGGTTTAGGGCTTTAAAGTTACAGGTACAGTTCATGCGATGCTAATGCCAATTGCCATTTGCTTTTTTTTTTTTTAATTAATAACAATCAGTTTAAGTTCAATTCGTATTATCGAACCAAACAGCGAACCAATTGTAAAGTATCAAATCGAACCAATTTAAAAAAAAAAAAAAAAAAAAAAACCTTTTTCTCGATACGATTTGGTTCAATTCCCAATTCGTTCTACGGTTTGTAGATAATTTGCCCACCCCTACTCCTCGGTGCTTATCTAATTGGAGATCTCCTTATAAGCTCTAACTGTACAAATTTTTGTCTAATTTTTGAAAACTAACCCTAACTCTCTTATTTCAACCCTCTATTTTTTCTACTCTTCTAATTATCCAAATGAGCTCCTATAATTTTTTGAGTATTTATAGGGCTCTAGGGAAATTATAGTGCATTAATTTGACTAAACATTTGCTTTATCTTCTTCTAAATTGCCTTTTTTGTTATGTTAATTTGATTAGCTAATTTTTTTCATTCTTTCCCTAACTAGCATGACCTTGATTTGGATGATTCCTCATTTTTCCTATTTTTTCTTCATTTTTTCTTAATTATTCATTCATTTTCTTTAATTATTTAACATTGTTTTAGCCTATTTTGCGTATTTTAAGTAATTACACATATTTTTAACTACATGTAAATTCATATATGGTACAAATAAATATTCCTAAAAATTAATTATGTTATTTCATAATTTTTAGTATATATATAATTTATCTCTAGTAATTTGTTAGTTATCAGAATACATTTTACGCATTTCCGATAAATAACGAATAATATACTTAAAATATGGAAATTTAATAATATCTTATTTTATTACTTATTTTTGTAAATTCAAACTTATGAGATTATTTTTACTAATAATTCTAACTTTGTCGTAAATTTTGGGCTAAGTCAGACAATTTGTTCAATCACCATAAATTTTACGAGTCGAATCCTGAACACTTGATTGTGGGTCTTACAGTTCGATTCCAGTTGGTGGTGGTTAGTGGATTCGATCCAATTGTCCTTACTACATAAATTTTTTATAAATTTTTTTAAAACCCTAATTCTCTCCTTCTTTCAGCTCTCTCTAATTATCTAAGATCTTAAATAGACCAAATGAGTTTCTGGTAGAGTTTGGCTATTTATAGGGTTCTTAGGGAATTTTGATGCATTAATTGGAGTTGACGTTTGTTTTGTCTTCTTCTAAATTGCCTTTTTAAGTGTGTTAATTTAATTGGTCAATTTTTTTTCTTTCCTCCCTGACCTGCCATGACTCAAATCTGGATCATTCCCCACTTCCCTGATGTTTTTCTAATTTTTCCTTGACTTTTTTATGATTTTCTTTAATTATTTAGCATTTCTTAAGCTTTTTAGGTAATTTCACGTATTTTTACCTATGTGTAAATACATATGCAGTACACATAAATAATCCTAAATATTATTTATCTTATTTTATGATTTTTAGTATGCATATAATTTATCTCAACGACTTGTTAGTTATCGTAACTCGTTTTACACATTTCCAATAAATAACAGGTAATATATTTAAAATTTGATATTATAATATTATATTATTTTATTACTTATTTTCCTAAATTCAAACTTACGAGATTACTTTTACTAATATTTTTAACTTTATTTTATAGTTTAAGCTCAATCGGATCCTTTAACCGATTGCCCTAAACTTTACATACTAAAATCGATCTTACAATTACAAGGCTTACAGGTGATGTGGTGCTTAGCGCAAAACTCCCTGAACTTAGGGTTATCAAATTGTCGGTCATTGTCCATAATAAGAGCATAGGGGACTCCAAACCGAGAGAGAATGTTGTTTGTAACGAAAGATTCAACACTTCTCTCCGTAATCTTAACCACTGCTTCAACCTCCATAGACTTCGTGAAGTAATTGACAGTAACAATTATGAACCACTATCCTCCCAAAGCTTTCAAGAAGGTGTAGAGGATATCAATCCCCCATTACGCAAACATCCATAGGCTTGTAAGGGGTTGGAGGGCAGTGCTAGGCGCAGGATTGACTAAGGCATGTTTCTAGCACTGTGAGCACTTTTGGGCTATGGCTTTTGTGTCCTACCTCATAGTAGGCCAGTAATACCCGAGCCGTAGCACTCAGAGGTAGAGGGCTTGGGATTGAATGTGATTGTTGCACGCTTTATTGTGCAGCTCTTCCTTGATATGCAACCCTTCCCTTTCTTGGAGGCATCAGAGTAGGTGGAGGCTGACTCCCCTGCGATATAAGACACCATCAATCAACATATAGTTGGGTTCATGATATTGGAGCTTCTTTGCCTCCCTCCTGTCTTTTAGGAGTGTACCTTGCTTTAAGTAACTCTAAATAAGATCCATCTAACTTGGCTCTAATGCTACTGTGGTCAATTCTAAAACTTTTGTCGAGTTTGGAGTTATACTTTTTTGCGGTATGTACTCTATGAAGATTTTGCTATCCATCACCTTAGGCTTCCGTATGCTAGTAGAGGTGAGCTTGGATAGCTAATCTGCCATTGAATTCTCTAATCGAGGGATCTTTCTGATGTCCTAGGAAGAGAATTCCGTTAGGAGGCTCTTTACTTTTTTAAGGTACCTAGCCATAGTGTCATCCTTAGCCTCGTATTTACTTCGGACTTACTAGACGACAAGCATGGAGTCTAACAAGGTCCGCAAATGTTTGACACTGATCTCCTTAGCTAGCTTAAGACTAGCGATGAGTGCTTCGTATTTAGATTTGTTGTTGTTGGAATCAAATTCGAATTTGATGGCGTAGTAGATGGTAACCTTATACGAGCCGATTAGATTAAGGCTCGTGCCTTCACCACCCAAGGTGGATGATCTATCAATGTGGAGAGTTCATATCAGTTTGTCATCGATCAGTGGTGCTTCCTCCTCTCTTGTATATTTTACAGCGAAGTTGGCCAGCACTTGTGTCTTATAGGTAGTTTGTGGCTGATACTAGATTCTATATGCGCTCAATTCCATTGTGTACTTCATCATCCATCCAGATGCATCAAATTTCTGCAATATAGTGTGCAATGGTTGATCTATGACTACAATTATCTAGTACGCTTGGAAGTAAGGCCTTAGCCGTGGTACTGTGATAATGATGGTCAGGGTGAATTTTTCTGCCTTAGTGTACCTGACCTTAGGCCCTTGTAGTATATAGTTAACATCATAGACTAACTTATGCTCTCTTCCTTCTACTCGGACTAATATAGAAGAGAGCGTTTGGTTGCTTACGATCAGGTACAAAAAGAGGTCTTCCCTATGGACAAGCTTAGAGATGACTGGTGGATATGCGAAGAAGTTCTGGAGTTGCTGAAAGGTAATAGTGCACTCCAGAGTCCGTTCAAACCCTTTGGGTTTTTCAAGATTTTAAAAAACTCAACGCATCTATCAGCGCTCTTTGAGATAAATCTGCTCAAGGCAACCACCATGCTAGTGAGCTTTTGTACATCTCAAATTGAAGTTGGAGGCTTCATTGCCCTAATGGTAGTGATCTTCTTGGGGTTAGCCTTAATACCTCTCTATGTGACTATTAATCCAAGAAACTTACCAACTTCGATGCCAAAGATGTACTTTTGGGGGTTCAGCTTCATATTGTACATGCGCATTCGGTCCAAGGCTTCCTAGAGATCTTTAACATGATCGACTAGTTTTTGGCTCTTGACAATCATGTTATCGACGTACACCTCCATATTATGCCCGATCTGGGGTTTGGTACATGGCCCCAGCGTTTTTCAGTCCGAATGGCATCACAGTGTAGCAATATGTACCGTAATCGGTGACAAAGGAAGTATGGACTTCCTCCTTTAGGTCCATTTTGATTTGGTTATACCTTAAGAAGGCGTCCATAAAGCTTAGAAGGGCATGTCCCAATGTAGAGTCAACGAGCCGATTGATCTTCGAGAAGGGGAAATAGTCTTTAGGGAAAGCTTTATTGAGGTTAATGTAATCAACGCACATTCGCCACTTCCCATTTTTCTTCTTCACAAGCACCACGTTGGCTAACCATGTTGGGCACTTTTCTTCCCTTACGAAGCCGGCCTTAGGTAGCTTCTACACTTCCTCCTTGATTACAGCCTGCCTATCAAGAGCGAAATGCCTCTTTTTCTGCCTAACAGGTCACACTGTGGTGTCGATATTAAGGCTATGGGTTGCTAGGTCGGGAAAAATTCCAGGCACGTCCGACATCGATCAAGCAAACCTATTCCAGTTTGCCCGTAGGAGGGCGATGATTTCGTCCTTCACCTCGACTGGAGTCTCAATCCCAACTTTAGTGGTATGCTCAGGTGAGGTTCCAATCTAGATGTCTTATGTTTTCTCGTCGGGTTCGCCTCTCTCGGCTAACCTCTCCCGCAAGGCTGTTTCTAGGGCGAAGATGACATCCCCTTTAGCTACCCTGATAAACAGCTATCGTTAGAGCTTTTGATCACATCTATACACTCCTACCCCAATTAGAGTCGAGAATTTAGCCTTCAGATGAAGGGAGGATGTGACCACCCTGAACACATTAAGGCTTAGCCTTCCCAAGAGCACGTTGTGAGGGGAGGGGCAATCAATTACAACAAACTCCACAGGTCATCGTGCCACGTAGTCATCATCCCACGTGGTCGTGGTCGCCAAGTTCCATATCTAATGTGATGATACCATTGGCTCGGACCGTACTTCCATTGAAGCCGATCATATTATGGTAGTATAGCTTTATTTTTACTAACAGCTTCTTCTTCATCCTCTCATATGTATGGAGGAAGAGTATGTCAGTAGAGTTGCCAGTGTCCACCATATTCTTTAGGACCTTAAATTTTGAGATCTTCGCCCCTATCACCAGGGCATCTTAATGCAGTATATCAACTCCTTCAAGGTCTTCGTCGGAGAAGGAGATGGAAGTGTCTAACTTCTGTCTCTTCTCTCTTATAGCCAGCACCTCTAATAAGGCGTTAACCAAGATGTTAATGCTCGGCCGACTCCCCCCCCTTTAAGCCCCCCCCCATGATTACATGATAGGAATCTACCCCTAGGACCAATCACTCGTAACCAAGTTAGAGGACTCCAATGACTCGCGCAGAAAATACTAGCTTGAAACTAAAGCCAAGACAGGGATTCCTGTTACACCTCGAAGTTGCAGAGTCGCAACAGTCTTATCGTGTAAACCATCCTATGATAGCAACTGACCTTACAATGCCTATCATAGATACGATCTACATAAGCCGTCGACAACTCCTCACTTTAAAGTAAATAGTTCAATTAAAAATTTAACTAAAGTTACAGTAAATATTAAAGCTTCAAGTCAACATGTATATATGATTACATGTACACTACTGTAGAATTCTTAGGTGATTCTACATCATATCAGAACAGTCAGCTAATTTACATATCAAATATCAGTCTTTCAATCTTAAAGCTACTATTGAAACTCTAAATATACATTAACTATTAGGCAAATTGATCCTCATACCCCCAAGCTTCAAAAAAAACTAACCTCTAGATAGTTGTAGAGCGACATATTACTCAAAGTATTCAGAGATCAGGACCTGCAAAAGGATCTACATGGATATGAGCAACTACAGCTCGGTAAGTTGAATTGGAGACTCGTGAATGTATACAAACACAAACAAGATTATCAAGCAATTATTTTCATGCAATGCAACAAGAAAGTGTCATCACACAACGTAGTCCAATCCGTTGCGAAATCAGAGTAATTTTACCCGCTTTAATCCGGGTTAAGGAGTTTTCATGTTATGCAACAGCTCACAATTAAACCCAAGTTTGTGTAATGGAGATACTGCTCTTCCTAAGAATATCCTTCGAACCAATGCCCTCATCCTCACCACGACCTCCTCTCCTATTACTTAGTTCGGCTAAAGATGAGGAAAAGACCAATTTGCTATTCAGTGCTATCTTTTTCAAAGGTGTTGGTGTTTGGTTAGAAATTCCTAATAATCCCTTAAAGGGTTGCAATGCATGACAATTTAAAGTTTTAAGATCAAATAAGATTAGGTTTAAATTAGGGTGTTTAGACAGTTTCACACCAATCCAGTCATTATAATCATCAATCATAACACAAATTCCAACAAGAAGTTAGATACGCAAACACATACATAAAACTACTTGCAAACACATACATAAAGTAAAGTAATAAATCTAAGTCTCCGAGTACCCTAAAATACTATTCCAAATACAGTAAAGTAATAAATCTAATTTACCTAGAATTCTCAGTCGCTCAATCACTAAATTGTAGGTTAATTTGTCTCCATGTATCCTATAATACAAATACGTCTTTTTAATGTTTATACTTTGATGATACATATCCTAAGTTATAGTTTAACTCACTTCTCCATATATACCTATTATTTACTAATAATTCACTCTACATTAGCTCAGGGTTTAGTTTCTGAATTAGATTTCAATTTTGGTTCTAAATTGTTTTTAACTACGAGGAATCCTAAATACGCTTGAATCCTAATATAAAATTAATCACATTAAGCTCGAGTATTCTAACATCATACTAGGTCTTAATTTAGTATTATAACCTATTCAGTACATTCTAATCCTAATTGGAGTACCAGATTTACTCCCGAGTAAGAAAATTTTACATTTTTTATCCAATTACCTAAAATTAATTTTTGTTTCAAATTTATTTTGTACTGATATTATTATTATATTATTCAATTTAACCTATTTTTTCATATTTATTAAAATCTCAATTTCACATATTCCTAATTTTTTATAATTACCACATAATTCCTATATTAATTACACTTAACACTCCAAAAACTGGGATTAGGTTTCCAAATCAAAGATTAACATCCTTAAACAACTAATTACTTTCTAAATCAGTAATTAATCATTTAATCACCTAATTAAGCCAAAATTATCCATTTTTTTAATCATTTTAGGGCTAAAAATTTACTCAAATTTTTCAAAAATTAATTTTTTAAAAAATGACTTCATAGCACTATTTTATATCAATTAAGTACTCTACAGAAAAAAATTGAGCTTCAAACTACACTCCTAAGCCTATTTATTCCTAAGTATAATCATGCTCAATTTTGTCTCATTTCTTAAGAACCCTATATTTTCAAATGTGATTAAACTTAATCATTATTTTTCCCTAAATCTACATACAATAAAACCTCATAACAATAAATTTCATAATTTTTTTGGCATAATAAACAATTTTAAGGAATTTTGGAGATGTGAGACTCACTTAGTTCAAAGGCTTTTTAGCCTCCAACACCTGTTCAGGTGTATTGGCTAGTCCAAGCAGTCAGTTTGGTTCTAGATGATGGTGGTTCGATTCTAGGTGGTGGTGGTATGTGGGTTTAGCCTTCTTTCTCTATCTGCATAGATTTGAGACAAATTTTCTAAAACCCTAATTTTTCCTCTCAATTTTTACCAATTCCCAACTGACTAAATGAGCTTTGTAAATTTTCTTGCTATTTATAGGGCCTTGTAGGAATTATTATGTATTAATTAAGACAAAACAATGCCTATATCTCTTCTATTTTTCCTTTTTTGTTACTTATTTTTTATTGGTTAATTTTAGTTTCTTACTCCCGTTGTTGCCATGACTTGATTTGGTTTAGTCCCCCTTCCCTTGATTTTTTTATTTTTCCTTAATTTTTTTTATTATTATTTTTAATTATTTAGTAAATTTTTAGCTAATTTCTAACAATTTAGGTAATTTCGCGTATTTCTGTCTATACATAAATACACGTAGGGTATAAATAAACACTTCTAAATATTATTTTAGATCATTCTATGATTTTTAGTATTTATATAATTTATCTCTATCTATTTATTAGTTATCGAAGTACATTTGACACACTTTCAATAAATAACAAATAATATACTTAAAATTTAAAAATTTTATATTTTTTTATTATATTACTTATTTTCCTAAATTCAAACTTATAGAGTCACTTTTACTAATATTTCTAGTTTTAGTTTAAAATTTAGGTTTAATCGAATCCTTTAACCAATCGTCCTTTAACCAATCGTCCTTTAACCGATATACTAAATTCGATCCTATGGTTACTTGGCTTATCTTTAAGGCTTACAATTCTTATGCCAAACCAATCTCCTGTCAACCTGTCTGTCAGATCCTCACATGTGTCAAACATGCTCTTGCCTAGTAGTGAAATCTTATTCTAGAAGACAACCTAGGACTAGCCGAGTTGAGCTCTCCAACCGACCACAGGTGTCTGACTCCAATTCAATTGACTTCTTTACAAGATTGATTGGCTCCCAACTTGATCTAGATCAAGTTGGTCCCTGACTGCAATGCTTTCCTGTTTCCGCTTACCTTGTATCATATTCCTAATGCCCAGCTACTAAGCGACACGTGTTTTCTAAACACAACCTTCTAGAATGATTCTTTTTTTTTCATATTGAATATTATTTGTCTTTTTTACCCCCTTTTAATATGTCTCATGTAACCTAATTATAAAATCCCCTTTTGTCTTTTCATACATGTAAAGTAATCCTAGTAGATGGGTATACCCTCACTTTCTTGTATACAAACAATCAACTAGTCAATACAGAATTATTCACGTTGAGTAATCTTAGTGTTCTCATTAGCATTCAACTCTTATCCATTTCCTTTAGCAAGAAGTAGTAGCGAGTAACTCTTCAGTTTAGACCAATATGTCATATCTGGTGGATTGTAGATCGAGTGGTGCGTTATATCCATTTGATAGCTACCCGAACTTTACTAACTTTTTTCCCTATTTGTTTTTTGTTTTCTTTGTTGTGGTGCTTCTTCTTGTATCCAACCTTGGAGATGCATCATTACGTTTATAACACCATCGGGGGCATAGTCGTTGCGGCAGTCATTGTTTTACTCGGTATGGGCATCATTGGTTTGTCGTCTCCGATGTGCCCTATCTCTGTCATCGTCAAAATGGTCGTTGTTCCTCCAATGGGCCATATATTCGTTGAAGAAACCACACTAAATGGCATAATAGAGTGCATTCTTCAACTAGAAGTACTCATTCATCGTGTAGCCGTAGTCTTTATGGAATTGATAGTATTTATCAGAGTTCTGATGACTAAGGTTCCCCTGCATTTTCTACAGCCTCTAACGCAAATTCCGGTGCTTCACTTTGAAATAGACTTGAGTAATGGGTCTATTCAGGAGCATGTATTGGGTGTAAATAGGAAGGGGGAGCGAGTCGCACTCGGCTCAACGCTTCTTCTTCCTAGAGCTCTCATCCTCTGGTTTGCTCGGTATCTTACCACTGAGGCGATCCTTCATGGACAATTTTTCTTTGTCCCACTTTCCGCCCGACCTTTCTTGGTTGGTGTCGTTCCTAGTACAAGTGTTGTCTTCTTGGTTGATGTACTTCTAGGCTTTGTTCTAGAAGTCGGTTAGGGTCTTTGGCTTGCTCTTCACAAGCAATCGAAAGAAAAATCTCTCAAAGGTCAAATGTTGACCTGGGCGGCATGGATGGCGACTCCCTTGTCTAGCCGAGGAATGTCGACAATAGCATTGTTGAACCAAGCCATGTAGTCGCACAAGGACTCACCCTCACCCTACCTTACGAGGTATAAGGATGATGTGTCCTTGGATGGAGGCTTGCTAGTCTTGAAGTGGGGACTGAATCTCCGTGCTAGCTCATCAAAAGAGCTGATGGAATTGTTAGGGAGGTGGTTAAACTACGTCCAAGCTGCCTTCCTAAGGGTGCTTAGGAAGGCTTTGCACATTATAGCATCCCCATAACCATGAAGGTTCATGAGGGTATGGAAGTGGAAAAGATGGTCATTAAAATCACCAGTGCCATCATACTGGTCTAGTGATGGAAGTTTACCGTTAAGGGGCAACACTTCGTTCTGGACACTCCTTGATAGGAATTAGGCTACTAGACCATTGACTCGCAGTCGAGCCCGAGGACTAAAGAGATTGGCAAGATGAATCTTCCTATTCCAGTTGACTCATGTGGAGGCCAAATATCTCCTTATCGACCCATCCTGCCTGCTGAGCCGAGTAATTACCTACTTCTCGCATTATGTGTGCTAAAAAGTGAAAGGCCGAGACAACAACCCATCTTCATTCTCACACATGCTTGGCCAATTACTTACTCGGCCACACCCTTTCCGAGATGCCGAGAGAAAGAGTCCAGACTGATCGAGTCACCCTTGCTCGAACAAGTAAGTTATCCGTACTTTTTGTCAATGTCTTCCAATGGCATCATCAATATGGCATCACCAATACAGCATCACCACGTGTACAGTATCATATGTAAAATCCATTGCACCAATGATTACTTTCCTTATATGTTCATTTTTACCTTTTTTGTATCTTATACATTACTTCCTTATGAAATGCCCTTTTTGTCTTTTCCCTTTTAAGCAAGTTGCCCTAACTTATGGGTATAAATACGTCTATACTTATAGCTATAAGGATCAGAATTAGATTATTCTTAATACACTTAAGTATTTTCTTTCTTGTGTAAACACTACTTGTTTTCTCTCAGCATCACTCTTATCTTAAACCTTAAGTAAAGCTAGGTGGCGAGTAACCATACTAAACCGATTCGTACATCATATCAGATTATGCCATGAGTCCTCAAAAGTTCCATTAGTGCATCATATCCTCTGAAAATGTTTGTGGGTTTTTGCTTACCCTTCATTTGCATTTGTCCTTTCACACATACCCCATCACTTTCTTTCAAGCTTTCTACAAGCTCGAACCCATCCAATAACCGACCTTGTCTATTCTTAGTCACGATTCATACCATCTTGGTATCAAAGTAAAGGTTTTGTTTAAGTTGTAGTTGGTTTTTAAAGTTCTGCTTATACCCTATTTTGCGTGTGTGAAATAGAGCAAGTTACTGTATTTATCTTGATTGCTGTGTTTACTAGCTATTAATTCACTGAAGTGTTTATGTGAGCTTCGAATCTGTAGAGAAAATTACGAACTCGAGCGTGAATGTTGGTGTAGGAGATGACAATAGTAAAGTTGTCCACCATAGACGACAGCCTCAAGGAAGCCCGAGAAGCACTAACGAGAGATTTAACAAGGTGGCAAACCTCTTGATAGATATGACCAGAGTTATTTATGCATTGGCTTGCCAACCCACTTCGGCTATACAAAATACTCTACAGGCTACCCAACTTATTAGAGTTCAGAACTCAACTCAACCAGTTTAAGGTGGAAGAGTAGGCGGACGAGTAAAATGAAGGATAAACCAAAGAGAACTTGATGAAGAGAAAGAGGAAGAATATTTTGAAGAAAAACAAGCTAGAGTCCTTAAAGCATCTGATCATGTGAAGCTTCGAATTCCAAGTTTCAATGGATTTAAGAATACTGACGAATATCTAGAATGGAAAGAGAAGGTAGAGTATGTTTTTTATTATTATTAGTATGAGGATTACGAGAAAATAAGAACTGCTGCTGTTGAGTTCTCCAGATATACTGCCATATGGTGGAAGAATTTCCAAGCTATGAGGAGACATAAGGGCTACCAAGAGATTAATTCTTGGCATGAGATGAAGAGAATACTCAGAAACAAATTCGTGCCAGAAACTTATCTTTAAGATACTTTCATTCGACTTCAGGAGCTGAGACAAGGAGGCCGGGCCGTCGACGAATATGTTCAAGAATTTCAAATGCTTATGATCCGTTACGAAGTAAAGGAACCACCAGCTCGAACAGTCTCAAGATTCATCACTAGATTGAGAGGTGATATTCGAGACATTGTGGAACTCCAGCACTTTACCACAATGGATGAAGCCATCAAAATAGCCCAGTGAGTAGAAGGGCAAAGAAAGAGCCGAGTATCGATGAGGATGCCAACTAGCCGATCCAAACAAGCAAGTCATCGAGCTCAGTCGAGTATTGAGTCGAGCTAAAAGATAAATGTCCAAGCCAATCGGAAAGACTCACCAAATGGTAAAGTGCCTACACGAACTTATAAGAAGAGGTAAGGGTCTAGCAAGAAGAAGAGCTAAATCAAATGCTTCAAATGCCAAGGGTTCGAATATATAACTATTCAATACTTGAACCAAAGGATAATGGTCATCAAGGGAGACGCCCCAAAGCTAGAAATAGATAGTATGGATAAGGAACCCAAGGAGGAGGAGGCCCCTACTAAGAAAGGAAATGCCCAGAAAGAACTGATTAAAGAGGATGTGTTTGTTGAGGACTTAAACCAGTTACTCATGGTTATCTGATACACTACGAACATGGAACCCTCACAAGAGGAGGAATACGGAGAGAATTTGTTTCATACAACCTATAAGGTGAATTATCAGGTGTGTGGCCACATCGTGGATAATGGAAGTTGCACCAATGTGGCATCAACCGATCTTGTTTCAAAACCGAAGTTACCGACTATTGGACATTCGAGGTCGTACAAATTGCATTGATTGAGTGAGAAAGGAGTATTACATGTCACTCAACAAATACTACTACCGATCACTATTGGAAATTACTCAAACTAGATTCTTTGTGATATACTGCCCATATGTGCTTCCCACTTGTTGCTAGGTAGACCATGGCTATTTGATCGGAGAGTTATCCATGACGGCTACAAGAGCACGTATATGTTCAAGAAGGATGACCAGAAAATCACACTAAACCTGATGCCACTAAAAGGAGTTAATAAATTGTAGACAAAACTTACCCGCGGATCGAGGAAGGATCTGGTAATGAGTAGAGCCGAGCTCCAAGAGGCCATTAATGCTGACAAGCCAATCTTCATGTTGGTCAGGCGCCTATTAGAAATGAAGGAGCAAGGTGAACTACCCTAAGAAATTATAGAGATGCTTGATGAGTATGCCGACCTATTCCTAAAATAGTTACTTGAAGGATTACCCCCAACTCGAAGCATAAAGTACTGCATTGACTTAGTACACGGCATCGCATTGCCGAATAAGCCAACCTATCAGATGAATCCCAAATAGGCTTTTGAGCTACAACGTCAAGTCAATAAGTTGTCGAAGAGAGGATATGTCCGAGAAAATCTCAGCCCTTGTACTATGCCAACACTTTTAGTGTAGAAAAAGGATGGAACCTGGTGGATGTGTGTTAACAGTTGAGCTATGAACAAGATCACGATTGAATACAAGTATCCGATCCCAAGGTTAGAAGACATGTTGGATCAGTTAAGTGAAGCCAAGGTCTTCAGTAAGATTAACCTGAATTCTGGCTACCATCAAATTTGCATGAGGCTGGGAGACAAATGGAAGATCGTGTTTAAAACTCGACATAGACTCTATAAGTGAATGGTCATGACATTCTGCCTATCAAATGCCCTAAACACTTTCGTACAATTAATAAACCACGTGTTGAGACATCTTATTGAAAAGTGTGTCGTGGTGTACTTTGACGACATATTGGTCTACAGTGCTAACATGTTGAGCCACTGCAAGCATCTTTGAGAAGTATTAGATATCTTCCATACCGAGAAATTATTCAGCAATCTCAAGAAATGTTGCTTTTACTAGGAAGTAGTATTCTTGGGCTACGTAATCAGTGGAGGAGGCTTATGAGTAGATGATGAAAAGATCCAAGCAATTTTAGAGTAGTCAACTCCTACTACTTATGCTGACGTGAAAAGTTTCTATGGATTAGCTTCATTTTATAAACGACTCAATAAGAATTTTAACACTCTTATAGCACATCTTATTGAGCTTGCAAAAAAGAACACCAACTTCTAATGGGGAGAAAAGGAGGAGAGGAGCTTTACCGAGGTAAAAGAAAGATTGACCTCCGCCCCGGTGTTAGTTCTACCTGACTTCGAGAAAATATTTAAGCTGAAATATGACGCATCAAGTATTGAAATAGGCGTTATCTTAATGCAGTAAGGTTGACCAATTGCCTTCCACAATGAGAAGCTCAAACGACCACAATTAAATTACTTCGTGTATGACAAGGAGCTCTTTGTGCTAATCCGAGCACTATAAGTATAGCAACACTGTTTACTATCGAGAGAATTTGTTATATATACTGACCATGAATCGCTGAGGTATCTCCAAAGTTAGACAAAGTTATCAAAGTGGCTAGCGAGATGGGTTGAATTCCTTAAAGGATTCGATTTTATAATAAAATACAAGCAGGAAAAGAGCAACGTAATTGCAAATGCTTTTTCAAGGAGACATATGCTTTTAATCGAACTATAAACCAAGTTGTTTGAGTTTGCAAGTATAAAATAACAGTATTTTAGGGATCCACACTTTAAACCCATAATCATGCGATGTATTGATGGAAGGATAGTGGATGAGTATCATGTAGAGGATGGTTACTTGTTCCGAGATGGAAAACTATGCATACCGACTTGTTCCCTAGGAGAGCTGCTGATCAAGGAAGCCCACAATGAAGGACTCTCCGGACATTTTGGAGAAAGAAGGACTTATGAATAGTTAAATGATCAATTCTTCTGGCTGAGGATGAGGAGAGATGTACACCAAGTTATTGACAACTGTACCGTGTACAAGAGGGCTAAATGCCGAGCCGAACAAGGGAAACCAATGCCTTTAACTGTCCCGATGAAGCCATTGACTGAATCAAGCATGGACTTTATTCTCAGACTACCATGAACTATTCGAAGGAAGGATTCTATAATAGTCATCGTAGATCGTTTTAGCAAAATGGCACACTTCATGCCCTACTAAAAAACTAATGACGCTTCAACTATTGCTTCTCTTTTCTTATAAGAGATTGTACAGTTACACTGTATGCCAGGAAGTGTAGTATCCGACAGGGATCTAAAGTTCTTAAGTCATTTCTGGAGGACCTTATGGTGTCAAATGGGGACCAAACTATTATTCAATACTTTCTGTCATCCCCAAACAAATGGCTAAACGTTGGTGGTTAATCGCACTTTAGGATTACTGCTCTGAGCTATAGTAGGAAAGAACTTAGCTGATTGGAATGTCGACTTACCAGTGGTCAAATTCGCTTACAACCGTATAGTGCATAACACCACTAAGCAAATACCCTTTAAAGTGGTCTATGGTTTTAATCTCGAGTTGCCCCTCAACTATACTCCTATGCTTGTACTCACGCAAAAGGACCCCGACGCAAGAGCTTGAGCACAATCCCTCCAACACATCTATGATAAAGTCACTCAGCACATCGATCAAGCTCCTAGAAAAATGCAAGAGAAGACCAAGGGTAGGACGGCTAAACAATTCCAACCAGTAAACTTAGTATAGTTGTACCTCAATAAGGAACGGTTCCCGAACAAGAGGAGGAACAAATTATCTGTAAGAGTTGAAAGACCTTTCACAATCCTCTAGAAGATCAATGACAATACCTACAAATTGGAGTTACCCAAGGACTATGGGGTTTTTTACGCCTTCAACGTTGCCAACCTCAATTCGTATTATCCTGACAGAGAGCTAAACAAAGACCATTCAAATTTGATCCTAAATCCAAAACAACCCGAAGGGAATGATAGGAATCAGACTACGAGACCACTGACCCGCAGTTGAGCCCGATGACTAGAGAGAATAGTAAGATGAATCCTCCTGTTCCAGTTAACTCATATGAAGGCTAAATATCTCCTTGTCGACCCATCTTGCTTGTTGAGTTGAGTGACTGCCTATTTCTTGCATGATATATACCAAGAAGCAAAAGGCCAAGACAACAACCTATCTTCATTCTCACATATGCCTGGCCAATTACTTACTCAGCTGCACCCTTACCGAGATGCTAAGAGAAAGAGTCCAAACTGATCGAGTCACTCTTGCTCGAACAACTTGCTTGTTCGCATCTTCCAACGGCATCACCAATACAACATCAACACATATATAGTATCATGTGTAGATCCATTACACTAATGATTGCTTTCCTTGTATGTTTATTTTTACCCTTTCTATGTCTTATACATTACTTTCTTATGAAATTCCCTTTTATTTTTTCCATTTTAGGTAAATTGCCCTAGCTTATGGGTATAAATATCCTTATACTTATAGCTGTAAAGATCATAATCAAATTATCCTTAATACACTTGAGTATTTTCTTCCTTACATAAACACTGCTTATTTACTCTTAGCATCACTCTTATCCTAACCCTTGAGCAAGATTAGGTAGCGAGTAACCTCATCAGACCAATTAGTATGTTATATCGGATTGTGCTGTGAGTTCTCGAAAGTTCCATTAGTACGCCATATCCTCTAGAGCTATTCGTGAGTTTTTGCTTACCCTTCATTCGCATTTTTCCTTTCATACATACCATCACTTTCTTTCGAGTTTTCTGCAAGTTCAAACCCATCCATTAACTAGCCTTATCTGTTCTTGATCACAATTCACACCACCCCTAGTAAAAGGGGTCTTATTGCTAGTAACTAGTACAGCGTCGCCAGCAGCCTTGCTCTCCTACTGCTCAAAGAGCCACCTTACCATGGCACAAAGCTCGTTTAGGTCGACATCTTCTATTGAGTGAGCTCATCATGCAGTTGAGTAAGACTGCACTCCCTATAAGTTAGCTTCTTGTTCGTTGCTAGCTAAAACTCGATCATAGGTGGCTGTAGACCTTACTAGTTGCCAATGCAATGGTAGATCAGGTTGCTAATCCTTGCCATTCTACTGCTGCTGCTGCTAGATTTTGTCTTACCCAATGCGAGCATCCAAAGCTTCAAAGGGAGTTAGTTTGTGAACTATACCACTCCACTTCTTCGAAGCGAGTGTGGAGTAGCTTATTCTACGCAACATATTCTTCAACCAGACATTCCATGTGCTCCAAGCACTCCTCCAACATAGCCCTTGAGAGGGGTTGATTGGCCCTAGGTTAATTGTTTGTCAATTGTTGGTTCTCCTGCTCGTTGCATTGGGACATAATGTTAAAGGAATTCTTCATGAGGTATATGTTTAATGTGTTTGAGGCTTCAAGTGTAGGAATTCAACTTCCCACAGACGACACCAAATGTCATCTCTGAGTTCTTACCGGTAAGCGTTAGAATTCTACATTTGAAAGACCTATAAAACAACACACTATAAGGGGACGTTGAGGGGTTATCCAATGTGGTCACTCCAATACTTAAGCTAGCTGTGGAGCTTTTAAGAGTAGAAAGTAATTTGGAATAATATGCAAGCTTGATGTGCAAAGTGTAGAAAGATTTACCGTTAAGTAATAATTCAGTATTTATAGTGGAGTAGAGCCAAAGTAGAAGGTTAGTTGGTGGGAGAAATATTCTCCCGTAAGTATTGGAGAGTAGAGTTTTTATGTCCAACGTATCTCAATTATTTTGAACATGGCTGTTTCACACTAATTAATCCTCATCTTGTGCATTTTAGTCGTTGCAAGGCTTACTGAGCTTAGTTAATATAGGCTTAGGGCTCAACCCTAGGGCTTAGGCTCACATAGCCGAACGCTAAGCCATGAGATGCGTCGAATTCGTTTGGGCCTAAGGAGCCCATATCCAAAGTACCCTATCAATAGAAACTAATAGAGTTACATGCTTAATATCCCTTTTCTTTAGCAGTTTGGAGATTATGTTCTTGAGAAACAATGTAAAACTAAACTAAGCGTGGTTTAAACTGTGTCGAGTAAAAAGCAATCACAACCATTCCTTGTTATGGTTATGGACACTAAGATAAGGTACTTGTCATGAAGTCCCACAGGTAAAGTGGCAACCAAATATACTAATACTAGAATGCTTAACAAACCAAATGCATAGTATAGCTCTTTTCTACCAAGTTTTAGGAGTGCAACTGGACAATAGTGGGAATGACTAGAATTTTCCTCTCTAAAATGCCAATTAATGCCATCTTCTCTTTAATTTTTATCTTCTAAGTGATTCCTCTGCATTTCTAGTCAGAAGTATAGCTCTTTTCTATTGGTTTTCCCTTTAATTCAACATTCGTTGTTTCTCTTTAAAGTAAAATTGTTTGAGTTTTCTAATTGTGTTCTCACTTTTAATTTGTAAATCTTATTTATTGTTTAAAGTTAATTTGTACTTTGTAGATCTGTATGAACCTAGATTGTTGAGAGACTAGATAGATAGAATAGAGTATTGTAAAGTCAATGTATGACAAGTAGTTGTAATTTTTGTGATTTGATTTAGTGAATTTGGTAATCTTTCAGAGTATAGCTTTTTTCTGCCAAGTTTTAGGAGTGCAATTGGACAATAGTGGGAATGACTAGAATTTTCCTCTCTAAAATGCCAATTAATGCCATCTTCCCTTTAATTTTTATCTTCTAAGCAATTCTTCTGCGTTTCTTGGACGACAACTTCGAGTTGTTTCACCTTGAAAATGGCCATTTTACTCTCACTCTATCCAGTCCCTTTTCAAACAAAATACTCTATTATATCCAATCCCTAACCCAATCCTCTTGGTACATGTTGATAATGTTCCTGAACTCTTTTAGCTCCTTCTACACCGAGCATTAATCCGACATGCTACCTATCAAACTCACCAATTGTATTAGTTGCTTCACCTCCATAAAAAATGGCTTTGATGATAAATTGCTATAGAATTGATTTAGAATAGAAACTTTAGTGCCCTTAAGGGGAGAACACAACAAGCTCTTACATAAGGCCAATTCTTGAGAAAATTTTAAATGTTTATTGTAAAAATTAATAAATATTACACAAATACCATGGTAAAATCATATTTAATAAACATTACACTAATTCATAAAATCACAACTTTTAAATGCAATACTTTTATAAATTTTATTGTCACATTTTCAAGATACAATTTAGTATTGATAATTAAATAATTAATTTTACCTTATTTGTATTTATATGACTTTTTTTTTTAAAAGAATGATAAATATGTATTAAACCCAAGATTTTCAAACACATATATTCTGAATTTTTTTTTAGAGAAAAATAGGCTTGCTTCCTCTTCAATCCTTTTACAACACTTCCTCATTTTGGCTAATTATTTAAAAATGGCTCTCTAAATCTACTTTCTAACACTAATCACAACACAGTTGCACTAACCGACATTATTCACATGGCTAAACTCTTACACTATAAACATACATCAATCACATATGCTCCAAAACATTTTCTTCATCATGCATTGTTAGTCCCATATAAGATATTAAGAAGAGGGGTGAATTGATATTTTTGAACTTTTTAAAACTTTTTCGATATAAAAAAGATTATCCTTCTTAATAACTTAATTTAGTGAATAGTGATATTTTAATAATTCAACATGTAATAAATAATAAAGCAAATTAAAAGAGTATAAAGAAGGAGAAAATCAGGCTGAAATTTTATAAAGCTTCGATTTTCTGTCAACTATTCTTTTCTAACTCAACTATTGGGGATCCAATCTACTTCATCGATATTGTTTCACTTGGTCCATTAAATCAAATCATAAAATATTACAAGTACTCGTTATACATGAACTTTACAATACTCTACTCTACCTATTTAGCATTTAAACAATTTAGGTTAATATAAAACTATAGAGTATAAATGTACTTGTCTCTACACTTAAGTAACAAAATAATAATTTCAAATTGAGAGAAAGAATAAAAATATAAATCTCAAATAATTTCACTCAAAAGAAAATGACGATTGTTATAATGTTTATATTGGTGGAATTTTCTGAAGAGGTATTTGAAAGACTTTCTATGACTTTTTAGAAAGTTAAATCTGATCACGATTTTTTTGTGTAACAAAAATTTTTTTCTTTGAAGTTGACAATGACGTTTTGAATCCTTTTTCTTTTTTACATTAAGATCTTCCAACGACTAAAAATTCTAAAGATTATCATCAATAACTAATGGTTAAAGATAATTTCTTAAATATTTTGAGAAGATATCAATCATTTGAATTTAAAAAACAACTCTTCTTATATTTTTAGATTAGATATTTTTCAATTCGCAACCATCAAATAAATTTCTGATTTGAATTTAACAAGAAATATACTTAATTAACAACTTTCAAATAAGACTCATAATCAAGATTTGAAATTACACAAAATCCGATTCAACCTTTTCTTTATTTGTATTTGTGCATATCTTGCTTTTTCAAAAAATTAATTCATTTAAAAATCCCTATAAATCATGATTTCATACCGCAGAATTAAATATATTTTCTTAATACATCCAATTTAATAAATCTAAACCTTAGTAAATTCCAATCTTGATATTAAAGTCATATTTTCAGATCAATTCTCCAAATAACCTTACAAAGAATATCAATTCTTCTTTTCTTTGAAATTTTTAAACAAGCTTCTAAAATACTATTACACTTGTATTTGCAAATCTTCTAAAATACTTCTTAAAAATTTCAAAACATTCTCTTTTTCAATCAAGTCAAACTTTCTAAATAAGTTTCTGAAAATAATTTGGTTTTACGTATTTAAACTTTCTAATAACACTTCTGAATGCTTACAATATTAATGATTCATTAACATTTATCCCTCTTTATTATTATCAAAATATACAAGAGGTATCTAGCATGCATGATTCAAAATCAACTATAGAAAGAAATCATAATTTCAATACTGTAACCATCGCTAGTATACTACAATATTCTCGGCAAAGAGGCTTCTCAGAAAGCAGGCCCGAAGGAAAAACAAAGGTAACGTAATTCAGAAAAGCATGCAGGAGGGCAAAAATGAGCTATTACAACAGTACACTGCATCTGTACAACACACAGACCTGCAGCTCAGAAGTTGAGCCTACACAGTGGGATCCTAAAAACATACATCGGCTAACCATCAAAACTCTCAAGAGTCAGATCAGCTTTCAAGGTGTAATCGAATCAACATGTACAAAATCCCACCCCAGGGGAAAAGTAGGGATGAATAGCATTCTGTGAGAATCAGCCCTTAGCACTCTGAGATAGATATTCCTTGTCCGCACTTGCTAATCGGTTTTGGAACATAGACCACTCGTTCCGACATCTTGCCCTTACCTGGAAATAAAATGGAGAATTATAGAATGAAATAAATTCTATCTTCTCAACCAAATTGTCCAAAACCTTTTATAGAAACTAAAAGGGAAAAGCACAATGAAAGTCTTAAAGCGACCTTCTAGGTTTTTTGCAATCTCATCCTAAAACGTTCGATTTCAGAAATAAAGTCCTAAAACATTTTAAAAACACGTAATCAAGTCCCTATTACTTTCTCGTCACATGGTTGTAATGTGGCATGCCCTACGAGCAAATAAAATAAAATAAAATAAAAAAGATATTGCTTATAACTTAAATTATTCAATAAATTTTAAGACTTGATTGCATGGTTTGATGAAAAGTTTTAAGCCCCGATTCTTCAATTGAAAGTTTTAGGGCTAGACTTTTGGAATTAAAACTTTAGAACTTGAATGCAAAAACCATAAAATTTTAGAACTTGTACTTCTCAAACGCTAAAAACACCTCAAAACAATACCTAAAGAAAAAACTCATTGCTCTCCAATTATCAAAAAACATAGAAAGAGCAAAAGAAGACAGCAATTTAGGGAATAGCAAAAATGAAATGAGCAACTGGAAATTTATGTTAACAGTACAGTTCACAAGAAACAGGAAACACAATCAGATACATACCCCTTCCCATGGAGCTTTCCCTTTTTCTGCCTGGCCCTGAATTATGGTTCAACAAAACTCATTGTTCAATCCATGAAGAAAGATCAAAGAGGGATGTGCAAGATAGCACTCCTATGGTGAAATCTCAAAAAGATATATACAAATTATGAAAACCAAGTCACATAGTCATTCCTCCATTTGGAACTCAAATTCCCAAGCTTAGCCATGCATTTAAAAATGACTCAGGCTCCCACATAGGTGGACAATGAGGGGAAAAATGGTTGACTTTTAACATAGGATCAGCATTTCGTTTAAGTTGAAATGATATGTAGCAAAGGATTGGTTAGGAACTAGAGACCAAGCCTAATCAAACAGTGTCCCAAGAGAATTCCTACAGATATTACTAGCAATATCCACCTACATCATGATTCTAACAGGGTAAATGCTTGTTCGGTATATTTACATGCAGAAACAACATATGCGAATGAGCCAAAGAAAAAGAATATAAAGGAAGCAATGATTAGGAGTGTTAGGCCAAAACCCATGTTAGACAATACTACAACACCACCATCCATATATCCAAAAAAACACCACCTCCACCCCAAGCCTCATTCCCACTAATTGGAGTCAGTTATATAGGTCTCGTTCAGCCATCACACTTTCATGGATCATATTTTCATTCAAACCTAAAAACCACCATTTAGATGGAACAAATAAAAGCACACGTGCGTGCGCGCACACACACACACATACACTACCATCATTATCTATTTAGTTTCCTAGATTGTTGTCTATTTGAATAAAAATAAGATTTTTAATCAGGGTTTGATGATAAATTATGATCCTTGCATGCTAGTGTCACATCGGATAGGTGTCATTAAACAAGATCAGATGGTTCCATGTACCCAACTCCAAGAGCTGACCCTCTTCCAGCTTGGTCCAGGGGTATAAAATAACATATATATCTATACTATATATATATATGTGTGTGTGTGTGTGTGCAAACATGCTTACACAAAGACATAACAAGTCCAACTCATCCAATATTATACATTATCCCTTTTTAATCAAAATTTAATTACCTGGTTTCCCAAAGATGGAATCACTTGATGGACTATCCATTGAGAATCAACCACACCAATTTTTTCATGTGCAGGCTGCAGAGAAATATCGAAGACATTTACAACTTCACAGCTGATAGAAAGATACCTTAATGCTAGTGAAGATGCCATCTAATGACAATAATAGGGTGATGAAAGATAAGTTTCAAATGTAACGAATCAATATATAAGGGAAAAGTAAAAATCTGCAATATGGTTTTGAGAAGGCAATTTCCCATGTAAATGACAGTGAGAAGTGAAGCAGGACTAAAAACATGGGCCAGAATAGTCAGCACTACATACCTCTACACATCTCCTCAGAGAAAAGTCCAAACCCCAGCCATGAACTAAATCATTCTACAAAATCAAAGAAAAATTAGGCAGTAGTTTGCATTTGATCAAGTAAGTTAGCCGGAGAATACTATAATAGCAGGTACCTGAATCATATGCCATACACAGCGCCAGGCTTCTCGAGAAAATACTGGAGCCATTATTTCCACAAACCTAAACAAAGGTCAAATCCAACTTCTTCATATCTGAATCAATCTAAAACTAGCGCATGTCACTTTCATGACCGCTTAGAAGCCATACTAGGAAAGCCATTGCAAATACCAGTATACCACAGCATAACACATCCAACAATACAAGTCAGGCTGGGGAAGCAAATAGATTAAAAGACCAATATCTTTTGAGAATATTTCTCTATAAAAAGTGTTTCAACAACAACATTTAAACCTTATTCACACTAGGTGGGTTCAACTATATGGATTCTCTTTCACCATTACACTTTATCACAGACCACAATTTTACTAATACCTAAGTACACCATATCATTTTTTATTACTTCTTCCCATGGTATTTTCCCAGACCTCTGTATTGGTTGCTTGTAGAGTGCCAACATACAACAGATGCCTTTGAAGTGTGTCTTTCAGTCAGGCCATAATCCTGCTTCCCCATCTTCCCATTTATGAATACCTCTCCAACTTTCTCTTTAAATTATTCATTTCTAATCTGATCCATTACCATGGGACTGCATATCCATTTTAACATTATCATTTCTACTTTCTCATACTTTTTATTCATGCCCATACTTTATTGAAGCATCAATAGGCTTACAGCCATTGGATAGGATTAGCCATATCAGCATCTTTCAATGACAAAGAATACCTGACACGAATTAACCAAAAAAGAATGCCCAACACACCTCTCTACTTCTTCCATCCTGTTTGAAATTTATTTGTAATTTTCTTTTGTTTATCTCTCATCTTTTTAGAGTATGGATCCTAGATTCTTGAAACAGTATTTATAGATATATCTTGTTCCACTACTTCCAGCAAGTATTCACTCATCCTCTGATTGTTGCTAAACTTGGATTCCATATTCCTTGTTTTTCTCATACTTACCATAAAACCGTTCTCTCTAGCATTTCACATCGAGATTCAAGCTTTAGCATTAAATCCTTCCATGTCTTATCCGCCAAAACTTGTCATGAACAAACAATGCAAACCATTATATCACACCATGAATAACTTTGGTGAATGATTAGCATGAATAGATAAAGTCTTAAAGCCGATATTTGATGTAAAAGCCCATCTTTAGAGGAAATTCTCGAGTCAAAGTCTTATCCTTGTCTCAATGCCTTTGTATATGACTTTGATAGCTCCTAATCACACAACTCTCACTCCTTTCTTTTCCAAAATTCTCCAGAAAACCAATAAACACTACATAAAAATCTCTTCTTTTCTCTAGATATTTTTCTATTACTCTTCTTAGAAAGTGAATGGATTCTACTTTTGATCTATGAAGCATAACCTTCAAGATATTGTTCTCTCTCCTCCATTTTCTTTATATCACCCATTCCCAATTTAATACCACTTTGATTTGCACAATGTCAAATTTATTCTTACATAAGCAACCAAAGTAATCTCTCTCCATTGGTCATGCATCTGTACAAATCTTCAAAATCATGTTAAATGACTTGCAAGACATTTATTGGAATGTCATCTGACCATGTTTCAAAAATTCAGAAATTTCATTTCACTGGCAGCAGCTTTGGCAAAGCAAGATCATCCAAGTATCAACAAAAAGTGGCAACTGTTTAAAATTTTGTCATGAATTTTCATTCAAGCCTAAAACAAGGAGAGGAGACCATACGCGGCACATGGAGGCAGATGTGGATCTTTACACCAGCCTGGTTTCTCTTCAGTGTCCCTGCTCATCAACCCGTGAATATAAGAAATGATGTGGTCGAACAAAGTAATTTAAAACTCATAGATCAGACAAATTAGAGAGGGAGTACTTGTGGACTTCTCTGTCACCTCTCCTCTTTGTCATCTGCCATGTCAGACCATTGTTGGGCTCCAAGCCTGGTTGAGATATCTCAAGCCCATGCTTCTTTACCAATTGAATGTACCTGGCAAGTAGTGTCACTTCAGGGTACTCTTTTTAATTAACAGACAACAAGCATATGCAAGGAAACAGATAATGGTCAAATTTTCAAGATAAGAGTAAATCATTATAACTTACTTTTCTGCATTGAAATGCTCAACACCGAGGTCTTCATCCCATATAAATACATACTCATAAGCTGCAACAACATCAGGATGCAAAAACCTTTTTGCATACCACCTGAATGTCATAAACAGAAAAGTGAATCCAAAAGAGGTTGACAGGATAGGATTGCAGGATGATAAAATCATGCATAAATATTTTTCATGACTCTGCAATGACAAACAGCTGGGAAATTAATTGAAGCACTACCATTTTGTCTGCTTCCTCACGCTGACATGGATTGCATTCTTTGACCACTCAAGTTCATCCCATTCACTCACTCGACCATCATAATGAAAGAGCAAAATTTGGAAGTCCTTGGAGAACTACAAAAAGCCCGTCTAAAATTATTGCAATTCTCCCAACTGCCTAAAAGCAATGAATGCAAGTTTGATGGAAGATTTATATGTACCTTCTTAACTGCTTTATCAATATTATTCCTCTGATCTAAACCGACAGTAAAGGTAACCAAGTATTTTGGCTTTCTCTTCAGATCCTGCATGTCACTCAGTATTCATTACTTATAGTAATTTGCATGACTATAACCAAAATTCATGTCCCCACAGAGAATCGCCATCGATTCTAATGTTGTAACAATTATACTGCCAGGTTAAACCCAGGTTTAAGTGCAACAGCAATCGAGCCATAAACTAAAAATACATAAACTGCATCAAACCAGAGTCGATCAATGATAAATTTTTTATGTCTTCTAGCAGCCTGTTGCTAACTTGCAATGAGAATCTGGTCCTCAAGAAGCCAACGGCAGGAAAATCATACCTCACTGGGGTCACCCCATAATCTACGTAAATAGAAATCTGTTTCTGCTACAACAATGCCAGGAGGCAATGACTCTGCACCACGAGGATTTGTTGGAATATATATCTGGAAAAAATAACAAACAAATACAGCAACTTACTGTCCATATATTACATAGACAACCTAAAGCAAGAAGTGCTGTTGCAGCATAAAAACTACAGAACATATAACTTAAATAATATTCCAAGTCCACTTAAATAGATTTACAACTTTTGGGAGGAGATAATTTTAGCATTGAAAAAATATGGGTTCAATGCCCAATGAACCAATAACATATAAACATTATTGGAAATAAGTTCCCACGAGATGTGAGATTGATGCACGATGAAGAAGCTCCAACATCCAGAAATCACGATACTAATGGAGGTGCATGCGTTAACCTAAGGGAAAGCATTTCATTCTTTCTTGCTTATAGCTTTTTTCCTCTTCTTGGGTGTGTAATATTAATAAGATATATGTTCTGGTAATATATGTATAGGTTCATACCATGTAGTTATACACTGTAAATTTAAATGATTAGCAATTGAAGAGCTTAACAACCTAACCAGAAAGAAGCCAAATCTATACCTTGGGGACATCTGGTTCTCCAGAGGATTTGCTTCTAGTGGATCTACTATCATCACTAATAAGATCGAGAGACGATATAATGCTTGAACGTATGTTAATCTGCAAGTTTGAAAGAGTCAAACAAATAACCAAGCATTAAATTGATAAAAACTAAGGAGTTAAGGTACCTTTGTTAGAGTAGCAGAAGGAAATGAAATGCCAATAAAAAACCCAAAGACAAGTCCCATAATCGTTGCGATGATAATTTTTGCACCATCATTTGACCTTTTAAAAATCCCACTGCAGGAAGTGAGGGAAAAGGCACAAGCTGAGATCATGCGCTAAACTAGGGTGTGCAGTTTGATACTCAATGAAATTTCTGACAAGACAAACAAGTGAGAGTATTTTATCGGTGTAACAAAGCAGCTTTCTCAAATAAATTTATACAGACCTGCGGTGTGTAGTCCCCATTTTAATATCGTCTGGATACTCAAGGTAGCTAGTGAAATGCCAACACAGTGAAAGAGGTTTTCATTCCATATACATAAGGAAGTTGTTCTACTTTTCAACTGCTCAAAATAAGTGCCTTCCACCTTAAAGACGGGGAAATGCAACATGTCACATTTATATATCACAACCCACAAACCACAACTTTATTAAAGTAATACATAACACAAATACAAACCCTAGTAGAAATAGACATACAAGTTGGAAAATTAGTGAGCTTGGAAAATAAGATGCACTCTCTATATGCTTGACAAAGCATTCATAAAAGCATGAAACTCCAAAGGCCAAAAGCTAGCTGCTCCAGATACTAAGAACTAGCAGGGAAAGTACCAGAAATTGGATTTGTTATAACATTTCCTGTTTTCTCCAAATGGTTTTACAATTTCAAACAGACCCTATGTCCCAGCCAAGGGATAAAGTAATGTTAAAATCAGTTCCCCATGCCCTTTACCTTCAGATTACAAAAGATAACTATATTGGGAAACAATTCCTCAGATTTTTCCTTGCACAGTTACTATAAAATGGTTTACCAGTAAAACACATGGGATGCATATCCATTCAAATTTAGCATCTCAGAATTTCTTCAACCCTTTTTTTCTGACTACTTACCAACACCTGCTAACGTCATAGCTGCTCATAACATACAAGACACAGCTAAAATTCAAATTTAAAGCATCTAATTTTGTAAAACCTGCTAACTCCATGAGCATGCATATCAAACATGAAACAACTAATTCTTGTTCCGATTGCAACATCGATCAACCAGCAAAAATCCACAAGTTGTCATCCAAATGCAGCCCTAGACAAAACATGCACTGTTCCCACCAACACTTTTAAGTCTTAACCCCAATATTCTGATACTTACACCGCTAATCCCACAAGCACGCATATCGAATACTCCATGGAATCGTAATATCAATTGTCAAACACAAATTCACAATTTGTCATCCTAATGCAGCCCAAGACAAAACTTCCACTGTTCCCCAACACTATTAAGTCTTTAACTCTGACGTTCTAATGCTCACACGACCAAAATCTCACTCAAAGCCAGTTCAAGCTCAAACTTCCTCATAGCTAACTTTCCTTCCACTGACCTTAGAATTCACAATCAACCGGATCTCTACTTATAAACGAATTCGTAATTAACAAAAGAACTTACCAAAACAGGTTCTCATCATAAACTCACCACTAATCATTCCAAAGAACAATCTTAACTAAATGAAAGATCACGCTCATTCGCTCTATTCATTCATTAATCCATTCGTTATCTCTGATAATGAACAAATCAGCGTCATAATCATATCAAGAAAGCGATTCAATAACAGTAATTTCCGCATCGAAACTAGATTCCGAAACTCGCCAATAAATGCATAAACCTAATGAACAATAGCAAATGAAACAAGTGATTCAAGAAATCAATACATTAAATGAGTGATGTATAAGGAACAAAAACATCGAAATACAGAAGTAAATCTTACACGGAGAGAGAGAGAGTGGGAACAGCTGATTTTAATTTTATTTCAATCTGGAAACTGAAAATGGAAATGGCTCCAAATTTTTTAACTTGACAAAAGTAAGCTTATTTGTTTTTTTAATTTACCTTTAAGGGGTTTTGGTGCGAGGTTCGGCTGGTAGAGGGTCTATTTCAGCATGTTTGAGCAGACGGATGATTGACACGTGGTGACAGAATGTTTGATCAAGTGGCTCCGAATAGCCGGGCCCCAGCTTCCTGGAGTCGAGAAATTTCTTTTTTATATTTCGTGCTTGATAATGATACGTACACATGCCGTCACGCAATAATGTCACGTTCTGCCCAAAAAGCGATTTATTTTATAATCTGTGTGAAAAAAAATAAAAGAAAAATAAGCATTTAGTGATTAATCTTTATGGACTTTTATTTGAGCCTTTATTCAGACCAAGTGCGTATGGGAAAATATATAAATAAACTTAAATAATATAAATAAATAAATAACATGTAAACATATTTTTTCCACAAAATTAAACATCTTATCAGAGATTTTATGTAACTACAAAGTTATATATACTCTCACAAAATTCTCAACAACTAAAATTAAAGGTGCTAGTATAAAGTTGACGTAAATCAGAAAAGAAAATTTAATGTGAAATGTGCCAATAATTTCAAGAAGAGAGAAAAGAAATTTAAATGGTATCGGTGTATTCTTAGTATCGATAGAGAAATTTAAGGAAAGTAGAAATCAATAGAGAGAGAGATGAAAAGAGAAATAGTGAAAAATGTCGATTTTATCTATATTATAATATATTTATAGTTTTAGAAAGTTATTTTAAGTGTTGGTTTTTTTATTTAATTTTTAATTAAAAACAAAAACAATAATTTAAAAAGGGACGGTTGTGCAAGCCCCTTTAAGCTTTAGCAGTATAAATAATGATAACAAAAGTATTTATACTTATAATTTTTGATAATTTTTTTTTTTGTGGTTTTTCTTTTTTTACCTCAAAATATACTTATCTTGACTAAAATTACCCCTAGCACTATTGTTCCAATCTAAATGCATCAACTCCAACTTGAATCGGTTTTTACTTAAATCTTCCACCAATCTCAAGCTTTGGCATGTTGAATGCCTTCCATACTTAGAGCAACAGCATCCATGAGATTACCTAATAAGTTCCTATAAATGAGACCATCTCATGCTTTTTTTATTTTTTTTTTTGGAATAAGTACAAAAAGCTCCATCACAATTTATTTTAACAATCCCTTCCTCTAGTAGTTTCCATCTCCTTTAAGCGACATTATCAATACATAAGATATCAACTTTGAGGGTATTAGTAACTACGGCTTAGTGAGTTACAACTTCTATGGCTTGGTTGCCTTCAATTGTTGTTGTCTCTACATTCTATTGAAGAAAAGATGTCTTAGCTTGGTTGCTTTCACTTGTTGTGGCCAGGTGAAGTACAGATGCTTTAGCTTGTTTTTTTTTGTATGTTGCTTCTATTACGTCCTAATGCAAATTTTTCTACTACTATAACATGATCTTGTATAGTTGCCATGGCTTGATGAACATCAGCTTTAGATTGAAGGCTTTGAAAGTCTCTTTCAACAGCATAAATCACCTATTGAAGTTTTGTATTTGTTTAGTAAAAAACATAGTGGTTTCTTCGCCATCAAATATGCTATAAAGTTAACACTCTCATTTCTTCCATAGACCAACAACTAGAAAAAACCAGATCATGAAACCATCTATCTACTCTTGAAATATTAGTGTCTTATATCTTCAAATACCAAACTCAGAACCAAATCGAACAAACCTATGGACAATTGAGAAAATGATGTTCTATTGTTTCATCCTTATCACAAAAGTAGCATAAACCATCCGATCTAATATTCAAACAAAAAAGGTTGGCATTAGTGGCAAGAGAGTTAGTATAGACACTCCAAACATGATGGCACTTTTTTTATGCACACTTAAGGCTTGAAATAATTTCCATGTTCATTTATCCATGTTAAAAGATGTTAAGGCCTTGTTGATTCATTAATATTTTTATTAAACAAATCATAATAACTAGATCTAGTGGTATAAGTTCCACTTCCCTCTTGTGGCCAAAGAAGTCTATCCAACAAAAAATTTGCTAATATGAGGCTTATACGTATAGCTTTCTTTTCTTCTTCCAAAATCAAATGCTCTATTGGAATCAAGTCCCATAATATGGATTGAGATTCAATGAGATCAATAACCCTAGTTGCTGCTTATCTTTTAACATATGACGATAAGGTAGTTTATGGTCTTTTAATGATAGGATCCATGGTCAAGACTAGACAGTAATAGAATCTCCTCTTCTAAGTTGCCAAACTAAATCCTTTGCAATAGAGTTTATTCATATTAGGATACTTTGCTAAAGTCCATGATGCCCTTCCTCTTTTTTTTTGCATTCATGAATTTATCATGAGCGAATAGATACATTTTAGATAAGTAACCCAAAGAAACATAGGTTTTTCTAATTTAGTGTCTTCATTAAAGGAAAAATTAATGGTTGGTATAATTTTCTACATTTTACTATTCTTAGTTATGATTACATTTTGGTTTTTGTACTTTAATTTTGACATAATTTAGTATCTGTTCACTTGTTAGTTTATTAAAAATTAATTTTTGATTTTCTCAATTGATATATTGTTTTAAAAATTTATTTATATCCAATAATTTCAACTATACATAACTTTTACATATAATGTCTAATTTTAGTAAATGTTATATTGTCGGAGCTTAAGATCCTTTTTTTTTCTTTTGTAATATAAGCTTTGCTACTTGTTTCTAATACATAAATTAAGTAAGTTTTTAAAATGATCGTAACTTATAAATCAAGTATTGCTTGGCCTTATAATATGAAGTTTCAAACTTACCAAAGAAGATACCCCTATATTATAATACATTATTATATATCTAGTAGTTTTATGATACCGATTTTTATAACTTTACAATCTCATAACTTATAGAGTAAACATTGCATGACCACAACTATATAATCAAATCTCATTTTATAAGCTATCTAAAAATTTTTTATTTTCATAATTCTTATATATATTTTTTATCTCTTTTGTAATGATATATATATAAGTCATAAATGTTTTCTAATTTTTTTTATTTTTCATATATTATAACCAACCTTCTTTATGAATTTATTTATTTCTATTTTAAATAACTCTTATATTTTGCAAACATGTTCTTTATTTTGCAGTTTTACTAAAAAATTTGTAATATTTTCATTATTTGGAAATTTTTATACCTCTCAATATGATCATAAGATTATAATAATTATGAATTCCTTAAAATTTCATAATGATTATAATCTTAAAATCACATGGATTTATAAAAAGTGCCAAAAAAAAAAAAGGTTACACAAGTCAACTTAAGGAAAAGGATAATTTTTAAATATATAATTTTAAATCAAACTAACAACTTTTAAACAATCTATATTGCAAACTTTCTGACAATTATGAGTTTACAATAATACAATGTCCATTTACAAGTTATGAAATAATAAAATTTGACAAAGTAGTATCAAAATTTGGAGACATAACAAAGCGTTATATCATGTGAATAAATATTGTTTAATGAGTTTGAAAATTTACGCTTGAGGGTAAATGAAGATGGTTTAAATTGTAACCATTTTAAATCTTACCTAGTTCAGCTAGTTAGAGATGTGTATAAGATCTTATTTTCAAATAAAAGTATGTCTAATGATCTTCAGAATAATATAAAATTTGTTAAAATTGGACATTGTATTCAAAAGTTATGCATGGTGATTTTTTTTGGCAAAGTATGTACGTGAACGTTACTAAAACAACAATAATTTCTTTAATTTTCAAAATGATTTATTGATTAATAAAAATAATAGATTATTTTAACAAAATAATATGTGATCAAATGTTAAAATACAGATACTAAAATGTAATCAAAACTAGGAGTAAGTAGGTAAGCGATGGGTAAAGTATGGGACTTTATTCGTATCCTATCTTATAGTATGGGTTCTTAAATATTTAGAATCGAAGCTTACCCTATGGTATTTTGAAATCATCATATACATTGTATGATGTGTCTCTAGGGTCAAACACATGGAGGAGTACCATAATGGAAAGGAACCTAAAGGAAAAAAAAAATAAGGGATTAGTAAATCTAGGTAACTACCAATCGAATATGATATATCAACTGATTTTACTCAACCTATAATTCACTTAATATGATTCATAGGTTCAAACTATACTGTCAATTGCTACTACTTTTTACTAAAGAGAATATATAAGAGTTAAGAGAGAGTAAGAAAATTAAAGTGACTCAATAAGGAAATTGGTAATATTTAATAATGAGGTGTTGATGTCTACATATAATAAATGAGGGTCTATATACTCACCTCACTAGAGTTACAATACATACTTGAAAAGGCAAAAAGGGTAATTTACAAATAGAATACATGAAACATGCTAAAAAAGGTAAAAGAGACAAAAAATATTAAGTATAGAAAAGTAAAGAATCCTTTTGGAATATTATGCTAAAAGACACATATCATATGTTGGTTGGCGGTCTAGATTATACTATAAATCAAACGAAGTGAACAAAAGAGTCAGCAATCAAAGCAGACCATATTTAGTTCAGGTTAGAGCTCAGTTACTCAAGGATGTTCAAATCCCTTTCAAGTTGGGTATCTTGTAGCTCGGCTCAAATAGAGGTCTAACCTTGGTTAGCTCAGGAGTTCGGCTCTAACAGAGCTCAAATTGGGGTTAGATGTTGGTTGTCTCAGAGGTTTGGTTTAGACTAAAGTTAGATGCTAGTCGACTCAGGAGGTCGGCATGCATGCTTGGAAGGTTGGTGTGATCGCTTACCAGCTTGGAAATGACGTCGATACTAATGAGGGCTTAGACTTGAGTTAGCAGTAATGTAAGAGATGGAGATTAGAATAGGAATTCTCGTTCTGAATGGAGGTTTTAGCTAGTATCCTTCGTGTAAGTCCTTGCTGTCTTCTAGCTTAGCTACATGTGATTGGTTTGCAAAGTTGATTCCTATCATTGTACCTTATAAAACTAATAAGACATGAGTTATCCTGTAGAACTTATAACTTTTTTTTTTTTCTATCTTTCTATAAATTTCAAGCTCGCACCTTATTTATTTAACAAATTTTAGTTATAATTTTTCTTTTCCATATCTAAGGTTGTTTTTCAAATATTACATGAACCTAATTTTAAATAACACCATTTATTAACAAAACAATTAAATGATAAACCCGTGAGGGTGCATACACAAAAGAAAAAAAAATACAAGTTCTTTAAAACTAATAACCAATATTATCTCTCAAAGTTTAAAGTATTATTTCTACATTCCAATTATTGATTTTAGGTTTAAGGTTTGTATTGAGTTTTATTTGTTTCTTTTTAATGTCAATAAAGTTTTTGTAATCATTAATACATATCGTATTATTTTATAAATTCTAAAGAGTAGATATAGGGAATCTTAGAACCCATACCTTACATACTTTAGAGTATAAGTTTTAAGGTAGGTACAAGTTATGAAAATCTTGTACTTGTACTCGTACCCTACCATGGAGGACCAAATTCCGAAAAATTATTATTTTGGACCTACCCTATAACTCTTAATACCAACTTAGAACATATCCATTCAATATGGTACAGATAAGTACCTTGTTTAGTAAGATTATTCGCTTATCCCTAATCAAAACTAAAGTATAGACACTAAAAAAATATAATGGCCATTAACTTCTCATTAATTGAGACACTAAATTGGAATCAAAATAAAGAAAGAAGTATTAAATTGCAAAAAATAAAAGCTTAGACATTAAATTGCCAAAATCTAAAAGTATAGGCACTTCTTGTGTCTTTATTCTATCTTTATTGTCATTTTCACTTTAGTGAATAAAATAAGATTGTAATCCAATAATTATTACTAAAAATTTGAATAAAAATGTAATAAATTATGAATCAACATTGTATTATCATTTACTAGTTTTGTTTATGATGTTTTGGAGGTAAAAATAAATTCCATCATTAAATAGCTATGAGTGATGGATAATTATTCTTTTTTTTTTTTGTAGAAATTGCTTTTAGGAGTCTAAAGTGTAATTAAACATAGTAATAGCTCCTTTTTGAGGAATAAAGAAGGAATGGAATTGCTATTACAATAAAGTGAATAGGACATCAATCTTTTTTTCTTTTCTTTTATTTGAGTGTAAAGATTTTCAAACTCTTATAAAAACAAGATTTTCACCAATCAATTTTCTATTTAATTATCACGAGTGTTAATTTCATGTAAGTATATGTTGACAGGCTATTTCGAACATGAACCTTGAAGCGTAAGGCTAAGTTCCTCAAAGCATAGGCTAGGCTTGAAACCCCATGACCTATCTCCATGGAACCTAGCTAAGCTCGTAAATGCTTCACTTACCTCTCCATGATTTGGAATAAGTTACCAACAAATAACTCACTAAAACCTAAACCAAGCTCCCAAGAGCTCGGCTAATTTCTCTTAAGGATGCTGACTAAGCTCCTTTCTTACTCCAACCCTTTACAACATAGGCCCTTAAGCCTACAATGTGTAAGGTCAACCCATTGATTCAAATAGAGTTTGACCAAGAACAATTCATCTAAATAAGGTGAGTCCACAACTAGCACATGACTATGTTGAGATGTTTTTTTATAGATTTCGGGATTGTAATCAACTTCCTTAACATAGCATACCACTATCCGCTATTAATTTCATGTAAACTCCATGGGAAAGTGGAATCCTCACTTTCTCATTCTCAAGCTTATATTTTGCTATTTTCTCTCTCCACTAAGACACCATCTAACTTAAACATCAAAGTAGGCTTGTTGGAACCTAAACCCGTTTATTAATCATGTATAAAAACCTAAACCTATGACTTAGTATGTTTCGTGTTCAGATTGAATCTGTTTATATTAGGGTTGATGATTTATGTTACCATATTATATTGTGTTTATCTTAGGTATGATATTGTTTATTGATTAAAAGGTTATAACTGAATTTATAAAATATTTATAAAAATAAAGGGAAAATAATGATGATAATATTTAAATTTTATAAAGAAAAATGACATGGTATCTTCATATTTAATATAAATTACAACCAAAACAAAAGTGTTAGGAAAGCAAAATCTCTCCTACATCATTAAATTAAGTTGAATAATGGAATAAATAGATATTAATATCATCATCATTGTTGATTTCTAAATTTATCACATTGTTTGTTAAATTTTGAAGGGAAATAGTTGAAGAATCTATACACGAGCTTGTAATTTTTTATCCATTTAAACTACGATGCAGCAAGGAGAGTATTCTAATATTACTAAATTGAAGTTACATAACATCATTAAATTAAGTAGAATTATCACTTAAATGGATATTAATATTATTACCAATTTTAGTTTTGAAATTTATCACACTGTCTATCGGATTTTCAAATGAGACAATAAAAAGAATCTACTTATGAGTTCATTTTTCTTTTTTTTCATTTAAACTACAATACGGTAAGAAGAATATATAACTAAAAGTATCTAATACCTTTAATTAAGATCCCTAACTTAGAAAGAAATAATTTGTATAATAAAATTCAAATATGGAAGAATATATAGTGTTACATCTCAAACTAAGAAGTTTTAACAACTCCGTCATATAAACCAACTTAAGCTAGAAGCTAGCCACTTTAGCTATGAATGTAGGTAAAGCTTACACCAAGCATTTACCACTCCACAACTTCTAAGTTATCTAATTTAGTACTTGTTTGGCATCAACCTGTGATGTAACTTTTTAAAATAACTTTTGAAAAAGATTCTGTGATATAAAAATTTAAGAAGAAATTAAGTTTTATAAATAACTTCAAAAAAATAACATAATAAGGATTTATAAAACTCTATAGGTTTATAAAACATAATACAAGTAACAATAGTTGAAAACTATAGAGTTACCTGAAGAAACCCTATTAGTTTTCTTAAAAATTAATAAAGTCAAGAAACAAAATAGAAATCTAGCTAATTGGTCTTGAATCTCACTTCTCAACCTCGTTATCTACTCTTTTGGAACTTGAAATAGTACTAGTGTATCTATTAGAGAACCTACAAAACAACTATAAGAGAATAAGTGATAACCTGTTTAGTAAGTGAGATGAAGACAATAGCATATATTTGACTCTAAGAAACCAAGGTTTCTAGTAAGGTTAGTTAGATGTAATGCGTATTAAAGTATATGCCATTGCATGACATTGATCGGTTTGTTGTGAATTTAAAGAAATTGTGCTCACTCGAATTTGAGTTAAGGAGTTTAGCGTTGTGTACTTTGCAGATCAAAACTAAACCAAGGCTTGTACAATGAAGAAACACACTCCCCTTAAGACTTCACTTCAAACCATAGTCCCCAACCTTACTGCAACCTCCTCTTCTATCACTTAGTTAGACTAAGAGTGAGGAGAAAACTATTTCAACTATCATCATCAAAAGGTCCATGTTTGGCCTGAGAATTCTAGTTGTTCCCTTAGTAGGTTACTGTAAGCCCCACAACTAGCCATTCGAGATTTCGATAAGTTGAAAGACTCGATCGAACTTAAATTATAAAGTAAAGCTAGAAATATTAATAAAAATGACTCCGTAAACTTGAATTTAAGAAAATAAGTAATAAAATAGGAGACTATAAAATTTCCAAATTTTAAGTATAATAATTGCTAATTACCGAAAAGGTGAAAAGTGTAATCTAATAACTAATAAATTGCTAGAGATAGATTATATGTATACTAAAAATTTTAGAATAACCAAAATAATAATTAGGAATGTTCACATGTACCTTACATATATTTACGTGTAGATAAAAATACGTGAAATTACCTAAATTGGCCAAAAACTTAGTAAATAATTAAAGAAAATTAGTAATTAATTGTGGAAAAATAAAAAAAAATCAGAAGAGTGTGGAATGATGCAAATCTGGTCGTGGCAGGTCAGGATCTATAAAATAAAAATTAACCAATTAGAATTAAACAACACAAAAACCAAAAATCAAGGAAATGGGGCAATATCATATCTAATTAATGCACATTAATTACCAAAATCGTCTATAAATAGGGGAAAAATTCACAGAACTCATTTGGGCAGTGAGGAAGTAAAGAAAAATAGAGAGACTCGAAAATTTAAGAGAAAATCCAAAAAAAAAAAAAGAAAAAAAAATTGTGCAGATAAGGTTAGGAAGCTAAACCCCTACCTCACCACCACCTGGGATCGAGCCGCTACCACCACTCCACTCCAGACCCACCGTCTGGGTCGGCCGACAAGCTTAGACTAGGTTTGGACGGCTAGAAAATATCGAATCGGGTGAGTCCCATAATTGCCCCGATTTTGTGCAATTTCTTAAAATTAGTTATTTTGCTTAGAAAATTATGAAACTTGTTATTCTGAGGTTTTATTGTATGTAGATTTAGGAAAAAATAGTGATTTAGTTTAATCACGACTGAAAATATAGAGTTCTTAACAAATTGAGCAAAATCGAGCATATTTCAGTTTAGAAATTAATAACCTTAGGAGAGTAGTTTCGAGCCGAAAATTTTTATGTAGATTACTTAGATGATATAGAATAGTGCTATGAAGCCCGTTTTCAAAAATCAAATTTCGAAAATTTTAGATAATTTTTAGGCCCTAAAATGAGGCATAAAATGGGTAATTTAGGGCTAATAAAATAATTAGATGGTTAATTACTGATTTAATGACTAAGTACATATTTTAGGATGTTGAAATCTAATGGAGTATGATACTTGTAGCATTTAGGGTGTTAGATGTAATTATTAGGTTAATTATGTAGTAAATGAGTGATAGGGAAAAATAGTTAATTTTGTAAATTAAGGAAATTAGGAGTAAAATCTAATTTAGAATGAATTTAGACATTTTGAAATGATAATTGATGTTTAGGGATGGTAATTAAAGTGATAGAAATAGTAGAAGTGTATTATATATATAATAGGTAATAATACATAATACATAATTATTGGAAATATAATAAATAGAAATATTAGGATAAAAATTGATATTATATAAATAATAAAAATGTACAATAAATCTAATAAGAAACTTGAATTAATGTAATTAGATGAAAAATGTAAAAATTTCTCACATTATGAGTAAATTCGGTAAACTAATAAAGATATAAGTGTACCGGGTAGAATAAAATACTAATTAAAGGTAATGATGATATTTAGGAGATTGGGAAATAATGTGATTAATTTCACATTATGAGTTGAAACGAATTTCTAGGGTTCGAGTATAAAACAATACTTAGGAATCGAACTAGAACCTAATTTAGAAATCGATGCGGAAACCGAACCCGAACCTAACCCTAAACCTAGAATAATTGTAAAAGACTTAATTAGGCATATTAAACTCTAAACAAAACATAATAATAAGTGTTATAAGATAAAATGAACCTATAATAGTTATATGAAAAACTGAAACCACGTTTGTGTTATAGGGATGATCGGCGATGGTCTGAGCAAGTCGGACCTCGAGTAAGTAAGCAAGGAGTCGAGGTAAGTTGAGATTAATACGATGCTATATTTTGGGAGGCTTAAGATTATGCTTGATTGTGCATGTTAGATAGTTGGATGTGTGCATGTGCTTAATTATAGGTGATGCTATGATTCTGTTTGTTGTTCTAACATGTATTATATGAAATGAATGATTACCCTAAACTGGACTTAATCAAACATACGATTTGTAATCATAATTGGACTTACATGGCAACCCATTAGGGGAACTTAGGACTCTCCGGCCAAATACCAACTCCTTCGAAAGGGATAGCGCATGATTGCATAATGATCCCTTCTTCATCTTTAGTCGAACTAAGTGACAGGAGAGGAGGTCGCGGTAAGGGTGAAGATAGTGATTCGAAGGTAGTCGCGGGAAGAGCAAGGTCTCCATTACACAAGCCTGGGTTTGGTCGTAAGCTGTTGCATTAACGACAACTCCTCATCCCGGATTAGAGCGGGCATAATTTCTCTAATCTCACGACGAGCCGAATAACGTTGTGCGATGACATTTGCTTGAACATGCATTATACTTAATAAGTTGATTGATAACCTTTTGTGTTTATGATATAGTTTTAAGTCTTCCATCTTAAGTTACCGAGCTGTGGTTGCTCACATCCCTATAGACATCATGCAGGTGTTAACTAAGAAGTGGCAAACAATTACTCTGAAGCTAGCAACTGTTGAATCCTAGGGAGTGAAGAAAAACATTGAAGAATAAACACATACTTTTAAGGTCTAGGTTTTTATTTTAAAATTATTTTTCATTTTTGAATAATGTAATAATTAGGAAATATATTACGGAGAATTATTGTAAACTTTAATTGCAATAACTAAATTATAGTGTATATATATATATATCTCCTCACTTTCTTAGGTAAATAATTTATTTAAATTACAAATTGTTTACTTCAAAGTGGGTTAGTCATGGACGCCTTGTGTAGATCAGGTTTAAGATAGCGATTGTAAGGCCAATTTCTATCTTAGGATGATTTACACGACGGGACTGTTACGACTCTGCTGCTTTGGGGCGTGACAGTTACAATATATATTCGGTTAGAAGTTAGGCCGAATTTTAGCTAAATTGCTTTTAGGATGATTAAGCAATTTTAAACAGTTCAATCAAACAATATCATTCAGCAACCAATACATAAAATCCAACACTCCAAATAGCAAAACATTATTTAAGCACACACATTACATACGCACAGGCAACTAACTTACAATTACAACTAAGACATATACTAATGCCTTACTTCAAAGTGTGGTGAAACACTGATCCCTCTTACCTGGACATATGATGCTCAATAATCCTAATAGTTGGTATTGTCCGCTTTAATTGTTCCCCTTTTGATGAGATCTCTGAATGAGTGTTTTTAAACTAATAACCTTTAGACCAAGCCTTTGAAATTATCCTAGTAATACTTTTAATTCTAAGAAACTCTTTGAATAAACCTCTAAAGTAATTCCCTCTAAGTATTCTATACCATTCGATTCTCGGATTAAGTCCTCGAAGTCCTTTTAGCTACATTTCCTTTACTAAAGACTTCCTAAACAAGTCTTTGATGAGGATATATTTAAGTCCCTCTTACTATCCAACTTTTTGAACTAAAGATCAAGTCCCCTCTTTATAGACCAATCTTTTAAAGATGTCTCCGAAGTGATTTCATCTAATACCTTCTAATTAGGCTAACCTCCTGAGTAAGTCTTCGAAATAATTACAACTACACTTCTTTCACCAGATAACTTTCGAAACAAGGCTCTAACATATTTAGAGTTAAACTCATTTGATCCACTAACCTTTTGAACATGTCTCTAAAGTTATGACAATCATGCCTTATTCACCAACTAACGTCTTTACCAAGACTCTAACATTGTTATAATCAAGATCTTGCACCATTTAACCTTTTGTTCAGGTATCAACCATTGGAATAACTCTTTGAATGGACTCAATTTACATGTTTGCACAGAATGACCCACTCATGTACCTTATTACAGTTTACAAGCATGGGAAATTATGATCGTACAACAGGTTTATTATATTCATGATCACTATATCACTCAAACTTCCATATCCTAATATCTTCAACTTAATGCATGCATACCATAACTAATGGTCTATGCATATCTCAACTCCAACTCAAACCACATAACTTCATATTATTCTTCATAGTATAATACAATCCAAATAAACTTTAGAACACAATATTAAGGGTTTTCATCAAGTTCAATATATAAAATCTTTTAAGAAAATTGTGTTTTTCACCAAATTTAAAGGCCCAAAAACTCTTAAAAATTATAGAAATAATTTTTCTTTGAAAACTCTTCGTGCAATACTTACCTGCAATATAAGGACTCTCCAGAATAATTTTGGTTTAGAAACTATGTCGATAAGGTCATTTAAAATAACTTTGAAATTTGGTTGATTTCGTATGATTTCTTAAAAAGGTACTATATCCACTTAAAAAACTTATATATATAAATATATCCAAATAATTTTTTTCATAATTTTTTGGAGCTAAATTAATATTTTTATAAATTTATAAAAAATCAAGTATAAATTGGACTCATAGGAATGGTGCCCAATAGGCACGCCCACCACTATTAAGTGGTGGTGGTGGTGATGGTTTGGTTCTAGGTAACCTTCGTACGTGGGCTCCTTGAATTAGCTTGGTTCATGTAGTTTCATTTCTCAAATTTTTCTAAAATTTTCCACTTGCTTCCATTTCTTCTTTTAATTTTTCTAGAACGCCTTGGATCCTTAAGAAGGTGTATAGATTTTTTTTTTTGGTGAAATTTTTTAGGTATACATAGTGTGGAATGAATATTTTCTCTCTCCTAAGGGTTTTTAAACCTCCTTAGATTCCATGCTAAGTGTCTTAATGTTAATATATTGCACCAACAGCTATCATCAGCTCAAATCACACCTTAGTCATTATAAATTTGGTGTTGTAGTAATTTTTCCTAATTTTTTTTAGTTATTTTTCTTATAGATTTTTAAGGAATTATACCCATTTTTGGGTATATAATTATATATAATAATCACACTCTAGGTACACGCTCTATTTTTATATATTATTCTATATCACTTTATAATTTTGGTGTTCAAATAATTTATTTCTAAAATTCAGTTAATTTCCATTATCTAATTTACGTATTTACGGTATGTAAATTATAATATAATATAATTTAGGAAAATTATCTATTTTTAACTATAAGACTATTATTTTATGATATTTCTATATTCTGAACTTATGATATGTGATTATTTAACTTTTAAGATTCATATGTGAAATATTATCTCAATCGATTTACTTTCACATATGCTTTAAATTATTTGCTCGGATTAATTTCTGAAATTACGGGGATCACCTATAATGTATCTCGTGTCCTATGTTTGAATTTGGAAGTTTAATCCGAACTCGAATATAAATTTAATCATGTTTAAATGGGTTTGACTTATTTGTGTTTCATGTCAAAATTTTTTCATATATTAATCTATTGAAATTGTATCTTGTCATATTCAGGTTTATTGTATCCATGTCCCATATTACTAACCTTACATAGAATGATTTAATTGGTATAAATCATTGGAATTGTTTTCTTGTACGGTTTTATCCCCTTCAGACAAATTTCATATTCCTTCAAATTTGGAAATTTACAACCAAGCGCCGAACTCCTGGCAGCTCGGATGTGTTCCACATAAGTAGGCCAAGTCACGAGAAAGCTTTATGGACCTCCTATATCAGTCATTAGTACAGGTTGAGTCCTTAGAGCTTCAAGGCCCATGATGGCTAGGCCTAACCCATGAAGCTCCAATTAAGCTGTATCTTGGTAATGGGTAAGAGTATGCGCGGAGAAAAAAAAAAAGATGCTGGTCCACTAGACTCATTTTTTTTTTCCTTTTGCTGGGGCCGTCCTTGTCCTCCAGCCACTCCTACAAAATCTACAGCACGCCATTAGCACTAGAGATCCACTTGTTATGCATCTGAGCCCATATTATTATCTCTTTAAATTTTGATGATAGCATTCAATAAATTTGAAAAGAACACTAAGAAGAAGCTACCATAACTATGATAAAGAGGGAAATCAATGGAGATAGTTCTTTGGATAAATCTTTCTTGTTTCATTGAATTATCAGCAAGCCCCTTTTGGCTGCATCACAACAATAGCAACTTTATGACAAGTAATAAACAACATAAACGCTCAGACCCCAAGTTGTACTTTTAAGAAAAATGCTTTTGTCCAGCCTCCTCCCCAAATAAAGTTTATGAAAGATTTTACAGAAATAAATCAAATAGAATTCAATATGTAAATTTAATCATCAGAACCTCTCGCATCGCGCCGGTAGACCGGTTTGATGATCAACCACTACAATCTCAGTCACATTGTTGCATCCCAACACATCCTGGCCTAATTTAGCTCCTGCTGCCTTTAGTCCCTTGAGTGAGAGTGGTTGATTAAATAAGTTCAACGATGGAAGCCTTGAAGCTGGAGGTAATTTACCGTTAGGCAACAGATTCCTGAAATCTTCCTTCAACAATGGTACCTTGAAATCGCTCTTATCATGCCTAACGACATTGTCCTTTGCACTAATATGAGCGCCGGGTTCCATATGATTAGTGGAAAAGCTGGCCTGGTTAGGAAAATTTGGATATAGACTTACATAGCCTCTAAGGTACATCATGTCAATTAGGAACTTCTTCCAGGAAGCTTGCCAACCATTTGTTCTAGATTTCGGGATTTGGACCGGGTTTGCCTTGGCGTCTTCAGTGAATCTCATGTTCATGTAAACATAGAACTCTCTCCAATGCTTAGGGAAGAAAACTGCCCCCCAACTGCAAGGCAATTGGTGGAGATAGGGTGTGTTCGGATGAATGTGCTTGAAAAACTCTGTTGCATTCCATTTAGGCCTTTCTTTCACCACTTCCACTAGTTTAGGAGTGTAAAGTGAGATAGAGGAGAGCTCAGGAATTGAAGCTTGTGGATCATAATGGTAGGACAAGAGGGCATATTTTATCCACAGGTAGTAATACGGCGAGACCTCGATGTCGTCTTCCAGTAGGAGACCGTAATCATCATCGGATGCGGGATACCAGCTCTCACTGACAGCGCGAATCAGCCCACCTTGAATGATTCTTCGCCGCAATGTTTTGGGTCCATGAGGCCATTGAAAAGAGCCTATCATTTTTATTGTTGCCTCATCAACCTTACTATCCACGTTGAAGCTGATGGGGATCTCATCACCGATGTAGTAAGCATTGCTTAGTGAATCAAGTAGCCTTTTTAAAGAAGTGGGACGGTTTTGTGTGATGATATTTACAGAAATTCTCATCGTATTCCAATCTGCACATTAAAATTCCAAATGTTAGCCTTTGATTTGATGACAACACATCGAAATCCTAAATTTCTAAAAAAAAAATAAATTCGTATCATAAAATTTATGTAATCTTACTTGGCAATGCTGTAGGTCGAAGATCAGCCATCCAAAGCACCTTGGAGACAGAAGCCCTTGGCAATAGGATTAAGGTTGTGCCATTGGCATTGGCATTGGTCTCGGATGCCATCTTCAGCGCTTTTTTCACATTAGGATCGATATCCGCCACGGTGATCACCACACTAGGATTATGAATCTTGATCAAACCTTTCATGCTGGAGTACACAGCTTGAACAACCGGAACTTCTGAGTTTGATATACCCGAAAGAGCCCCGATTGTTAAATCGAATATCTTGAATCTCCTTTCCTTGCAGACGGACCTAGGCCATTTCAAAGCAACCGCGGCGTCCTCACAGGGGCAGAAATCACCACCAGAGACAGCAATGTAGGCCTTCCTGCCAACAGTTGTCCTGAATTTCTCCAGGAGAGGTGCTAGGGCTTTGACTTCGTCGATCGAGTGCGCGTAGAAGAGTGCATCAATCTTTTGAGGGTACATTGCAGCCCATTGAGTTACATAACCTGTAGAAAGGGCTCTCCACCATTGATCATCCCTAACTTGAACAATGTCCTTGAAGATCACAGTTGTTTCTGAGACATAAGCAAGTCTGTGTTCACTATCACCCCATGTTTCCTTGTCATTAGGATCAACAGGAAGAACATATGACCCCGCGTTCCGATACTTCTGAAGCTGATGGCTGCATTTTGCAAGTAATAATCCAGTTAGGACTAAGGATCAATCTGAGCAATAAGTGATCAGGAAATAACAGGGATATAAGTATATAATTAAAAAAAAAAAGAAAAAAAAAAACCTGAAATCGTCGGTATAATTTTAAATGTTTTCAAATCTATACATATAAATCTAGTTTTATATTCATCTTTCAATAGGAATACATGAAACATGGTAGCAGGAGTGAATTCTTAATTTTTTTAAACATTAGGGGAAAGATAATATGAAACCACTGAAATAAAAATTTTAGCTTCTCAGAAAATCTATCGGTCACACTTCCACGTGAAGCGAATTTATTGAGAACCGAGAAATCAGGGCTTGAGATCTGGAAGGAACATACAGAGTATTAATGTAAAAATCTGATTATCTCCTAAATTTTTATGTTGCTATGTTGTAAAATATGCACATACCTCCTAACTCGTTATTAAAATCCCTTGAGATTTTTAGTGAAGTTTAGAGGTTATCTGTGCATATTCGAAAATTAAGAAAGGTGAATTCTTTATTTGAAAGTTTTTTTTTTTTATCTGAATAATTGTTTAGAGGTATATTTACTTATATTTTCAAAATTTTTTAAAGTAAATATTAGTTGTTTAACAATACCTGTAGTGATAGATCCGTACGAGAAGATTCTCATATGGTAAATCAACGCCCACATGCTCACGGACTACGTATACCAACATGATCTACACAAAAAGTCGTATAGACTGCTATATATTTAATGTTATCCTCAAAATTTTTATTTATGGAAATTACCATGATTAAGTCCAATATAATGTTGGTTTAGTCAAAACAGGGCTAGGGGAGGACTAGTCTCCTTTCTTAGATATTCTTTTATCCCCAAAAAATATGTTTATCAACCACCTTCCACATCGAAGTTCTATTTTTGATATCAATGAAATCTAGAAATTCTATTGTCACTCCAAAATATATACCAGTCATTCTAAAATAATTGATGCGCTTCTTAATTGAACTACAATTAGTAAACGAAACTAGTACTTTTTGAAACTTCATATGCAATATATATATATATATATATATATATTCTTTTTAGTAGTGTAAATGTTATTTGCATACTGATAGTTGATACTTTGCACACCCAATAATATATAATTTCTAAGCTATTGGTTAGGTGTAGATATATTTTTTGAACCTCCGAAAACTGATTATATTTTGCTATAACTTTTTGTACAACTACATCCATGGATGGATCCAAAGTGGGGTCAAAAGGGGTCATAACCCTCCTAGATCCAAGAAAAATTAATTAGTAGAATTTATCAAAAAAGTAAAAAAAAGTAATAAATGTATTTTTTAAAGAACAATAGTTATCATAATGATTGACAGGGATAATGGATAAGCATTTTATTTTGCAAATTTGAGGTCACGAGTTCAATTTCCATTACAACAATTTTACCTTTTCAACTTACATTTATTGTGTGTTTCTCAATAAATGGCTTTCATTCTATTTTAATTTTTTTTTATAATAAATAATAAAATTAAATTTCACTCATAAATTAATAATGATTAATATTTATCTTTTTTTAGCTATATAATAAGCAACAATTATATAGCCAATGCTACAAGTTTTTCAGTCTTACAACACCAAATATTCATAAATAATAACATTGATATTATTTGTTGTACTAATAATTTCTTTTTAGAATTAATATTTAATAATTGATTCCACAATTACTTGCATTGAAACAAAACATTTTCTCATAAAATTACTAATTAAACAATCTTACTAAGTATCCATTTAAAAATTATACAATACTGATCTTATTATTGTGTTGTTCTTTTTGTCCTACTTGTAAGTTTTTTTAAATATAACTTTTAGTTATATATTTTTATGGATAATAAAATTTCCACAAGTTTATATGTTTCATTTTCCAAATGATTGATAAATGAATTTCAATCAATTAACTCATGAAAAAGGTAAAAAATTTATTCCCTTGATATTTTTTAAAGTACACTAACACCTATAATTATTTCATAGTTAAGTTTAAAATTTCCTCCTCTTGAATGTTAGAAAATTTCTTAGGTAAATCTCTCAATGAAATCATTATTTATGCACTATAATTACAATAATAAGTAAAATTTTTTAATGAAAATTCTAACATTATCTAAAATAAGGTAGATTCGAACTTCCTTCCCTCCAATTATATGATTCTGGATCCATCTCTAACTACATCTTAAATTGTGCTAATGGTTATTTTAATAAAAGTCTGCTGTAGTGCTGTTTTCGTAACTGTTTAGAGGTTGTTCACATTTTTTTTCATAAGTTATGGAAGATAAGTGACAGGTAATTTAATACATCCATCAATAGTATAGAGATATATGCTAGTTAATCCTAATCAGTACAAACACCGTGTATTAATTTAAAAATGAAATTAAAAAGAAAAAAAAGTACCATCGGAAATGTTTCTAAACAAATGAATAAAATAAAATTAGAAGGCTGTCGGTTTTTTTGCAGTACATACCTGAGATGCAGATCTTCACCGGTCATGAACGTGAAAGGCGTCTCGATGAAAAGTGTCTTTACAAGTTCTGCCGACAAGAACCAAGAGCTCGACAGAAAATCCACCTGAACAATCCTATCCACTGTAATATCATAAGCAGGGTCAGGCAAATAAAGCCCTGCCTCCTTCGATCTGAATTTCCTATAACTAGGAAATGTAAAATCCTTCTGCCTAAACGGCAGTATCCTACCGATACTCCCCAGAACAGAATTCTTGTACTTGTCCGTTCCTGCCACGTGGGACAGAATCTGCAACATCTTAGTACCAGGAATCATGTCATCATCAAGTATGTACACAAGATCAGCCTCAGTTTGCAGTGCCATCTGGAACCTTCCGTAGTACTTGAAATCATAACTAGAACTCATGAAGCTAATCCTAGAATCATTGTAGCTCTCCACTATCCTCCTAAGGGACACCTCTTTGGGGCTACCGAACGCCAACACCCAAACACGGTGGAAAGGGAGTGTTTGGTGTAGGAGTGACTCCAATTGTGCACACAGTGTTTTCCTCTTAAAATGGTTCAGAATGACTGTGATTTTAGGCCTGTTAGGACCCTTTAAACCCCATTTGGATTTCATCCCCATAAGTTGAGCCAAAGTCTCGGCACCGAACGACTTGGATTGGAAATCCAAAACCTCACCGTAAAGCTCCCTCTTGAGCTTAATCATGGCCGCGTCGTTCGATTTCTTCTGCGAGAAATCGATCTTCTCGTGCTCGCAAACATCCGATGGTGTGACTGATAATGGTTGGACCATCTCACTATTTACCAAAAGGTTAGGTTGTTCTTGGTAACGGCGGAGGACGTGGTGGGGTGGGATTATGAGTTGTTTCCATTGGTTTGCTATCCTTGTAGCCCATGTGAAGTCTGGTTTTGTTCTTAAATCAATGGATGGGCTCATGTAGTACAAGAGGAATGTGGCGTAGACTGCGAATGCGAATTGGAGACAAGTGAGGGCTGTGACTAAACGTGCTGAGTAGTTACTTCTTTGAGGTTTCGTCTTTGTTTTAGCTCCAACGTAATCGTTTAACATGCCTTCCAAATAATCCCCACTTCTCATTGTCGCATTTCGAACCAATCCCATCACTTCAACTTAGCCGAATATCAAGTATGCATCAACCTGGAAAAAGTCGAAAAAAAAAATGCATAGAAAACTCAGTACTAAAGTCTAAAACCCCAAAACTGGTCTCAGAGCTTTTTTTTTTCTTGGGTCACAGTTGGTACGATCAAAAGGTTTATAATCGTCAAGTATTATCACAACAAAAAGCTCATAAATGTTATCCACCAAGCAAAGCACGCACTCTAAGCTGAATTTATACTCAAACACGATACAAAACCACGGTTAGATTGCGATGAATAATATTTTGATAAATTTGGTCAAAAGAAAACCCTTCATATATAAAACAAGAAACCTTGTTCACAAAAAAAACCGACTCACTTCCCGGCCGGTGCGATGCACTTGAATGTGCTTAATGTAGTTATTATGATCCCAAAGTATTGCAATAATGATACGATATATTAAGCTCGAAAGCTAGAGAGAAAGTAATGGCCAAGTGGTTGGAATGAAGAAGACAAAGGTGGTAATAAGAGAAAGTTTGACAGAGGGGATCATTGAGCAATGGATCTTGTGCAATTTATGTATGAAAGAAAAAGGAGGATAATAAAAAGTATAAATTAAGCAGCAGGGTCCATGAGAAAATGGCAATCCAAAGGAGTCATCACATGGCATAAACAACAAGAGTTGATAAAATAATGAATTATTTACCTCGCGTTATCTTCACATCTTCACATACAACACCGCCCATAAGACGCACCATTTTAAAGCCGGTTTTGATGGCGGAGAAAAGGGCTACACCAGCGTTTTTGGCACTTCTCCATCTTTTGTAGTATGTGTAGATATCATGCTTTTTTAAGTTATATATCTTCCTCTATCTAGCTAGCTATTTCCTTAGCTTTGGGCTTTGAATTAAATTATCAATTCATTTATGGTTTTTAATAATTAATTTTATGATTGACCACTAAAAAGAAGACAAATTAAGAAAAATTAAGTTTTGATTAGTTCTGAGCTAGATTATTTTGATTATTAATTCATTTACAAGGAAAAGTCATATATATATATATATAGTGCTCAAAAGCTTTTATTAAGAGAAAAAAAAAAATAAATTTCAAGTTTTACGGGATCAGTTCAGGTTCTAAAATTTTTCAAACTTATTTCCACAGGTATGAACTTGTTTCTATATCCTAAAAACAACTCAAAACTATCACCACGTATATTATATGTTCCAAGTTTCAAAACACCCAATATTATCTTATCATATTACCAAGCTAATAAATATTGTAGATATGTATATTTAAATTTATTCGATAAATTAATTGAATATCAGCTAAGATGGCCTAACACATAACGTATTACTTTAGGGTAGCGCTCCGTTGGGCAATGAAATCTATCCAGTGCCTTAATCTAAGTGGGAGCAAAAATTAAGTTTATAATATTTTGTATTTTTTATTCAAATGCGTTATTTTTCCGTTGTAGTTTATCCATAAAGTGAAACTGACTAATAAGATTGTGATTTTCATTATATATAACTAAAAACTATTGTTATCAAATTAGAATCGAAATGTTGACTTGGAAATGAGAAAGGGTTGAGGGTCGAGAAGATCAATTAGGATTAAATTGGGATAAACAAAAATATTATAATATAATTTATATTTATTTTTAAAATAATAAATATTATTTATTTCCTTAAGAATTAAGAGTTTGAGAGCTTTTTACAATTTATATTTTGTTTTTTTTTTTATCTACATTTATTTTTTAACAAGAAAATGCAATAAAAAAGAATACATTTTAATTTAAAAAAACTCAGTAAATTCTTATAGAGGTTGGATCAAACTAATTGAGTCAATTAGCTGAACTAAGGTCGCTATTAATAAAGATCAAATGGATAACTCAAATTGGTTTATGGGAGGGATTAGGTCCAATCAAGTTAGACTAAAAGGGTCAATCCAAATCTCACAATACTTTTAAAAATAAAAAAAAAGGTACAGAATTTTATGAATTTCACAATGTATTCTAATACTTAAAATTTCTGAAAGCAAGATTCATGATTACTTAAGAGGGTCATTGTATATATTTTGGTTCTTGAATTTTCGAATATACACCTTCTAGATAAGGTATAAGTAGGAGTTTTAGTTGTAAATATTCAGTATGTAATAGCTCATTATTTTTCTATTTTATGTAATTAATTTACAAAAGGGCAGACAATTCTATAATCTTTTTACTTTTATGTTGTTTGTTTAACTTGCCCTAATAGCCAATAACAAAATTTGCTAGGTCCCCATAATCCCACGCCTAGAAACTAATAGAGAACTCGGGACCACATTAAGTAGTACCTACGCTAACCTTCTTTAATGATGCTATGATTGGTTAATCACATTACCAAATCTATTGGACGAAAGGAATCAATGGAGATTGTAAAATCGGTTATGGTATTAAATGTCGTTCATGGAAGGGGCATAATGAATGAAACTAGAAAGTTGGGGAGTTAAAACAGTATATTATTTAAAATACTAACCGAATCATAAATTGAATTGAACCATGTCAAACCGAATCTGAAACTTCATTTCTCTCTCCTTTTCTCTCTCTCTTTTTTTTTTTTTTCTTTTTTTCAATTCAGTTTCTATTTGCAATTAGTATATTGGTTTGACTAGCCAAATGGAACCAAACCGTGAAATAAAATTTCTTACCTAGAACTAGAAGGATTGCAATTGAAGCTTCAATAAGAAAGTAATAATATGAAGATTAAGAAGAGAGTGCTGCTTAGACTTCGAAGTACAAACCCAAGTAATGAATGATTCGATACGAGTTTAGTGATGAAACAAAATCAATTGAGAGTGAAAATGTGATGAATGGGGACAATTCAACATTCCCCGAGAAATTAAAAAGGCAATAATCTTGTACCTTAAGCCCTTCTTTTATTTTGTTGTCATATGTAACAGAATGTAGTTACGTTGGACGGTGTCTAGCTTTTTTCCTAATGAGATGAGAGTTTAGTGGTTCAATTGAAACAATGGAATTACAATTGTAAGGTAAGCTTGTAATTGACCTAACCAGATTGTGTGTACTGAAAAGTCATCGTACGTTGAAAAATAAGTAGTTCGAAAAGCATTGTTTGTTTGTGGGGAATTCTGGTATTTGGAGATAATTAACGTGATGTCTATGAAGTTTCCTTTCCTCTACTAAAAGGTACACCCACATTTTTCTTCCTTCCTTCCCTCCCTCCTTTCTGTGTAAATTGCTTTCGAGCGGAATAATTTGGTGATTACTTGGTGTGGCGTGTATGTTGGAATCGCAAATCAAACTAAATTGAAACGGTTTATATTTTTATTCTTAAAAATTTATGAACCATTTTACGGTTAGGTTTAAATTCTTGTAAGTGTTCAAATTATAGGATATGATTTAGTTTGGTTCGGTTTGAGGGGATGGATCAGACCATACCAACCGAAATACTTGTATATAAAAAGGATAATGGGCTTCTTAATTTAGTATTTTTAACAAATGATCCTGCCAATATTAACCTTTTAATTTAGGGGGCAAAAAAAGAAAAAAAAAATCTACATTTTAGTGCAGTGTACGTACGTAAAACCCAATTCAATAGAAAGCCTAAAGCAAGCTAGACATGCATCACATTCCCCAGAACACGAACGCAAGATTTCACGCGACGAGAAATTTAATGCATGAAGAGGAAAATTGTTGAAAAACAACAGCCAAAAACGAAACACGTACGTAGGAGGTAAATAACAAAATAAAATAAACAAGCTATTATATAATATTAAACAAGTCGATATATACTTACAGCTTTATTTTGAGATGACGAAAAATATCTGTTAAACAATATATCTTCTTCAGCAAATCAAGCAAAGGGAGAAACCGAGGAGCAAAGCAATCTATCAAGGGCTGGAAAAAAGGAATAAACGAATGTACAGGAGGAGGAGGAGGAGGAGGTGATGACTAGGTATACTATTCTTTTTATTTTTGTTGCATGAATTTGACGAAATATATCGTAAAAATACACCATATTTATAATTTTATAGGATACATGTAATGCAAGGAATGATAGCATAGTAATGTTGACTTTGCATGTAGATACGTGAGTGAAATATGCAGCAAAATGGCTTTTTGCCGAACTTTGGGTAAGTTGAATAGAAGAAACCTAATATATTAATTACTTGAATATTTTTTCTTGCACAAGAGACAATAATGCAAGACAAATAAAATATTTTCTATTGAAATTATTAGAATGGATTTGGTCGTATATTCAATGGATCATTTCATTTTGTTTTTTTCATATTGGTCAAGTCGTTTTTTAACAGGTGAGATGCCAATAAAATTTACCGATGCGGCGGATGCCAAATGATTTTGAAAATTTGGGGTTTTGTCCTTTGCATTCAAATTAAAGTTAACTATTGGTTGTTAGACAACTACAAAACAAAATTAAATCCCTTTATAGTTAGATGATATGAACATTAATTTTTTAAGGAAATAAATTCGCTTTGAATTTCTATTTTGTTAAATTGTAATGCAGTTGGAAAAAGAAAAAAAAATATGGTCGCATTCTATTGAATGATATATAATGATAAGACTATGTTCTCCTATACTTACAAAACATTTGTTAAAAAGTTAAATAAAGAAATTTCTTACCTTTTTATTTATTTATTTTTTCGTAAAATATATAATCAGTGTTGAAAATAGAAAAAATATTCTTTCCTTTATCCTCAACGAATATTCAAGACAATTGTCAACCACACTTACAATAATATATTAATGATACAAATAATAATAAAAATCTATAATGAAATTTTTTTAATAAATAGAAATCATTTTCTCCGATAAATAAGGAACAGTGCGGTCTACGTTATCCATTGGACGAAACGGGGCCCAAGTGAACTACATGGTGTAGCTATATATGCTGAAAGTTGACGCGAGTGGATTATATTATCCAAAAAAGATATCCTCACGGACGAAAAGATATTCTGTGGATCTTCTTAGTGCAAAATGCATTCTGTCTATAAAAGGAAAAAGAAAAAAGGGGCTAAATTACACATTGGACCATTCAATTTACTTACGATATGATTGTTGTGGAGGTACTTATCAGGAATCCAAAAGATATAAATTGTAATCAATATTGACGCACATAAAATATTTATTTTTAATTGATGATAAAGCGATTGATAAGCCTTTTTGTTAAAACTATTGTAGTCCGACATCATTACTTGTCTTTTATTGAAATAGATTAAGGTTCGAATTCTATTTCTTTAAAAGTTATAAAAAAGAAATTGAAGAATATTTGAGAAATAAAAATATTAGAAAAAACTCAAAGATAAATCCCTTAGCACTTTGTATTTTTTCTTTTTATTTCCCATATCATATTATTTTTATTTTTGGTTAATTTATAAAATGGTAATAGGGAATTAAGTGTATATTTTCAAAAGTTGAGTTACCGATGTTTCTAAAGAATGGAGTGTTAAGAGCATATAAGAGGATAATTTACAATTAACCAAACCCATGGCCTAAATGGTATGAAAATTATTTTTCCATAGGATATGACAGTTTCCATAATGGTATTATCATACTATGAAAGACTCATTGTTTGTTTTCTGTTGTAAAATATCGTCAGACACCCTGAGCATATGAAACTCATAATTTCTGTGCGTGAAATACAAGAAGTGTGATCATTTTGTTGAATCATGTAGATTCAAATACAATGTATTTATAACTTTAAAACCTTGTATGTCCTTTTTTTTTTTTTTTCCAAAAGATAATATTTTATTTTACTTTAACCATAGTCGTCATCAGATTCATCAACATTGTTTAAATCCGACAGTAAATCTAAGAAGAGTAACTTCAGGAGTTGGGATGGAGGGTTACACCATCAATTCACGTGACACATCCTTCTTCGAGTCATTGAAGTTATCCAATCGACTACTTTATTAGCCTTTCTAGAAACAAAATTAAAGAAAAAACAGAAGAGCTAGATTATACTACAGCTTGGATCTATCGGATGTAAGCCTAATGGAGTTGAGGGTTGTAACCATTTAAGGCCTGAATAACCTTAGATGAATTTATCATAATAGATTTGAATTAACACAATAACAAACAAGAAAAAAAAAAAAAGAAAGTTAAATTAACCTCCTATATATGTCTTCACATTTATTTGCTTATGTAATTTATGTTAAGTTTGGTTTATGAGAATTCACTTAAAACAAAATCGTGATCTTATTTTGTATTCCTTTTCATATTTGGAAGTCATTTTAGAAGTTAGAATTGCGATTTTTTTTAATTAGCAACTCCACTTTAGGAGGGAATTTGATTTTACTTTTGAAAAGCTATAATCGATTCCATTCTACTCTTGTTAATACAAATTTACAAAAATAACCTTCTTTATATATAATTTATTTCATCCATAAATTAGGAGAATTTTTAATATACCACTATAATATATGAATGCAATCAACAACTCTACTAATATTTTTAAATATAAGAATTGATTTGTTATTCCATTTTTTATTCTATTTTAATTCATTTCATTTTAAACCATTCTTATACACCGAACATAATATTAATTCTACAATAAGCCTTAGACAATGGATCGAGTCTACATAATTCCATACACAAGTTTAAGCTTTGAAAGATCATAATTCAGGTTTATTGCATCTAACGAGCTTCTTAAAATGGAGTCAGATTGACGTACCTTCTAAAAAAGCTTCCTTTGTAAAACTTTACCCTATTCACTAGTTTTTGTTCAAGGATCATACGATTGAGAAGGGATATACTAAAAAATTATGTGTATATTAGTGCACAGGTCCAATTTACAAAAAGTAAGGGACCAGTACAAATTCTAAAACTTTGGGATGGGGCTAAAACCTATCATCTGATTTTATGAATCCTCGTCGAACCGACTTAACTTACAAAATCTATATTTTCTAATGTATCTTATGGAATTTGTGAAATGTTTTATACTTCATATAAAATTTAAAGATCATCATACAACCTCAACTTTATAAAATCTATATATTCTAATGTATCTTGTGGAACTTATGAAATTTTTATACTTTATGTAAAATTTAACTATCAGTCCTGTGTCGAATTTCATAGTACTATAATTATAAATCAATCTTACTTGTGAGGATAAATGAAAACAAATGTGACCATAACATATTGAAATCAAATATGCAAATATCAATAAGTCCAATAAATTTAAACCACAATATCAACCGAAATTGACAAGACAGAATCACTTGTCTTAGCAAGTGTTAGGTTGGAATCAGGATTTATGAGTTAAACCAATTTACCTGAATTTTGATTAGATTTTTCACGTTATATGTCTTAGCGATCTTTTCTTATCAGGGTATAAAGTATCTTACATAAATACGAAAATGCATGATATCATATGACTATATAAGGTTTGATGGGTTTCAAGGTTCAATGCGCTAACTTGACATAAGTTTATTATTATACATAAGTTGGCAGGGAAGATATGAAAATATCATCATGAACAAGTTCAACTCAGGTAGTCTTTGTCCCTCCTTATGAATGGATAAAATATTAAAAGCGAATCGATGAAAAGAAACTAATTTTTTTGGTTGGATTAGATTTGATCTACGATTTGGTTCGATTTATGGTTTATAGTCTTTTTGTCTAACTTTAGTGCTAAGATGTTTCATGTAGTTGGAGCCTTAGAGGTTCTACTACTATCGACATTTCAGGTGGGATTTCTTTTCATTTTCTTGATAGGATTGCGGGTGTGTTGAGTCCTTGTAGAATAGGTAGAATAGATGTACTAGCTGTTGACCTTATTACAGTTGAAGTAATGTTTTTGTTTATTCATAAAATATTGTTCGTCATTTTTCTATCGTTGTTATGTATTGCATCATTTTGGTTTGTATCTTCATTTGCTGATTTTCCTTCTTTTTGCCATAAATTGTTAGGAATAGTAGCAATAAGAGTCATGCACTTTGTCCTTAAGATGGTAGCAAAAGAAGACGGCCAACAAATGGCATTGTGATAAACGCTTTTTCAAGTAAGATTAGAATTAGCAGTTGTGAAAGAAATGATGAAGCGTATAGAACTAAACATGACTTCTTAGAAGCTTCTAGTAGCTAGAGCGTATGTAGAAAAGAGTTCTAAGCAAATGCCAACGAGTATAATGTGATGGAAGAAAAGAGACGACTTTGTGATTCTAGTTCTTGACTTAGATGATGACTTTAATGGAGGATATGCTCTATTATTATTGTCTCCAGAATGTAGGACACTAGATTTATGTGTCATTGGTTATCCATGTTCTTTTTTTTTTTGTGAAAAATCACTATGTAAATGTACGAGTTAAAATGTCTGCATTTGAAACTAATTAGTCTAATGCATGTGGGTGAACATTCTTCTTTTTGGATTTTTTTTATACCGACCTTCTCTTAAGTGGTTAATCATTTTTTTTTTTTTTAACTTTTGCAATTGCTAGTTTAGATGGTCAATTATTATTTAATGTTGCCTACCAGTTATGTCATTCTCCTCTATAATAAGTGCATTACATATGTGCCTATCTTATAGTTTTATTTACACATCAACAATAGTGACATTGAGAGACTAAAATGTTTCTAATGAGATTAAGAAGATAGTAGGATATACTGAGATATTTCATGTGGCTAAGGGTTTTGGCTACTATGTGTGGTTTCATGTGGCTAAGGGTTCGACTATTATGTATGGTATTTGGGGGTGGGGGTGTTGCTAGTAGTTGGGGTTCTTTTGATTTTCTTAATGGAGCTACTAATAAGTTGGGTTCAAGTAGATTGGGTGGAGTGGATGCAATGCCTATTATCCTTACTATATTTATGCTAATGTATTTATCATTCTTTTGTTAAAGATTATTTTGTATTGCATTAATTTGATGCATATATTGGTTTGTTAATTTTCCTTCTTTTTGTTAGAAATTGTTAGGTGAAGATTCCATAGGAGGCATGCATTACTTTGCCTTTGTGGCAATGGTAAAGTAAGATGGTTAGCAAAAGTCATTGTAATAGGTGGGTATCAAGTCCTATTTTTGTTTTTTTTTTAATTGAACTTATATTAAACTCGACATAAAATTAAGGAAAAACATTTATCTTGAAAAAAATGTTAAATTTTTTTTTTTGAAAAATAACTTAGAGTTGCTAATAAGTTAAATTGATAAAAAAATCAAATTGTAGTTTTCAAGTGGGAGGGAAAATCCTAATTCAGCCACTAGTTTATGAATTTTCTAAAAAAAAAATTAATTTTTTACAAAATTTAATCAGAAAATATGAATTCAGAGGCTAATCTATTAAGATCAAGTAAAAAATAAAAAAAAAAATAACTAATGGACCTCTATTTTTACAATTTTTCAGAAAAATGAGAAAGTATACAAAGGATATGAAAATGCATAAAATGAATTTTTTTTATTACGAAATTTCCATGAAAAATGAAAAGAAAATAAAACATTTTACAAATTTTATAGTTTCTTTGAAAGTACCTATGTACCTACTAATCAAAATCAAATCGACTATAGTTCTCTTTTTTAGAAAAACTTTCTTAGGTTGGTTCTTTTTTATTTGAAAAAAATGGACCAGATTTACGTTTATTAATCGTTTTATTTTTATTAAGAAAAATCCCTAAAAGTTTAATTTTTATTCCTAATTAAAAAAAAAACCCTAAAAATCTAAATTTTGAAAAGTTCCAAATTAAAATTTTTATTTTATTTTCAAAAACAACTAAGTGCAAAAAAATTTCATTTTTCCTAAAAATGTGATTTTTATAAAATATGCAATTCTCTACATGATAAAAATTTTATATGGAAAAGATGTTTAAAGCATGGAAAAAATATCTAAAGCATGGAAAAAGATGTTGAAACCATAAAAAGAAAAACTCCAAACCATGGAAAAAATGCCTATTAAAGATTTTTTTATTTTATGAAAAACTAATTAAGTGACAAAATAATTTTTCTAAAAATCCTTAAAATACTTACTTTGTAAAAAATGCAATTTTTTCTAAAAGGCATGCAATTTTCTAAAAATATGTGTTTTACTAAAGTAATTCAATTTCTCTAAATTAATACAATTTTACTAAAAATATGCAAAGGATGAGATTTTGTAAAATATAAGATTTTATAAAATAATGCCATTTTGAAAATATGAAATCTAATTAAAAATCTTGATTAGCCTAATACACTAAACAACAAGACTACAATTAATTATTAACAATTAAAGACCTGTACACCAATAAAAGAAGTTAAAATAAGTTTTAAAAATACTTGTGCATAAAAATAATGAAATAAATAAAACAAATTGCATTAAAAAAAACAAAATAGAAAAAAAAAATGGTTATAATAACAAAACAAAATATTGACAATAATTAAAAACCATTAGCATATACTTATAAGGCAAAGCATACGAAGTTAGCAAGGGTAATTAACTAAAACTAACTAGGATAATGATAAAATAATAATAGCAAAAATAAACAAAATAGGCAAAGCCCACTTGATGAAAAGGAATGGATCAGATCCTAAAGTCTTATGGCACGTGGGTTGGTTCTGGGCACACGAATTTGGTTAGATCATGTAGGTCAAGTTGAGCTCGCAAAGTCATAGCAATGGCCAATCCAACGATGAAGGGGGCTTTCCAAACACCAAATTGAACGGGAAATCACAGTTGTGCGTTACTTTAATTAGTAAAAATGCGTTTGAGACCAATGCCTTTGATTTTTTGTGATGGTTTTGAGGAGTTATGTAATGGTTGTGGGTTGATTCTCTTTGGTTGGTCATGAGTGGTTGTAGCAGTTGTGGATGTAAGCAAACTTGGGCAAGAGTGAGGGTTGGTTATGGTAGTTGGGGTACTGTGAGATTCACACTTTGTTGTGCACGTAGGTTGCATGCAAATGAGAGTGGTTGGGTGCGTAGATTGAGTTGTCGTATTGTGTGACTGTTGTTTGAGGATGGAGTGTGTTGTGGTGACTAGTTGTAGGTAGTTGAGGTTGAGTGAGATTGAGTTTGAATCGATAGTGGATGTGGGTACAGTTGTCGAATGTGTCTATGGAAATGGTTGGCACTGCTGTAGGTTGGGTTAATGAAGGGAGTGCTACTCATTATCATGCACTGATGGTTGCTGCTGGGTTTGTTTCAGTGAGAGAGAGGATAGTTGGGGATGGATGATGTTGAGTAGCAGTGGGTGAGAGAAGGGGCTATTGCGTTGGTGGTTGCTATATTATGTATGCTGTGAGGTTGGTAGTTAGTTAGTCGTAGCGAAGGTGGTTTGATATCATGGGTTGAAGATGGTGAGTGATGATTGGTAATCGGTGTTTTGTGATTGAGGATAGGATTGGATGCGTTTCTGTTTTTTTTTTTTTTGTTTCTTCCCTCTTCAATGATGCCCCCCTACTCTAAGAATATATAGAAATGTCTTAAAAAATTATTCAAATCAGATTTGAATGCTTATAAAAGTAGACCTTAATATTTGATCTTTTGATTCGTTATTATCAATTTTTTTTAAATGCAAATCTTTTTATTAAATGAATATATATGATATCTCTTTAGAGGTTCACATAAAAAAAAAAAAAAACTGATTAAAACGAATTGATTTGACCTAACTTTGAAGAGAAATCCTCATACTTTCTCTTCTTTCCCTTATATACGCTTATTTGGATAGGGAAGAAGGTAGTCACATGGGTGGCACGTAACCAGGGTTTGGGTAATAGAATACAAATGCCTTATGCGTAGGGGAAGAATCGAACCCATGACTTTATTGTCCTTTTCCTAAGTACATGCACTTGACCAGTTTAGCTAGCCTTTTTTACATTAAATTGTGCGCATAAATTAAACTTAAGCTTTCTTTGTTGAGCCTAACTTTAATTTCATTTTCAAACCCAGGCTTAACTTGACCCAAATCATTCTAAAATAACCTTACTGATAGGGATTAAGGACTAATCACTCACTCCAGAGCCTAAGGGCTTTCTCAGATGGTTCGCAGAGCTGTCCGAGGTGAGTTAAACACCGAGGAGAAGTGTTTATCCTTGTTTGAATTGCCGTGCTACTTTACTTTGCATACCCTCCAGGAAGCTGCTGAGTTGTTTAGCTAACATGAGGAATTGAGATGAACAAACAAGTCTCTATGCCGATCTGCATTGGCAAGTATCGAGATGAAGTACTTTGTGATGTGCTGCCTATGAATGTGTCCTATGTTCTACTTAGACAACCATGGATGTTTGATTGAGTAATTGTTTAAGATGGAAGGAGGAATACATGCTTTATAGAGCATGAAGGTAGAAGGATGAAATTGAGTGTTATGACTGCCGAATAAGTGAAGGTCATACAGTCCTAACTAAGTTAAGCCCTGAAGAAGGAGGCTTTGGTATTGACTCGAGCTGAACTAAAAAGAGAGATGGAGCTCAAAACACTGACCTATTTGCTGGTTCAAAGAATTTTGGAGTTAAGATTCGATGAGAAGTTCCTTACTGAGGTAAAAACCTTACTAGAGGAATTTGCCGACCTATTTCTAGAGGAGCTACTGAAGGGGTTTACCCCCAATTCGAGCCGTCGAGCATGCAATTGACCTGCAGCCAAGTGCTGCACTATTGGATAAGCCTGCCTATAGGCTGAACCTTAAACAGGTTGCCGAATTGTTGAGGTAAGTAGATAACTTTATGAAGAAAGGATATGTGTACGAGTCCCTAAGCCCCTGCGCTATGCCAGCCTTATTAGTGCTGAAGAAAGATGGGTCTTAGAGGATTTGTGTGGATAGCTAAGTAATTAATCGAATCACCATCAAGTACAGGTATCCGATACCCAAGCTTAATGACATGTTGGATGAGTTAAGTAGAGCAAGAATGTTCTCCAAGATCGATCTCAAATTTGGATACCATCATATTTGAATGCGCGAAGGTGATGAGTAGAAGACCGCATTTAAGATGCAACATAGTTTATATGAATGGCTTGTAATGTCATTTGGACTATCTAACGTATTGAGCACATTTATGCGCCTGATGAATTATGTGCTTTGAGAATTCATAAGGAGGTTTGTTGTAGTTTGCTTTGATGACATTTTGGTGTATAACCCCAACTTAGAGATTCACGAGGAGCATCTCCGAAGAGTCTTTGCAAAACTCCAAGTTGAATAGCCTTATGCCAATCTGAAGAAGTGCGATTTTTGCCAACCTAAAGTGATCTTCTTGGGATTTGTTATGAGCAAAAGTGGCATCAAAGTCGATGATGAGAAGATAAGAGTGATCATAGAATAGCTTGAGCCAACCTATTCTGCCGAAGTGAGAATTTTTCATGACTTGACATCATTTTATCACAGATTCATAAAGAATTTTAGTATGATCGTAGCTTCACTCACCGAACTCTTAAAAAAGAATGTTAAATTCAAATGGGGAGAGAAGGAGCAGAGGAACTTTGAGGAAGTGAAGGAGAGGCTAATTACAGCCCCCGTCTTAGCTCTGCCGAGCTTTGACAAGGTGTTCTAAGTAGAATGTGATGTATCCGGACTAAGTATAAGTGCTATGCTAATGCAAGAGGGATAACCTGTTGCCTACTTCAGTGAAAAAATTCGATGAGCTACACTCAACTATTTTGTCTATGATAAGGAGTTTTACTGCTTAATCTGAGCCCTAACGGTATGGTAACGTTATCTGTTGCCTAAGGAATTTGTGATCTAATTGATCATGAATCCTTGAGATATCTAAAAAGTCAGTCGAAGTTGTCTTGGAGACAAATCAAATGGTTCGAGTTCATGGAGGGATTTTCTTATGTTGTAAAATATAAGAATGGAAGGAACAATGTAATGGTTGACACCTTATCAAGACGACATACTTTCTTGACTAAGCTGTAAATAAGGCTACTTAGTTTTTCAACCATAAAGAAATTATATGCTGAGAAACTACACTTTAGTCTTATCTATGCCTAATGTGAGGAAGGATGGACATTAGATGACTATCGTAGGGAAGACGGATACCTATTCAAAAAGAGGAGGCTACGTATCCTAACCTATTCCATGAGAGAATTGCTAGTGTGCAAGGCACATGGAGGAGGATTAGCAAGACATTTTGGCCAATGTTGAACCCATGAAGTATTGTCTATGAGATTCTTTTGGCCGAGAATAATGAGAGACATACAGTTTATGCTGGAAAGGTGTACGACCTGCAAGAAGGCAAAGAGCTAAGTTGAGCAAGGACATTATCTACCCTTGCCTATCCCAACTAAACCATGGTTCGAGCTAAGCGTGGACTTCATGTTGGGATTGCTGAAGACGTCACAATGGAAGGACTCCATCATAGTAGTTGTGGATCGATTTAGCAAGATGGCACATTTCATGTCTTGCTCAAAAACTAACGACGCTTCGGCTATTTCTTTTCTTTTCTTACAGGAGGTGATCAAATTTCACGGTATGCTCAAAACCATTGTTTCAGATCGAGACCCAAGTTCATGAGCCATGTTTGGAGGACACTTTGGAGACGAATGGGGACTAAGCTATTATATAGCACGTCCTACCATCTACAGACTGAAGTTGCCAACTGAATTGTGGGAACTTTGCTACGAATTGCTGTCAAATGGAACATGACCGATTGGGATCTATGTTTGCCAATTATCGAATTCACCTATAATAGGATTACTCACAGCATGACAAACATGTCTCCATTCGAGGTTACTTATGAATTCAACCTTAAGCTCCCGATGGACCAATCACCCCAACCAAGTCTTGATGATGACCTGCCGTTGCAAAAAGAGTCAAGGCCATCAGAGCTATGCACTAGAAGGTTGTGGAGCAATTGAGTCAAGCAAATGCTAAGCTTGAGAAACAGAGTTGAGGACAAAGGAAGAGAGGCTTTCAGCCAGGTGATTTGGTCTGGATATATCTCAATAAGGATCAGCTCCCAAACTTGAGGAAGAGTAAGTTGTCTCCTAAAGTCAACAAACCTTTCAAAGTGCTTGAAAAGATCAATCCTAATACTTATAAGACCGAATTATTTAAAGGATATGGAGTCTCAAACTCCTTTAAGATTGCCGATCTCCAACCTTACACTCCCGAGGACGAGCAACATGAAGCCAAACTAGATTTGATCTAAAATCTCAAACAATCTAAAGGGGATAATAGGGGTTAAGGACCGATTACTCGCTCCCAAGCTCGAGGGCTTTCTTAGATGGTTCATAGAGTTATCCGAGGTGAGTTAAACATTGAGGAGTAGTGTTTATCTCTATTTGAATTGCCAAGCTACTTTGCTCTTCACACCTTCTAAGAAGCTACCGAGGTGATTGGCCGACACGAGGAATCAACCCCTCCATAGTACCCCAGTCCAAGCACCAAATCAGGAAAATAGTTGTCTTAATAGTGCCGAGGTTAAGTTGACAATTGTGAAGAGTCGACCAGTCGAGGTTGACCCGAATGTAAAGTTGCCCTTGAGCTAACCATTGTCTAGCCCCAACTGTCAGGGTGCCGAACTGCTAACGTTAAATAGACTTGATCAAAGGACTGTCCCTACTCGACTCACAATATTATCAGAATCACAGACTTAGTAAAACACGTACGCACTGTCCTTTTTGACATTCGTACTGTCCTTTTTGACATCCGTAATGGAGGACGTTCTTTTTATACTATTTCATATTTTCCTTATAAATTATTCTCCTTCGTTTGGCAAATAAGGATAATTCTTTTGTAATTTCTGTAATTTAGGACTTTCCCTAATAGAATACTACAAATACTCGTTTAATGTAATAGCTGCAACATCATAATATACAGAGAATACATTGGATTTTACTCTCTCTCTTGAGATAAGTATTCTTACTCTTAAGTTACTCTTATCTAGCCCATTTGAGTGAGAACTAGTGACGAGTGACCTTCGACCATATTTATGCATTATATCAAGTATGATCTAAGCTCGTGTGAGGGGTTAGTGCGTTATATCCATCGTTGGTGCACGAGAACTACTGCTCAACCTTCAACTATTATTTATTTTTGTCTCGGACCCATCCTTTTTTGTCACACATGACATCGAGTTTATGTGTTCATCTATGAATTCGTATCATCTAGCCTATTAAAATGGCCCAAAATATACATGCCAAATATTTCAACACCATTTTTTTAATTTAATAAATCTTAAGTCTCATTCTAATTAGTCTAGTTAAAATTTTTTTTTTTAATAAGACGAAATCCATTTTATGAACACAAATATTTTACTGGACCATAAAGAAATGTTGCAATGAAGCCTAAAAATTTCAAAGACTCTAAATTTACTAAATTACATGTATATTTTTTAACTTTACCTGATCTGACCCTAATGATTAACTGACTTGACTCGTATTCTTGACATTTTGTATTTTTTATTTTTCAATTCTTTTGGTCTTTTACATTTTTTAAAAATTTTTTGGATTTTTTGTAAGCCTAGCCAAAAAACTATAATTAAAATAAATAGTGGTAAAAATGGAGTGTCTATAGTGGGATAAGATTCAAGTAAAGTAATAGTTGCTTTTGAAAGTAAGAGCATAATCAATAGTTATGAAAGAAATGATGAAGCATATAGGATTAAGTAAGACTTCTTGAAGCTTCCTATTAAAGTGCCTTTAAGAAAGAGTTTTGGGCTAACACTAAGAGTATAATATGGTGGAAGAAAAAGACAATTATGTGATTCGAGTTCTTAACTTAGATGACGACTCTCAAAAGGAAGAAGCTATATTGTTGATTTACTAGTATGGGGCACTAGATTTATGTGCTATTGGCTGTCTTTTTTTTTTTCCCCATTTTGGGAAACATGACTATGTGTTTATAGGAGTAAAACATGTATGTTCAATACATGTAGGTAAACATTTTGTTTTTTTTTTTATTTTGTATTGAACTTTTCTTGAGCAACTAATGAGAGTTTTTTATTTTCATAATTACTAGTTTAATTGCCAATTATTATATCATGCCATTATTGTTTATGTCAAACTTCTCTACAATAAGTGCACTACATATGCACTCTTTTACAATTTTATTTGCATATTAATTGTAGTGGTATTGAAAGACTAAAACATTCCTAAGAATGACCTTAATAAAATTGAGATCTCAACCAACTTTAATGACGAGCTATGGCTTGATCTTTTGGAATACGTTGTATTTTCCCCTAAATTTGCTCCATATTGACCCTTTGCCTAAACATTTGAAGCCTTATGGGGAACTTCTAAAGATTTTACCTTGATAGTTTATTATAGGAATTAGCCTTCGACCTCCTCCAAATTCAGGTTGAGCTATTCTCCACATGATTGAATTAGCAAAAGAAGGCTAGGTTTTGTGAAGAAAATAGGTTAACAAGATCAAAAGAAGTTGGCTTCCTATTGACCTGTGAATAACCCAAGGTCAAACCACCTAAGTTTCAAGGCTAGTAAGCTAGCTTAGGATCCTGGATCCTAGGTATAAACTAAAGCATCAACCAAAAGAAGACAACCTAGATGAACTTTAATTAATGTTGTTTCTTATCATGTTGTCCACTCCACAACTTAGATACATGTGCTAACATGTTTTCTGAGCTTAATGATTGTGGGCCGACTTAATGGGTAGCTCTACCAAGAACCTATGAATCTCAAGGCATACACTTCAGTTTAGTCTTGTCAACCTCTAACCTCTCTTATGTTAGACTCGACCTACTATTGGCTAGTTCAGATCTGCTTATTCTCTAACCTCATTCTAAGATGCACAAATTGCTTGCATTGCTTATTATTTTTTTTGTTTTGCCCTTGTGGGCCATTTTTAGGTTTTTAGCTTACTTGTAAATATTAATAGTTTTGCTAGTAGCATTTTAGTTTTACTATAATTAGCTTAATCCATGCAATTCACTGTAATCTAAGAGGAAATATTATTTTCCTTGTAAAGCTCTTAAGCTTGTTCATTGAAAACTTAGTGTTTTCCCTCAAAATTTTTCTTTAATCCATTACTCTTATCATTCCAATTGTTAGAGTGTGATAAACTTCTTTATTTAAGAGTTAGTGAGTTGTATGTAAACTCTCACTTGAAACTTGTGCATTGATTTGGTATTCATGAGTAATATCAAATTGCATTTCAATACAATCCTAGGTTGTGTTTCTCTTTATGTTTGATGTGTCATATCCATACACATTTGCATCTATGTCCCCTTTATTTTACTCTCTTCATTAAGATCCTAAGAAACCCTAAATACACATTTACTTACTCGAGTGTTGCTATTCCTTATGCTACAATTGACTAAGTTGTAGCACATCAAGTTAGAGTAAATACTAGTATCTTAAAACCATGTGTGGGTATGAGAGAAATGTGATGGAAGTGTCTCCAATAAAAGGGAGGTAGCAATGGTAGTAGTAGCTTGGAAGAGAGGGTGGCAGTGTATGACTAGGGAATTTGAGAGGAGAGAAAGTTAGGAGTCTTTTATGTGATGTTATGTGAGCCTATAATTAAAAGATAAAAGGGTTTGTTCTTATTTAAAAGAAAACCCTAGAAACGAAATTTTCCCTATGCCCTCAGTTTTGAAATAATTTTCTAGGTTATTTCATACTACATATCTTTACATGTGGGCATTTAATTGGATTCAATTTTTGCTGACGTGGCCTTTTCTTTTGGTTCAATATATGCGGTAGATCGTTATTGGTTTGTGGAGATGACCGTGATGACGATGCATGAGGAAAACATATGGGTAGTAAGACAAACGAGGAGACTTTCAATTTTGTGTACAATTTTACACGTTCAAAGAAGAGTTCCAAAAAAAAAAAAAAAAACATGTAAAAGTTCAAGCAATAGATATAATATTACCTAGTTTAATTGGCATGAATTTTGTTTTAGTCTTCAGTGCTATGTCATGCGATGAAAGTAGATCTGGAGACATAACGTCATCCGGGATATTAATAATGTCAATTTTAAATTCATCCTTCATATTTTAGTTTAGTGCATGGTGAATGCAAAAAATGTCCTTGGTTGAATTGCTTTCAATGCTAGAAGGAAGATGTGTCTTATAAATACTTCATTTTTTATGAGCATCTTTATATCATGAAATATATGTATGCAAAGCGTAAATTACCTTACAAATAAACTCTTTCTTTAGGTGGTGCACCTTTCATGCATAAATAAAAATAAACATTGTTAAGTTTAGGATAATCAAAAGATAAGAAAACCTTGAGCCTGCAGAGTGGGGTTCGATTTTCAAGGATATGTCGAGTAGTTTTGGTTGTCTCCACAAGATGTGGATCATGGAATTTGTAGAGATGGATGTATATCACTTGAAAAGATAGTTCTTAATAACATAGAAAGGATCTAGTTGTAAATCAATTACTATTAATAAATTCAAGGAGATGTGGAGTCTAATATAGCATGGAAATTATTTTAATGAAATGAGAAGGATTTAGTAGTAATTTAATTATCGTTAATAATTTTAAGAAGATACGAAGGCATGCGTTTAATTGGGAGTTCTACAATGCAGTCACTAAAAAATAATTACATAGTGTATTTACTTTTGAGTTACAGTAGATCATCCCTAATCATGGTAAATAAGGCCATTAATAATAAAAATGGAACTATTAATTGTAAAAATGAAATTATCAACGGTTTTTGAAGTTATAGATAGTTTCTTTACTATTAATAGAAATTACTTATTGTAAGTGGGGATGATTATTGTATTTTAAAAGAGAATGTGCCAACTGTATTTTAGCAACTGTATTTTAGCAAGTAATGGGCTTTAGTTTAAGTTAGAGAAGATGGTAATTAACAACCCCAAATGAAAGCATGTAGCTTACACGAAAGAATTTGTGAATCTAGACAGTCTAAACTCATAAGAACAAGAACTGGTAATTACCAAAACTTTTAGGAGCTAAAAAGTGTTCGAGCGAACCATTTTTCCCTCCTCCCTTTTGAGCTTATTCATCTCTCACGTTCTTTACGAGGGAAAGAAAAGTTTGGCCTAAGTTGACGATATCGTTCTAAGATCCTAAATCCATATTGGCCCGCGAGGTATTGTGATATACAAACAAACGCGACGTAAAACCGTGTTCTAGATGTCAATAGTTGACCTAATTAGAATTTTGAATGTGCAAATGCGGGTCTTAGCTAAATGCTGTCGTAAAATGGAAGTTCACGAAATCCGAGGACAGCTAATGCAAGTCGACCATTAGAAAAAGCCTAGTTCGAGTTAAAGGAGTCGCTTCATGTTAAGGACTCATAATTGAAGTAAGAATAAAAGGTTCCTTCCGACACCTATTCTATATGTTCCTAAAGCTATATTATCTGCACTATATATGGTTTTTCGATTGCTTTGTGTCACAGATCTTAAAACAAATAAGAAATGGAAAATATAGCCACATTTTGTATTAGTATGAGAGGGAGATTATACAAAATCTAAAGGTCCAAATATCCAAATCAACTGAGGGATAATTTTATATATCAATCCCCCTTTTTGCAATATATCATATTATTTTGGGAAAATGTACAAAATTAGTCATTCCATGTTTGGTTGCTTTTCGATTCGAATGTTTCAACTTTTTTTTTTTTAACTCCTTTTATTTCAGTATTTGAACTTTTAAAAATGGATCTAATAAATCCTTCTATTAACTTCATTAAACATTAAGTTAAAAATTTACACAGTTTAGCAAACTCATATTAGTTCAATATATTTGACTATATAAAACAAAAACTTGTAAAAATCATAAATATAAAGAAGAAAAAAATAGGAAAAAACCCAGGGTAGCTAATGTGGAAAATTTAAATAAAGCAAAATAAAAAAAAAAGGCCTAACCAACTACCTATCACTGTACTATAATAACAAGTCCAATTGAACTTTACTCGTTATAGAGGCTATTAAGGTGTTTTAGTTACATTTTAAAATCGTTATAGTCTATTTATAAGGAATTCCTATTAGGAAAAATACTGAATAGCTGTTAATTACTGAAATCTATAAATAGTAATTTAATGCTGTAATTAATTTTTTTCTCCTTCAAAATACCCTTATTAAAATCAAAATCAATAAATAACAATTCTATTATGGCTCCATTCTATTTCTCATCATCTATGGCTATTACATTTTAGTCTTATTTATTTAGCCAAATAACTTGGTTTTGTAAGAGTATTCATCCACGGTAGAGGTTCAGCTTGTAGGTGGTCTTGAGTCAGAAACCATTTTTTAAGGCATGTCTATTAAGGTTGCAGCCATATGAAGTCAAACTCGCGGTTTAGCAAGAGGCACAAAGTCGACTATATTCTACAGCATATCGATAAAACCCACTAGCAGTATCGCGTTCACTAGTGCAGAATTTATGGTGGTGTTGCTTGGCTTTAATGTGGTGTTGTTATATTTGGATTGATCCCTATAGTTTAATCCAATTCGATCTGATTCAATAAAAAATCGATTCAATCTAATTTTGATCTAATTCCAATTAAATCAGGATCAAACCCCGTTTCACTTCTTTAAGTTTTGATCATTTCATTTATTCGAATCAATTATTTAAATTAAATCCGACAACATTGCTTTAGTCAGAGGCAAAATACATACTGATCTTGTAGCCCATATGGTCCCATCATTTTTATAGTCTTTGTAGGGCATGCAATGCAAGTACATTTGCGTTCCCACAATTGATTTAGGATCAAGCTTTCCTAGACCAATAATAATATTATATTGAATACCACACATTGGGATCAAAATTCTATTGGCTTTTAATAATTGGTGAAAAAACAAGGATAAGGATCCTAAATTAGGTCCCGTGGCCCTCAATACCTAGGAATTTGATTAATGTGTTGCCAAACTCTTGAGATTCTAAAACATTGAAAATTATAACTTCTTTTTTCTAAAAAAAAAAAAAAAAAAGAAAAAATTTCCCCCTAAGATTTGACCTTTACCTAATTAGTGGCAATATTTATCATGTTCCATAGCCATTTCTTGGGGTTCATGAGGACCTTTGCCACAACCCAACACTCCCCATAAACTGAAAAATATTATTTTGTAAACTTTTTTCATAAGAACCACGAGTTACATGTAGATATTACATTTGAGGGCTCCTCACTGACTCAGCAAGAAGTGCGAAAGGCATGAATTTGCCACATAAGGCTACAAGTACACATGCAATGAAACATGTTTATAACAACTTCTAAGAAAACACATGTTCTTGCCCAGGAAAAAGCCAAGGGATAACTCTCATTTGACATTTGCTCGGGACACCTATAAAATCGAAATATTCGGCTATTCATGCAACCGGCCAATAAAAAGACTTCTCATAATCTGCAAAGCTGTAAAATAAGAGATCTTTGAGATCTAGATAAAAATCTCATACCTTATAGCCACAATCATAGCCACTATATCCACCAATTTTGCAATCATCATTTCCCTGTACTTTCGGAGAAAATACGAGTGAATAACTCTATTAAAATCTAGAATCTAACTCTCTAATGTTTAATAAATTTTTAAAGGTTATTAATTAAAGGTCATAGAGTAAGTTTTGATTCTAATTTTTCGGAACATATCATCTCATAAGGTAAGCTACAGATATAACATCTACATATCTTATACCTATTTTAGAACTTATACTTTAAGATATACACGGTAGAAATCTACTTTACATGATCATATAGGTTGTAGGTGGTATTAAAAGATACAAATAACTTCTATATTGTATCTACGTTTTTTGGATTTGCTCCCATAAAGAAGGTTCCATGGTATAATACCTCCTTACCTGGTTCCGTATATATACTTGCTCTAAAACCTCTACTCTAAAGAAGGTTCCAAGATTTTGTTCCCATCACATAAATTTCTTAATTGATAATATTTAAAATTACAAAACATAAAATTTCTAATTCAAAACATACTTGAAATTGTTAGAAGCTTCAAAATGTTTTATTGATAAAATTATCGTAACAAATTTGGGGCTCTTAATTATTTTAAACAAATGGACATAAATTTTGTGATAGATTGCAGTTTTGTAATAGCATTTCATAATAAATTATGGAGTTTTATTGCCGGGTTAATGTATGCAACTTTAAACAACTTTACCTTTACCATATTGCATCTAAATCTTAGTTATGCTTTTCAAGGCACTCCACCCTTACATATCCTTTCTATTTGTAGTGATAACAAATAATATGTTGACTTTTAGATCTTCCTTTAAGATTGCTGCTGCACTTAAACCATCTATTTACAACCTCATTGCTACAGGATCTCATCTTGTAATATAACTGGTAGGTCTGGGCAAAATGAACAATTAGACCGAGCAAATCTACAAACAAAATCAAATCAAATTGAAAATATGTTTTTTTTTTCCAATTTGGTTTATAAAGTTTGCATATTGAATAAAAACAAAAATTTATAATTAATTTAGAAGGATTAATCATACCAATCTATAAAACAAGACTAGACCACCTAAAAAAAGTACAATAATATTTTATTTGAAATTGTAACTAAAAAATTTTTTTGGTTATGATACAGCACTTGAAAGAATTTTCAATTTATATTTATTAAAATATATATGTAATTAACTTTTATTACCATGATATATAAATAATGTCTATAGGACTGGTCAAACTTTATACCACATACCATTTTTATGAATAAAATTAGTTGTTTATAATCAATTGAAAATTTTTATTCATACAAGTATTAGCTTCATGAACATTTTATATAATGTCAATACTTATTATTATTAAATGATTTTAATATTTTTCATATGTGATTACATATTATGTAAATACATTTTCCTAAATTAGAAAATGTAGTTTGATTTGTAAATTAAACCGATGTAAACTAAAGTTCATGGCTTGTGAAAATTCATAATTCAAAAGGTAAGATTTTGTTCAAAGCCTAAAAGACCAAGTTTCAGTACTTTCATGGAATTTGGCTCTCTCTCTCTTTTTATTTTTTTATTTTTTTAGGCCTAACTGTTGCGAACCTTGTATCATCAAACCTTCCATTATCATTTTTGGTATCCTTCTCCAGTGTGTAGATTACAAACCGTAAATTTTTTTATCTCTCAGCCTCTAGCACCAATTTATTAGGATAGGATGATTCTTTATTATCTTTCATAGCATGTTAAAATATAAAAGACATAATGAATATATTAAGAAAGGAAAATACACAAAGTTTACGTGCAAAACCCAAAAAGGAACATAATAATGGAAAACCACGAGTAAGACCGAATCAATTTCATTATAGTGTCATGACAATATATATATATATATATATATATATAGAAAGAGAGAGGGAGAGTGTGTGTTATGATTAGTCAAACCTTAATGCATATAATAAGAAACGATTTAGGTATCAAGAAAATACAAAATGGGAAGCTGCTAAAGACATAATGATCCAAATTTAACCATTTACTCATTTCTCAGTCTAAATACTATTCCACAATAGAGTCTCATGTAATATAAGACATTCAATATAACAAAATTATTTACATTTCCAAAACTTGCTTTCTTATAAAGTTTATAATTAATTTTAAAATATGTATCAGGGTACCCATTTATTAGATTCCTTATTTAATTATATGTGTTTCTTTATGATAGTAGAAAGTTCTTCTTGTACATTAATAAGGAAGGACACGCTTTCTGGACCCTATTTTTGGTGCCAATAAAGACTTGCTGGGGTCTCAAATCCGACGCCATCATCGGTATGAAAAAGATTTAGAATTCCAGTAAGTACTGCGGCCACCACATGCCCAATCACCAGGGTACCATGCGTGCATCTCCATGCACGTGGGATGTTCCATCATTATAATTAGATTAATCATACCCACGAATTATTCCGCAATCTGTCATATATTAGTCGGTGGGAAAGGCTGTATTTGAGTCGGTTTAACTCTCTTTAGATGTGGTATCCAGTGGAAAGGAAAGTCAAAAGAAAGTGTGTAAAAGGTAGGACTTGAGAGACAATCCCTGACTCCATGCATGCTATGGGTACAAATTACATTCGCAAGTGAGTATTGATGACCCGCTTTAATTAAGTATTCGTATTCGTATCCAACCTGTGGTTTTTAGTTTAAATACATCCTGTTGTCATTTATAACCTTAAACGAAATATGATATTAAATACAAAATATCTATATTATTTAAACCAATAAGCCATTAACTATCTATATAACTATTATTCGTCTCCACTGTATAGTATATTAAAAATATTAAATGTTAGACTGTTATAATATGGTGGTGTGTATTTCACTGTTTACACGTGTACCGTTAAAAACAACTATAACTCAACACGTTGGAGAACCCACGTTTATTTCCCAACTTTTAACTCACTAATGCATGAAAAAAGTGGCTCCAAGTTAGACAAGTGCTTGAACTTATGCTGCAAACATTCAATATAATAATAGATATAATAATTGTCACATGCCTTTTAAGCAGGCTTCTCTTGGATAAATACAAATTTATAAAATGAAGAGTAATTAATAGGAATATGTCTACTTTTATACCCAATTAATTTATATTTAATTTTGGAAAAAATAAATGAGTGGGAAGTATAAAAATACCCTCAAAAGAAAAATTATAAAGATATGTAAATGAATATATGTTCCGTTTCCTAATTGAAACAAAAGTAGAGTAATATAGATAATTTCAAGTATTCTCTTTTTCTTCACCGATCTTTGCCCATTATGATTCTTTATAAAAGTTTGTTCTTCTTAAATCTTAATAATTTCTTACGAAGATATACTCATTCTTTATAAAAGATTTTATTGGTGCAATCAAAATTGTTCAGTTGATAAAAAGAGATACTTTTCTTTTCAAATTTTAGGGTGGTGACCATTGACGTATCACTATAAAGTATAACAACCATACATTGAATGGATAATAGCAATTCTAATTGGGAACAATAAACATTTATTACTTTTACATCCATATTAATTGTTTTGCAATGAATATTTCACTTATATGATAATTTAAATTTACGCATGCATTACGAGTGCTCCATCCACTAATTAATCCTAAAAAGTTGAAGGATCAAATAGAATTATTTTTCATAAATAGTTAAAAGGAATGAAAAAGGAAAGGGATTAATAATAACTGAATTTGCTTTGACATGTATAGAATTAATTTTTAAATATTTCAAGGACAACATCGTAATTTTAAGGGTTTTCACTTGAGACAAAAGAACTGAGACCGATTGCAAAGGGGGGGAAATTCCGGTGTTATTGTGTTATTTTCAACGAAAGAATAATCTAAAGTCAAAACCAGGAACCTATGTAAAAAAAGTCAATGAATTACAATGGTATTTAGTTCAGGAGCACACAATGGCCTTTTTGACTCTTGCCAGGTGGCAGGCTTTGACTTACCTATGCATGTGAGAGCAGATCTACTAGATTTATGACACGGCATACGTAGCTGGTCATTATTATTATTATTTTTTTTAATGTAATAAGGGCCTAACAAATGAAGAATTACGAAACGGAATTTATTCACGTAACTATGTATAAAGGAAAATACTTTTTACACCCTTACTTTTCTGTGAATAAAAGGTTTTATTTTAAATTTATTAACTAATATTTTAAAGAGACACGTTTACCTTCTGATTTAATGTCTTTATCTACGAAATCAAAGTCAAAATCCTATGAATTCAATCTTAAATGTTTTGGTTTTGTCATATATATATATATATATATATATATATATATATATACTCCGTATTAAAGAAGTGGAACTGTACCTAATTTATAATTTTATTCCTCGAGACACTTCACATGGATTTTCTAATTTTATGGGTCTATTAGGCCAAGCCGACAACAACATAAGTGCTGGTGTTTCTTTTTTTTATTTTCCCCAGAGAGTTTAACCGTGCAATTTATAGCACCCACGTTCTCTTTTGCTTAGAATCATTATTTCAATGGATGATCCGAGTCCATCGCCATGCTATTAATCGAAGGAAATGAACAGAATAGGAAAAAAAAAAAGATTATAACATCACATCAAAGAAAAAATAACAAAAAACAACGTCTTAAATAACTTGATTTGTACTAAAATTATTGTAATTTAATAATATAATTATTGATTTCCTATTACGAGACATTAAGGTTTGAATTCCCCATTTTTTAAGTTGTAACGTAATTTATAAGTATACTATAATATAATAGGTTAAAAAGTGCCTATACTTAGAATGATGGAATAAGCTACTGAATAAGTATTTAATGGTAAAATTGATAAAACTAGTGGTACCTTGAACTTAACAATTATTTTAGTTATATGCTATAGTTTTATCTAAAGAAAACTATTTAGTTTGCTGAATTATTTCAAGAAAAATATGAAAACTCCATCAAGTTCGATTACGGACATAGCAATTTCAATTCTTTTCCAATGAATTATTTACAACGCGGTTATCACATCTAGGAGGGTAAAAGATCCTTGGAAAAAGTTGTCAAACATTTTTATTGGTAGTTACTTATTACAATCTAATTCACGAGAAGAACATCGACGACTCAACTCAAGAGTATGAAAAGACACTGCTCTATGAAGTGACTGCTGAACGGTTATTGAAACATCCGTATCAGTATACATAAAGTGACATAAAAGTAAAAAATAAAGTACGAAATCACTCAAGATTCATGTCACACTCACTTGTTTTCTAGTGATTTAATTAGATATAATGTAATAAATGCCAAAAGGGAAATGTTATTCATATGACTAATCTTATTTTGAGCGTTGTAATTATTTTCTAATATTAGTTTAATAAGATTTATTTGTGCCATTGATTTACTTTTTATTGCTTTTCAATTAAATTAATCTAATAAATGCAAAGAGAAGCTTCTCATTCACATAATCATAATCACTTGGACCGTTGAATTGCATCCAAAACTACAAGTCTTTAGTATATTAAGATCACACAAAATTCCCTCCTCAAACACATATGATCATGTCTTTAGGGCAACTTTAAAAGAAAATCACTACAACTGAAAGAAGGTAGAGAGTGATATGCCTCGAGTCTAGCCAACGAATCATTAATTTCACTGCATAAATGAAAATTCAAAGAAAAAATTTTGCATCTAAAGATAAGAGTGCATGTTTTTATAGATTCATAATGCAACACAATGCATTTAAGAGGACCAAAGGAAAGGGTTTTCAAGGTACTTTAGATTCCACATCTAGGCAATACCCTTGCATATATTGAGTTTTCTAATTATATACGTGGACAATAATGGAAAGTAAACAACTTCTATGAAGCATTCACTACTTTTGTTAAAAGTGTAAATAGAAATTGTATAATTGTATACAATATAAGTGTCTTCTTATGATGTGGGTTTAGTAAGGGACATAAAAGGATGAAAGCAAGATTGGAAGTGAGAGGGAGGACGGGAGTAAGTGTCATTGACTATTTCCCCAAACCCATTTTTTACTTTTGTACAATTTGTAAAGAGGTCCATTATATGTCAATTCTACGACTAAGGCTTGATCCACTCCTTGGAATGTTCTAAAAATATCTAAAAACATTAAATCTTGATAGGTGAGGATAGGTAGAATAAGGTAGATAAGATTGTGTAATAGTTGTTAAATTGAATAGATTTTGGCCATCTAATGATAAAGGTCTCTTGTATATAAGGGGGTAACCTCTTCATTTGTAACTCATCAAAAAATACAAGAAACATTTTTTACTTAAGTACTTATCTCTCTCTCTCTCTCTCTCTCTAAGTAAACATGTTCTAGTGATTTCTAGTGAAAAAGGCTGACTTAGCCTCTCGAGAGTATGTCTAGAGAGTCTAGCTGCTGCATGTGAGAGCTAGTAAACACTCGTCACATGACACAAGCGAGAGAAGGATGCCATAAAAGAAATTGTTTAGAACTTCAATTTACAACCGATCTAAGTGTTTAGTCATGGTTAATTATTACAAGAATTAAGGTCCACTAGAAGTCCTGATTTTGCAAATGTCCAAGTTTAATGTATGGTTAAGATAAGTATATGTATGATGATAGTGATAGTTAGTAATCTTTTATGACACCTAGATTAAATGAACCTTAGTAGTTTACCTAGGAGGTCTAATCGTATGTAAAGGTCTTTCCCTCTCAAATCATTCATTCATATAGTGAAAAACATTCTTAGAGCATCTATCTTGACTTTCTCTCTCTAAACTTATGTGTATTGCAAGATTAGGCTTAGTATTCTTGAGTAATCTTCAAAATACCTAAATATTGCACGAGAGCACCTTTAAGAAATGCTTCCATGACATGTAGTGACATGCAGTAAGGGTTAACCTCAAGTCATTTTCATAAGCTTTAATAGCCTATGGAGTCGAAGATGGTAATTAATATAAGATAAGTGCACCTATCAGTTTATAATATAGCGGATATGAGTCCAAGTATCGATCCTTCATAAATTAATATGATTACTAGTACTTCATTATTTTTTTAATATCTAACCTAATAATTTTAGTAAAAATATAAATTCAAGAAAATTAAATATAAAGTAAAACTAATTAAACTAATATGCAACATAAATAAAAATTAAAGATAATGATAATGCATAAATTCAATATTCAATTATTAATCACCCTAGAATAATGAAGCATATATCAATCTCAACCTAAATTACTGAACTACAAGAATTCCTAAAATATATTGATATCGCTCTCAAGATTACTAATGCCTAACCCTAGAATAATTAATCAGAATATCTTCCCAATTAAAAATCGTAGAATTGCATTAATGATAAGTGAATTCTTCTATTAAGTTACCTTAATACAGAAAGTTGTGTCACCCTATCCCTAGGATTGCATACAACTTCTCTAATTATATTATGATCTAATTATATAAGGGGAACTCTCGATTTTTATATAATATCTAATGTTAAATTAAAACTTCGGATATATTGACCCAAAATAATGAAAGAGCATGTAATTAGATCACATAAAGTAGAAATTATAGATTGATAAAAGAAAAAGAAACTAATTACATAAAAAACTAGGGTTTATGATAATTGAATACTAAAAATAACTAATCTAAAAACATTAAGAAAATAAAAAGAAATAAAGGAGAAAAGAAAAAGAAAGATGTGTTTCTAAAATCCTAGAATATGAATGAATGAATGAATACTAATGTTTACAAGGCCTTTGTGATCTATTTATATGATATGGAATCTTGAAATATATATCCTGTATATTTTTTTAAACAATTCCCGAATTGTCTGCACCAATAAAAAAAATATATGACTTTGGAAATATATCAATGGCACGACATATTTTCATTATTCTCCAATTTCAATTTTCGTCCGTAACTAAAGGCTTGTGAATATTCATAAAGCAAGGATATGGCATAGATTTGGATTTTCTCATTGTTTGCACCTAGATGTTGGCGTATGGACAAATTCATGCATGGAGTTGGGCATTACTTTGCACAAATGGGCTAATAAGGCATATGGGACATATTTACAATTTCATCATGGCCGATCTTTGAAGTATGAACGTATCGATCTCCATTATAAGACAAAACCTTATCTCTTGAATATAAACAAGACCAAATTTTGCATGATATTGGATAGCCTTGAACTAAGAATTCCATTGAAAAATTAATGTGGGCTTGAACGCAATAGTCTTTTGTGCATATTTTCCAAATCAACTCATTTTTCCTATTAAAATAATAAAAATATACATATAAGTGTAATATAAAATTAGGATAAATTATTAACGAATTTAACATCACATTACACTAAAACCTTAATAATTCTATAGAAGTGTTACAAATATAACCTATGAAATAAGTACAATAATGCTCTATAAGTGATCCGATGGTTATAGAAGTTAATGGAGTTTTAGGAAAGCTATAATTAGTGGAAGATAGATAACTTGTCTAAAAAATCTACTTGAATGAAGTGCCTACCAAAAGCCTAATATTTTATTTGAATGGCATGATAATCATTTAAACAAAGTATGTTTCTATCCACGGACTGGCACCAATTATCGAGTTAATTTAATTTACACTAATGTTATTTCCATTTATTAGGCTTGATAAATTATTGCATTGTTTAATAAGCTCCATTTTAAGTTAGTTGAAGTTAGTTATATGTTCAGGAGTTACCAAAATAGGAGTCATTTTAGAATTTATTAATAACTTATCAATTTATTGCAAGAGGCATTTAAAACACCAAAGACATTAATGTACCTTCATCATTTTATGTTTTTAGAAAAAGACATCAAGTGGCAAACATGTTTTACTACAAAAATTTGTGTAAAGAGTGAAGGATCCTTTCTAGAGCAAAAACTTCCACAATACTTCTCTATTGCTAAGCCCGATAGGTAACTTGCAGAGCACATGTAGATAATGGAGTGACCATTTAACCAAGCTTCAAGGTGGATTTACCTAAGCTAAAGTACTTTAAGTGAACTTCCATTGTTCTTTAAGTGGGGTTAGACAATACTTTGGGACTATTGTGCTTGTTAATGATGCAAGTTGAGTATAGTTTGTTGCCTTAAACTCGAGATATTCAACTGTGGTATGCTAAAAGACAAAGCCGATAAGATTACCTCATGGTTGGTAGAGTTAGTATGTTGGTCCCAATGAATAATCGGGGGGTTAGGGGGTGCTGGGTTTTGGGTTGAATTGATTATCATAGAATTGAATAATTGCAAACATAACCCCTCTTAATTATTCATTAATGACACTTTACGACAATAATTATCAATATATATCAAAAATGAATATGCAAAAGCAATAAACAATTAAATATTAAATTGTTAGATTAGTATTTATAGTGATTCTTCCTTGTGAGTTAGTTTACTCTTCTGGCTCCAACCATGGATTCCAATTCTCCACACTAGCTTTTTCTACTATTTAAGAAAAATCAACATGAGACCTACAAGCTTTGCAACAAGCTATTATTTCCCTTCTATGACTTTGCCTTGCCTCATAATCTGTACCTTAAGATTATGCAAGTCTATAAAGTCCCCTCACTATTCTCTCAAATAGCATGCCTACTAATTTTTCAAGAAATTAGCAAACTCTCTTAAGAATAACAATAAGGTTCCTCACAACTTTAATGTAATACTTTAGTAAATAATGTTTGACAAACACTTTAGCACAATAATATATTTCTTTCTTCATGCCCTTTTGCTTTCTTCTGTCTTTGTGCAACGTCTATCTTTACGATTAGACATTCCCCTTTAGGTTGAATACAAGAAAATAACATACTTTTTGTTTCAATACTTAGTACTTTTATTAGTATTACACAATTCGAACTAAGTACATATTGAGTAAATTTTATTTAATAGAGTTATTAGCTTCTTCTTCTTTTGTTTGGAGTTATTATTACTCAACTAAGATCAAGTGAAATTCTTTAACTGAAATTACTAATTATCTTCTGACTCTTTTAAGTTTGGATTCTTAAATAACTATTTCTGATCAACATTTCTTATCCATCACTCATCAATAGGGGTAAAACAATAACTTTCCAACTCACAACACTTAATTAGACCAAATTTAATAAGGAGCAATTTCTATACCATATTCATCTAAACTCCATTATAAAAATATCCCATTCTAACCTACTATCTGACACTTATTAAATAATCTAATCGTTGCTTTTAATCGCCCTGTTCTCAAGTTTTCTCTTACTCATACTGTTGGCTTTAGTATGATTGTACCATAAGCCAATCTTTGATATTTTGAAATCCCAAGAGCTCAAAACTTCTCTCTCCTTAATTGACATTTCATTGGTCTAAGAAGCTTATTCATTTTCTCTTAGGATATCATATTGCTTGATGATTTCAAATAACTTATCATTTTCTCAGGATTTTGTCCGTACTCTATTTTACCTCTTGAGACCTTTTGTCTCCTCTACATCTTTTTGTAACAAGATACTATATCATTATTCCTTATCCTGATATTATAGTAAGTATACTAATGGGTAACTGTCTTATAAAATTCACTTCCTTGCATGTTATGTTCTATTTAAATTGATCTTGGGATAGCCAATAAACGTTTAATCGAAAGTCTTAATCTTCTTCAAACTTTTTGCTATAATTCCTATTTCCATAGTCAATCTTTCCTTATCTCACTACTACTATTTTAGGTTAAGTGAATACATATTTGATAATAGTTTATCTAACAATCTTATTTCACTTCTCATATACCATTTAATAATTGTCCATCCCCTATAATTGGACATAAGTACTACATAATGATATCATTTCGTTTGCCTCAACACAACATGAAGATTCCACTATTTGCTTCATTTGCACTTGATTACAATTCCAAAGACATAAGTATTTCATTTGTTATTCATTAAAGGCTAAAGGATTTATAACCTGATTATAGCCTCATATTATAATTTTTACAACTATTCTTGCACATGTAAACGTCTTTCAAGATTAGTCACCCAAAATGCATCTAATCTTTTACACCTCTAACTACGAGTATATAAAACATTATAGCGTATGCATATATCCAAAAGAATACACGTTTGTCAAAGAATACAATAATATTCAATAAGAGATCAGTAGGATGTCCACATACATGAAAAACTAATATAAGATTAACTCTAACATCCCAACAAAATATAACCAATTATCATAACATATCCATCGTTCATGTCACTAATAACAACTATTCATTCAAAGGAGTTTCACTACACTTATCTTCTAGTTAAATCATTATTATTTCCACTTGTTGATTTAGTACTCTATACCTTAATGGGAAAATAAAAAATTATATTTATTTTGTATACCTTATCGTTATCAAACTCCTCAATACCATTATTAACTATTATCTCATATGTCGCATTCTTTGTACAGGATCTACTTTTGAGTTAAGTTCCAATTGTGCCTCTAATATAGGTTCTAATTCATTCTCTAAATCAACTTTTGACTTTGCCCTTTATTGTTTTGTCTTTTTCTTTTAGGATCCTCTTCTACATCATGCTTTATTTCACACTTGACACTCCATTATACTATCTCATAATTATACTAAACACCAAGCTGATATCGTCTTGAGATTCTATAGGTTAGTAATTCACTTACAGTTTATCAAATTAATGGTTTAAGATGGGATCCTTTTGGCTTAAAGGATTTTTCTTTAGCTATTCCAATTGATCTAGGAAAATATGGAAACCAAATAATAATCCTTTGAGGGTAATGTCTAAAGATATATGATATGATAATAGGAATATAGATCGTACTAATAAGGTAAGGTCTCTCACTTTTGCCTTTATTAAAAGTGTTTTACTAATATTCTTTAAATTGTAATCCCTTATTTTCCATCCATTTTTAATCAATGATGCATATCACAGTATCACTATTATTTTAAAGACTCGAATTAATCTCAATTATTGTCTATAAGTCTCATTAATTACAACACATCTCATCAATAGACTTATCAATAATCCTATCCATGGTATTAAACATATCCCAACTAACCATTTCTAACAATAATCTTTACATCTCAGCTCTATATTGGAAAAGTGACTCTTCTCCATTTTACTTAAATTACTTCAACTAACTATTAATTCTCTATGTAACCCTATAGCTAAATTTAAGATCAATTAATGTTTATCTTAGTTCAGCGTTATAGTCACTTCTTAATCTATAATTTATAGCATAATCCTTTATTACCCACTAATTACTACCCACTCTTAATGTGCTCCTATAATATTTACTTCTTTTAATTATAACATTTCAAAGTGAGTTCACTAGAACTATGCTTTTATATCAACTAAGAACCGTTATGCCTCAAAGAAGTAGAGTAGTAACAATCCCTCCATATAAACTATTCTAAGATAGAAGCTAACTATACAACTGCTATTTTATACTTGATTTACACAATACGTCTACGACTAACCTGCTTTGAAAAAAACAATTTACAAATTAAATATGTCATTAGCATATGGAAGTATGAAAAACATATATTAGGATTCCAATATTCTAACTAATGTTACATGATTTAATAACCTAACCTCACTTAAGTAATACATAATTTAATAATAGAAGATTCAAAAATAAGAACTAAAACCTTAATTTATACATAATTTAGGATAGTTATACTACTGCTTCCTAACTAGTATCTGCAATGACATCTATAGGAATATGAGCAACCAATTGCTTAATAAGTTGGAGAGGAGACATGAGATTATAAATCAAGTACAAGCAGGGTTATCAGTTAATTATTTTAAATGCAATTTGACAAATTAATGCTATTATATAACGTTATCTAGTCTGTTGTGAGATTAGAGAAATTTCACCTGCTCTATTTTGGGTTGAGGAGTTTAGTGCATATTCAACAGCTTACGTCCAAACCCTGGCTTGTGTAATGGAGACACGCTTTCTCCCACGACTACCTTCGACCCATTATCTTTGACCTATTACCTTCACCCTTGTCTCAACCTCCTCTCTTACCATTTAGTTCGACTAAGGAAGAAGAAAAAACCATTATGCTCCAGCGCTATCCCTTTCAAAGGTATTGGTATTGGTATTAGTTGAAAAATTCTAAACATTTTTCCTAAAGGGTTGCTCTGCATTACCAGTTAAGTTTATAAGTGTAGACACATAATTTTTGCTACTCTTTATTTTAGGATTCTTCTCTTTTTTAGGTTAGGTTTAAAAAATTATTTTTGAAAAATTAAAATATTGAAAAAAGTAAAAAATATAAAGTATTTGAGTCAAGTTTGTTAGTCATTTAGGATTGAATAAGACAATAGTTGAAAATGCATGTGTGATTTAATTAATTCCGAGTCTCTAAATAATTGAGCTTCATTAAAGAGATATTCTTTAAAAAAAAATAGTCTAATGAAGTATAAAGTGGATTGTTATCCAATTTGGAAATATTTTAATTGGACTAAATAAAATAGACTCGGGATTGTCAAATGGTTAGCATGTGTATTTTGGGCTATATTAAAAGGTCGTGGTCAATTTAAAACAAGTTGGACTGAGTCGGGCTCAAGTTAGAAGGCCCAAATAGAGTGTGGGGCTTTTAGAATTTGAGAGTGGATTAGATTAAACTGTAATTAGATAATTCGACAAACTAATAAATCTAGGGTAGATATTGTTATATCTTAAGAAGATTAGATTTGTTAAGTTTTATCCAAAATAAATCTTCACAACAAAAGATTTGAAAGATTCAAATTCATGGTATATAAATAGTGGTTTTCGGCTATAAAAAATTTGAAGTTTTTCATACTACATAAGCCATACATATATGACTCACTTCCGCACTATCATGCACACTCCAATCCACACACCCACGCCATATACATTACTGATCCTTGCTCTAACCTACGTATACAATCCATACACTCTCATCCAATGCAATTTATATACACTTTGGTTAGAATACACAGTATACAATCCCATACACAATTCCCACATACGTTTAGTACCCAACACACTCCACACTTAAACCTGACCCAAATGTGATTGCAACTGCCTATTATATTTAATACTTAACGCCATCATAGTCCCTTACCCATCAACAGAACTACTCCCAACCACTAACTGAACCAATGACCCCAAAGCACCACTGGTGCACCCCCCTTTCTCTCTTGTATGTCCACCATCTATGCATGACAACCCTACACGACCATCTAACACTATGGCCAATAACCTAAACCTCCATCCACCACTGATGACACATGCCCCATATGCGACCTAAACGCAAGCTTACATCTACCATTGGCCCCCTGTTTGGAACCCATCATTGTACATAGCAAACATAAACGATATTACGCAAGCTCAAGCTTAAACCACTCCAAAACAGTTACTATAACTCGAGGCGTCAATCTTAACCTCAATTTTCCTAATAACTTTCTAATGAAAGTTGATTTTCCTGCTTGAAAGGGTGAATCAATCGAGCTGCAGCTTCCCTTTTAGCTGTTGTGTTTGAGAGTCAATAAGGACCTAACCTAAATCCTCTTAAAGTATCCATGCTCGACTTAGATTTGCTTCTCTTTTATTTATTTATTTTTTTCCTTGCTTTTGACTCAACCCCCATGTGTGTGTTCTGGTGGGTCCTAAGTTTGGTCTTTTATTTTATTTCCTTTTCTTTTCTTTTAGTTATCTAGTTTTTTATTTTTATTTCAATATCGTTTATTATTGTATTTTCCAGGTAAATAAAAGTTAATACTAACTCTAGTTTGTTTATTTGTACAGGTCTCTAGTTTAATTGTAGTAGGAATATGTTTTTGTTGTTCTTGATTCTTTTTATTTATATGCATGTTAAGGAGGACTAGTTTTTATTTAAGATTGTTAAATTGATTTATTTGCAACAAATAAGTACTAATACGACTTCTTTTGTAGGTTTTGTGTTAAATTTGGTTGTTTTCTTCATTTTTGGTGTGTCGTACTTTTGAATATTCAGTGAAGTTGTAATTTTTTATTTGCCTTTTTCTATTTTGGTTAATAAATTGTACCTTTTGTATTGCCATCATAAAACTTGCATCTTTAACATTTTTCATATCTTTAAGATAAAATTTGCATCTAGGTTGTATATCTTAGAAGATTAGGATAGGATCATATCTTTTTCATAATTAGATGTCTTTTCTATTATTTAGACATTTTTTCCATAGTCAAGTATCTTTTTCATAATTTAGATGTTTTTTTTTTTATGATTTAGGTATTTTTTTTCTATAGTTAAACATCTTTTCTATTGTTTAGGCATTTTAAGGATATTTTCCACATTAATTACATACTTCATGAAAAATTGCATTTTAGTACTTTAGAGTTTTTCTTTTCTTAATTTTTTTTTTATCACATAGGAAAGGTTTTTCTCTAAATAAAAATATGAATTTGGTTTTTTTTTTTAAGTTAGGGTTTTTCAAAATTGGACGATAAAAATTAGGATTTCTTTTAGGATTTTTCTTAATAAAAATAAATTGATTAAAAACATAGACCTAGCCTAATTTTTCAAAATAAAATGAATCAACTCACTAAATTAAAAAAAAAAAACAAAACTATGGTCAGTTTGATCTCGATTAGTGGGTATGTACGTACCTTCAAGGCAATTGTAAAATTTGTAACATATTTTATTTTATTTTATTTTTTTTGGAAAAATTCGTAATAAAAAATAATTAAAATTTTTCATTTTTGTGCATCTTTACATCCTTGCATATTTTCGCATTTTTTAGAAAAAAATATAAAATAAAGGCCTATTAATTAGTTTCTTTTAAATTTTTATATGGTGATTTAGTCTTAATAAATTAGCCCCCGAATTCAGTTTTTTTATTAAATTTTCTAAAAAATTAATTTTTTAAAAAAATCCTTAGACTAGTAGTTAAATTAGAGTTTTCTCACTCGAAAATCCCAATTTAACTTTTTTCCCAATTTAATTGGTTGGTGTCTCTAAGTTATTTTTTAAAATATTTTTTTAAACATTTTTTAAGAAAAATATTTTTTCTTAATTTTATGTCGAGTAATTTGTATTAAATGGGCTGGGCTTAATAAATGTTAAATTAAGGAAAAACGAAATAGGACTCGATAATAAGTCATGTCACATTAAGTCTAGCTTAAGGCGATAAGTCAATATTAAGCGAATCAATCGGTTACAAACTTGAATAAGAAGCCTGTAGTACACAATTACGTTTAGAAACATATACATGTAAGCATGTGCACAAACATACTATTTAATCTTAAGTCTTCGAGTACTATGAAACAGTGCTCCGAAATACAGTTACGTATTGATCCCAAACTTACTTAAAGTTTTTGAGTTGTTCACTCGAGTCAGATATGGGTCATATTGTTGTCGCTTACTCTCCTAATATAAATATTATTTTAGTATTTATACTCTTATTACATTAAAGTTTCAAATCATTATTTTTAGTTTAAAATTATAATTTTATTTAATTGTTCAAGCTTTATATTGCTTATGAGCAAGCTAGTTCTAAGCTAGTTTTTGATTTAGTCTCTGAATTAGGTTCTAATTTAGCTTTAGGTTACAATTTTTATACGTAAACCCTAGGAATTCCCCCTTATCGATTATGTAAAGTTCATCTGGCTATATTTTAGATACATTAGTATCCTATTTAGCTCGTAATCAATGTTTTAGTTCATCCTACACAATGAGAATACCCTATATTTTTAACATAATTTCCTAAACTTATGTTTCAAACCAGATTTGCATTCTATTGTTAATTTCATAATATTATCAATTTATTCTAATATTTCTCATTCACTTAATTTTCCATTTTCACATATTTCATTATCACCTATTATACATATATTATATACATCCAACCTTTCCAACACCACAAATACCATCTCTCCTCATTATTTAATATTTCAAGATGTTCAAATATACCCTAAGTCAGAATTTACACCAATTTATTAATAAATTACTGAATAACCCTACAAATTTGGTCTTTTATTAAGATTTTAAGGCCTAAAAATTAAGCAAAAATTTAGAAAATGATTTTTAAGGAAAACTCTTCATAGCAATGTAGCATTTACCCTGAATAATACACACAAAAATTTAGGTTTAAAACTACATCAATAAGGTTATTCAAAACAAAAATAAAAGTTAGCTTGAGTTTAGTGATTTCTTATAGACAATATATTTCAAGACCTAATTTCATCAAATTGATATTTTTCTCTAAATCTACATACAAAAATACTTAAGAATACCAATTTTCATAATTTTCTATATAAATTTGATATTTTTAATAATTTATACAAAAATTGGGTAAAAAAGAACTCGTTATTTGATTTGCTTCTAGCCACTAATGATAGCTTCGCCTTTGTTGGCAGCACCTGATGGTAGCCGTTTCTTTCTAGGTGGTGGTTGGATACGTATTCTCCTTTTAAGCCTTAATTACACCTAATTTTGTATAATTTTTGTAAAATTGCTCTCTCTTCTCTTCTCACCTCTCCTTAATTTTTTCTAAACTCTCGACTTTCCAAAATGAAATTTAGTGAGGGTTTACCAAATTTATAGGGTGGTTTAGGGATTTTCTTGCAATTTGTTTTGGAGAAGTGTCCTTTTTCTTTTCCTTTTTCACTTTCTAACTGGAAAATTCCTATGTGTTAATTTTCCATCTTTAAATCCCAACTTGCTACGCCCATAATCCAGACTTTTCTACGCTTTTTACATATTTTTCCTAATTTTTATTGATTTTCTTTAATTACTTTAGTATTATTTAAACATATATTAAGTATTTTAAGTAATTTCGGGTGTTTTTACCTACACGTAAATATATATATAGTACAAACAAATACTCATAAATATTTTTTTATGTTATTTTATGATTTTTAGTGTGCATATAATTTATTTCTATTGAGTTGTTAATTATCGAAACTCGTTTTATGTGTTTTCAATAAATAACAAGTAATATGCATATAACTTGATAATTTAATAGTTACTTATTTTATTTTCCTAAATTCAAACTCATGAGGTCATTTCTACTAATATTTTTAGTTTTGTAGTAAAACTTAAGCTCGATCAAACAACTTACACAATCTCCCTAAATTTTTACATACCGACTTCGAAAATCCGATTGCATGGCTTACATTACCTAAATACATTTAAACCGTAGTGTTGAGCCTTCAATTATGTAAATGCCCTTTTCCATTTTGAGCTTTTAGTGCAATTCTGGTTTATTGCTTTTTACTTATAGCTTGCTTCTAATAATAAATTGCTTTTGGTAGTAAACTACTTCTGTTTTGCTTCCAATAGTACTTTTCTTCTTGTTGGCTTCTAATGATAAATCGCTTTTACAGTTTCTTTTCATAGTGCTTATGCTTCATGCTTTTGGATTAGCTTTTAATTTGCACTTCTGTGTAGCTTCCAATTTTGATTCTGATTCTTAGTTCTATGCTTTTGGTTCAAACTTTTGTCTAGCCTTCTAACTTGTGCATTTAGTTCCTTTTCGTACTTATACTTTCGACTAAGCATCCAGCTTCTAATTTATGTTCGGCTTGCTTCTACTTCTTTCGTTAACCCTATGCCTTTAGTTCATAACAGTGCTTTGCTTCTGAAGTGTATACTTTGTTCTATAATTTAAATTTTATAATATTTCTTATTCTTTTGTTTGCACACTGAATGAACTTATTAGTAATTTTAACACTTGTTTTGTGATCATCAAAACATATTATATATTCAATATGGTACAAGAGTTCAGTGAGTAATCTCTCCTTAAAATGCCAAAAGGGAAGCTTAGATCAAATGCTTCCACCTTAGTTAGCATTTAAGAATTTTCTAAGCTCATGCTGGAGATTCTATACCTTAGCCTATTTGATTCTCTCATCATGTTTCTATATGGATTGGGACTTTGTGCCAGAGTAGAATTAGAATGATAAGGAGTAAAAAATATCTACAAAGTCATTGCCATTGTTGAAATGTTAGTGGAGTTATAGAAGTAAGATGTAAGGCTTCAACTAGAAGAGAAGATGATAGGAATAAGCCCCTTGGACTGATCACACCTAGCCAAGTTAGAAGACTCCAAGGACTCACTTGAAGAATACTAGTTTGAAGCCCTATCCAAGATGAGAATTCCTATCCTGATCTCTATGTTCCTTCCTCTACCAACTTAACTACCGAGCCATCATCTGCACCGGGCCTACCGAATAGCCGTATCATGACATAATATTTGAAGAGACAACTGCAAGATTATTGGAGTCAAACTCCCACGTTGACCACTAGCATCCAACCCAGCCCAAGTTGATTACTTTACAGTGAATGGTTGACCGAGCTCTAACCTAATCTAGATCAGGTTGGCCCCTAACTACAGACTTCTTCTTTTCTTCATTTCTTTTAATTTGTACTATAATTCAGGACAACTGCCCACCATACGGTACGTATCTTCTAACATGGCATTCCAGGAAGATTTTGTACTTTTCTGTATAGAATATTCTTGGTCTCTTTTACTCTTTTTTAGCATGTTTTATGTATCTTATCTGTAAAATACTCTTTTATCTTTTTATACATACAAAGTAACCTTAGTAGGATGGGTATATAAACCCCCACTAAATGTATACATACAATCAGTCTTCATCATTAGAATATTTATTCAAGTTTCTCTTTAAGCAACCCTAGTGTTCTCATTAACCTTTAGTAAGGAGTAGTGATGAATGACCCTTTAGTTTAGACCAGTGAGTCATATCTAGCGAATTGTAAGTCAAGTAGGATCGATCGGTGTGTTATATCCAGTTGATAGCTATCTGAACCTTTACTAACTTTTCTTTTTCCTTTCGATTCTTTAACGTTGTAATGCTCCTCCATGTGTTTGACTTTAGAGACGCATCAGCTTCGTTAGTGTCAGAGCATGGTTCAAAGAGGGAGTATGTGAAGTTATAGTGAATTTTTGGTTTGTATTTGTTATTTGTGGCTGCTGTATTCTTTCCATAGCTACTTCAGTATGTTCTTTGTGGAGTAAGTTTGGAGTTGTGAGCTATGTAGTGAAGATTTGTGCATTGGCAAGTATGGTTCCATTGTTACTTTATTATTATTTTGTTTTTTCACTACGAAAATAGAACAAGTTCGTTTGTGCCCTATTTGAGTGATTATTAGGTGTTAAAGTTGTTAGTGTGTTAATTGAAGTTTTGGGTAGTAAGGTAGTGTTGCTTTCTTGTGTATTGTGCTATTAATACTATTCGAAAAGTATTATACCATGTTAGAATCAAGTGTTCAAGGTGTTACTGGAGACCAGAGTAATGGTGTTTAACCTAGTCATGATCAAAATGGTAGTAGCACTCTTGGGTCAGTTGATGACAAACTTGACAGGCTCACTAACCTTATTGAGAGCTTGGTTACTATGATGTAAGTTAATAGGAACAACCCTAGGGTATAATGCAGCTCAACCCACTTAAAAATGTTCTAGAGAGAGGCTATGGCTAAGGTGATCGAGCCAACCGCTTAGTTTAACCTCAATGAGCTGGAGGAGTCGTAGATGGAGCTACTTAGATAAAGGCTAGAGTTGGAAGATATAGAAGAGGATGATGAGGAAGTAGATGTGGAGACCAACGAAGGGGAAGAAGTAGAGGCTGAATACTATCAAGCACGAGAGTGATGGCTCCTCGAAGACTTGACAATGTTAAGGTCCAAATTCTGCCCTTTAGTGGAAGTGGAGATGCTTATGAATACTATAAGTTCTACAACCAGTCACTCAAGGTTTCGATCGGCTGAAAGACCCGATCAAGCCTAAATTATAAGTAAAGCTAGAAATATTAGTAAAAATGATTCCATAAGTTTGAATTTAAGAAAATAAGTAATAAAATAAAAAACTATAAAAATTTTAAATTTTAAATATATAACTCATTATTTATCGAAAATGCGTAAAATGCATTTTGATAACTAACGAATTGCTAGAGATAAATTATATGTATACTAAAAATCATAAAATGACCTAAATAATATTTAAGAATATTCATTTATACTATATATGAATTTACATGTAGGTATAAATATGCGTAATTACTTAAAGTACGTGAAATATGCTAAAATAATACTAAATACTTAAATAAAATTCATAATTAATTAAGGAAAAATCAAGAAAAATTAGGAAAAATAAGGAATGATCCAGAATTGGGTCGTGGCTACTGGGAAAAATAAGAAAAAAAAATTAAGAGATTTAGACAATATCTTGTCCAATTTAATGCATATTAATTACCACAAAACTCTATAAATAGGGAAAAAAATCACAGAGCTCATTTGGGCAGTTTGGAGAGTGAGAAAAATAGAGAGAGGCAAAATTGAGAGAAAAATTAGGGTTAAAAAAAAATAGGAAAAACCGTGCAATTAGGGCCTTTAAAGGGAACCTACACTAGACGAGCAGCTGGGAGTAAACGGCCACCACCACCACACGGTGGTGGCAGCACCCAGACCGGCCGATAAGGCTACAGCGGCCGGCGGTGGCCGGAGCCACCCAGACCGGTGAGTCCGATTTCCAGCCCGATTTTATGTAATTTTGTAAGAAATAGTAAATATTCTTAAAAAATTATGAATTTTGTTATTTTGGAATATTTTTGTATGTAGTTTTTAGGAAAAATATTATTTTGATAAAAATATTTCCCGTAATATATAGTCCTTAAGAAATCGTGCAAAACCGAGCATATTTCGATTTAGAAATAAATGACTTTAGGAGTATAGTTTTGAATCCAAAATTTTTGTGTAAACTACTTAGATGACATAAAATAGTGCTATGAAGCCCATTTTCAAAAATTAATTTTCGAAATTTTTAGATAATTTTTAGGCCTAAAAATGAGGCATAAAATGGGTAATTTATGGTTAATAAAGTAATTAAATGGTTAATTACTGATTTAGTGAATAATTACATGTTTTAGGATGTTGAAATCTGATGAAGTATGATACTTGTAGTATTTAGGGTGTTAGATGTAATTATTAGGTTAAGTATGTAGTAAATGAGTAATATGGAAATATAGTAAAATTTAAGTTAATTTTGTAAATTAGGTGTAAAATCTGATTTAGGATGAATTTAGACATTTTGAAATGATAATTGATGCTAGGAGATGGTAATTAGAGTAATAGAAATATTAGATGTGTATTAAGTACATAATAAGTAATAGTACATAATACACAATTATTAGAAATATAATAAATAGAAAATATTATAATAAAAATTGATATTATGATAATAATAAAAATGTACAATAAGTCTGATAGGAAACTTGAATTGATGTAATTAGATGAAAAATGTAAAAATTTCTCACATCAAGAGTAAATTCGGTACACTAATAAGGATTTAAGTGTACTAGGTAGAATAAAATACTAATTAGAGGTAATGATGGTATTTAGGACATCGGGAAGTAATGTGATTAATTTCACATTATGAGTTGAAATGAATTTTTAGGGTTCAAGTATAAAACAATACTTAGAAATCGAACTAGAATCTAATTTAGAAATCGATGCGAAAACTGAACCCGAACCTAACCCCAAACCTAGAATAATTATAAAAGACTTAAGACCTAGATAATTAGTTATATTAAACTTTAAACAAAACATAATAATAAGCGTTATAGGATAAAATGAACCTATAATAGTTATATAAAAAACTGAAACCACGTTTGTGTTATAGGGATGATTGGCGATGGCCTGAGCAAGTCGGATCTCGAGTCAGTGAGCGAGGAGTCAAGGTAAGTTGGGATTAATATAATGGTGTATTTTGGAGGCTTGAGATTATGCTTGGTTGTGCTTGTTAGATTGTTGGTTGTGTATATGTGCTTGATTATGGGTGATGCTGGGTGATGCTATGATTCTGTTTGTTGTTCTGGCTTGTATTGTATGATTTGTATGAAATGTTTGATCATCCTAAACTGGACTTAATCAAATATACGACTAGTTATCATAATTGGACATGCATGGCAACTCATTAGAGGAAATCTAGGATTCTCCGGCCAAATATTGACCCCTTCGAAAGGGATAGCGTAGGATTGCAAAGGGTCCCTTCTTCATCCTTAGTCGAACTAAGTAACGGGTGAGGAAGTCGCGGCGAGGGTGAAGTTAATGGTTCGAAGGTAGTCGCTGGAGGAGCGAGGTCTCCATTGTATAAGCCTAGGTTTGGTCGTGAGCTGTTGCATTAACGGCAACTCCTCAACCCGGATTAGAGCGGGCACAATTTCTCTAATCTCGCGACGAGCTGGACAACGTCGTGCAAGGCAATGGCATTTGCTTGCACATGTATTGCACCTAATAAGTTGATTGAAAATCTTATTGTGTTTATGATATAGTTTTAAGTCCTCCATCCTAATTTACTGAGCTGTAGTTGCTCACATCCCTATAGACGTCGTACAGGTACTGGCTAAGAAGCGGCAACTAACTACTCTGAAGCTAGCAACTGCTGGATCCTGGGGAGTAAGGAAAAACATTGAAGAATCAACACATATTTTTAAGGTCTAATTTTTTATTTTAGAATTATTTTTTATTTCTGAATAATGTAATAACTAGGAAATATATTATGGAGAAATATTGTAAACTTTAATTGCAATAACTGAATTATAGTATATATATCCTCATTTTCTTAGGTAAATGATTTATTTAAATTACAAACTGTTTACTTTAAAGCGGGTTAGTCGTGGACGTCTTGTGTAGATCAGGTCTAAGATAGCGGTTGTAAGGCCAACTTTTATCATAGGATGGTTTACACGGCGAGGCTATTACGACTCTGTCGCTTCAAGGCGTGACAAATACTTAGAGTAGGAAGAGAAGGTGTTTGATTGTTATAGATATACAAAAGTTGTAAAGGTCCAACTTGTTGCACGTGAGTTCTCTAGGTATACCATTATGTAGTGGAAAAATGTAAATACAGTCAAAGTAAGGGATGAAAGACAATGTATGAGAACCTGGGATGAGATGAAGAGGTTGTTGAGGGGTAGATTTATGCTCAAGACCTACTTGTAGGATACATTTATAAAGTTGTAGGAACTTCACCAAGGAGGCCGATCTGTTGATGATTACGTAAAAGAGTTCCAAATGCTTATGATGTGAGCCAACGTAGAAGAACTAGAGGTTCGTATAGTATCAAGGTTCATTTTTAGACTTAAATATTAGATTTGCAATATTATAGAGGTGCAAAGGTTTTATACCATAGAGGAGGCAATTAAGATAGCATAGAGGATTGAAAAACAGAGAAGAAGTACTTCGAGCCGACTTGGACCAACATTTTCCCGAACCCCTGTCTTGTGCTGACTTGTTCAAGCCGAGCGAAGAGGCTATATCGAGCTAAGAAGAGGAATGACTGATTTGATGATAGCTGAATAGGCTAGTAAGGTTGAGTTGAATCGAAAGCAAACGAGACCGACCTTGATGACATATAAAAGTGGGTAGACCTCTAGACGAAAGACTGGCGAGATGAAGTGCTTTAAATACTTAGGCTTCGAATACATAGCTGCTGAGTGTCTGAACCAATGTGTTATGGTGCTTCGAGGAGATGTAGTGGATATCACCAATGGGAGTGAGCTCAAGGAGGAGAAGGATGTAGAAAAAGCCGAAGTTGAGGAGGAAGCGGAGACTTGTGTCTATGCTGACTAGAGAGAAGTGATGACCTTAGTACTAAGACGAGTACTGAGTTCCCTATCAAACTTCAAGGAAGACTAGAGAGAATGCACCATCAAAGGATAGTTGTGCACCATCATAGTAGATGGAGGAAGTTGTACTAACGTAATTGTAGAGTCCTTTATGCAAAGGTTAGGTTTGCCAACCTCTAAGCATCTCCAACCTTGCAAGCTACATTAACTTCATGATAAGAGTGCTTTGCACATAGGTAACTATGCCGTTCAGTGTTGGGAGTATGTATAGGGATAAAGTAATGTGCGATGTCATCCCCATGGGAGCTTCACATCTATTGCTTAAGTGACTTTAGATGTTCAACTGACGTGTTACTCACGATAGGTACAAGAACACCTATGCCTTTGTTAAAGATGGAAAGAAGATTGCGTTGCAACCTACGACCCCAACCTAAGAAAATGAGACCCATAATCAACTCATCGAAGCAAGTAAGAAGAAGGCCTTAGTGTTGAGTCGAAGAGAACTTTGAATTGCTGAGAAGGCCAAAGAGCTTATGTTTCTATTGATTAGAAGATTACTGGAGATGAGAGATTAGAATAGTGTTCTAAATAAAATCCAAAGGCTAATTGATGAGTTTTTTGACTTATTTCTTAAGGAACTACCTAAAGGATTACCCCCAGTTTGAGGCATAGAGCACTGTCTTGATTTACAGCTAGGCATTGCCCTACCAAACCGACCTGCATACAGAATGAACTCTGAACAGGCTGCTAAGTTGAAGAGACAAGTGGATGAGCTCATAGAGCGAAGATATGTAAGGAAGAGCATAAGTCCTTGTGTTGTACCAGCTTTACTTATCCTAAAAAAAGATGGTTCATGGCGCATGTGCATTGATAGCCAAGTAATCAATCGTATTACTGTCAAGTATAAATACCCAATACTAAGGCTAGATAACATGTTGGATGAGATTCATGACACTATAATATTTTCTAAGATTGATTTGCGAAGTAGCTATCACCAAATTTGCACGAGACTAGGAGATAAGTGAAAGACTATTTTCAAGACTAGGCATGGTCTTTACAAATGGTTGGCTATGCCATTTGGACATACAAATGTGCCGAGCACAGTTATGAGACTTGTGAACCATGTGATGCGCTCTCTAATTAGACGATTAGTGGTCGTGTACTTTGATGATGTACTTATGTACAGTGCTGACCTAGATAATCATGTTTAACATCTCCGAGCTATTTTTGAAATATTATAAGCCGAAAAGTTATTTAGGAACCTAAAGAAGTGTATGTTTTGTCAAAGCGAAGTGGTTTTTCTTGGATATGTGGTATTAAGGGAAGGAATCTGAGTAAATGAGGAAAAGATCTGAGTTGTTCTAGAGTAGCCGATGTCAAAGAATGTCGCTAAAGTTTAAAGTTTTCATGACCTAGCTTTTTTTATAGGCGATTCATTAAAAGCTTCAGTACCATAGCTACCCCCTTCACTGAATTGACAAAGAAGAGTGATGGGTTCAGATGGAATGATCGAGTTGAACAGACTTTCTGGGAGATTAAGGAGAAGCTCACTTCCACCCTTGTTTTATTACTACTAGATTTTGACAAGCCCTTTAAATTGGAGTGTGATGCGTCAACCATTGGAATTGGCACCATCCTGATGTAGGAACAATGACATGTTGCCTACTATAGCGAGCAGCTTAATGGTGTTACTCTAAACTATTCTGTGTACAAGACAGTGTTATACTCTATTTTTCAAGCCCTTACTATTTGGTAACACTATTTGTTGCCATGAGAGTTTGTTATTTATATAGACTATAAGTCTCTAAAGCATCTTGGAATTCAGAACAAACTCTCGAAGAGACTAACGAAGTGGTTGGAGTTTATGGAAAGATTTTTATATGTGATCTGACATAAGAAAGGAAGTGCAAATGTGATCGTTGATGCTTTGTCACATTGGCAAACCTTATTGACCACTTTATCAACAAAATTATTAAGAATTTCGCTTATCACTAAGCAGTATGCTCATTATCCTCGTTTCAGTCCTATTATAGAGCAGTGTAGAGATAAAGTTGCTATTGGAGGCTATTATGTTCGAGATGGCTATCTCTTCAAGGAAAAAGGGCTGTGCATGTCGAACTGTTTCAAGCTTGAGTTGTTGCTTAGGGAAGCTTATAGTGATAGATTATTTGGTCACTTTAGAGAGACTAAGATGGCCAATTTATTGAAGGAAAATTTTTACTAGCCTAGTTTAACAAAGGATGTCCACAAGGTAGTGGGAAGTTGTAAGGTGTATAAGAGAGCTAAGAGGAAAAGAGAGCTCCATGGAAAGTATATGCCCCTACCAATGCCAACCTTACCTTGGACCAATCTCAGCATAGACTTTGTCCTAAGGTTTCCCTAGATATCCGGGGGAAAAGATTCTATCTTTGTTGCAGTTAACCACTTCAGCAAAATGGCACATTTCATCCCGTGTCATTGAACTAACGATGCTTTATATATTGTTGATTTGTTTTTATAGGAAGTTGTCTAACTACATAGAGTATTGAAGACTATTACTTTAGATTGGGACACAAAATTTTTGAGTTATTTTTGAAAGACTCTTTAGAGAAGACTTAGAACTAAACTTTTATTCAGCTCCAATAATTACCCTTAGATTGATAGCTAAACTAAAGTGGTGAACATGACATTAGGCAATTTACTCAGAGTTGTTGTAGAAAAGAATTTGAAGGATTGGGATATTTGTTTACCAGTTATGGAGTTCATATACAATCAAACCATCCACAACACCATTGGAAAGACTCCATTCAAAGTCGTCTCCGACCTCAACCCTACTATCCCCCTAGACCTGATTAACACCCCTGCAGCTATTGAAGAAAGTCAATCTAAAGTCAACTAAGCCTAAGAATTGTAGGAGCTACACCAGACTGTGACAAGGAAGATCGTTAAGTTCAATCAGAGACAACAAGAGATTGGTAATTAAGGCTGCCAGACTATTTCTTTCAAGTTAAGAGACTTATTATGGATATACCTCAGCCAAGAACGATTTCTACACTTGAGATAGAACAAGTTATCTCCTCGAGTTGATGGTCCATTAAAGATTCTGAAAAAGATCAACCACAGCGCCTAACAGATCGAGTTGCCTGATGATTATGGTGTTTCCTCCACTTTCAATGTGTCTGACCTAATTCCCTACCGACTAAAAGAAGAGGATCACATAAGTGCCTTAGAAGAATAGGAATTAGAGACCACTTCAAATTTGAGGACAAATGTTTCCGACCCCAAAGCAGATGATAGGAATCAGCCCCTTAGACCGATCACATATAGCTAAGCTAAAGGATTCTAAAGACTCACTCAGAGAATACTAGATCGAAGCCCCATCTAAGACTAGAATTCCTATCCCGACCTCTATTTTTCCTTCCTCCATAAACCTAACTACCGAGCGGTAACTGATATCAGGCAAGTGCACCTATCAATTTTAATATAGCGAATGTGAGTCTAAGTCGATCCCTTAGAGATTTCGAGTACTAATATTAACCTTAGCTCTATTATCTAACCGGAAAATCGTGTTGAATTGAATGAATTAAAAATACTAAAATTAACAAACTAACCTAATTATGAGACTTGATTAAGCAATTTAGAAAGCAATAAAACTAAGAACGATTTTAAGAATGCAATAACGTATTTAGGAATTATTTCCCCTAGTGTTTAATATGTGACCGCTTAAAATATATTCAATTCAATTTCTATTATTCTTAACCGGAGAGATTCACAATTAAAGTTAATACCTTTCTCAAGCATATTAACCCTAATCTTAAATTATTTATCGGAATCTCTTCACTTAGTAATATAATTTAGAATCGCATTAATGTATAATGAATTCCCACACAAATGAACAACTTTCCGAAAGAAACATGTATCTTATCTCTAAGTACACATATAATTCTCTCCAATTATGTCAAGATCTAATTACACATGTAATTTCTCAATCATCATGCATAATATTATAAATTGATACTCTAGAAATATCAATTAGTAATTAAACAACATAATTGAATCAAGAAAAGATAGAAACTTCATTGAAAATTATAAATCAACCCAAGAGTCGCATGAAACCCTAGGTTCCATAATCCTAAATACACGACTTCTAAGCCATCATAATGAAACTAAAAACGAGTTCCAACAAAAGCATAAAATAAAATATGAAAAACCTCTTTGGTTGATGAAAAATCTCTCCAATCTTGAAGTTGGTATTGCTTTCGCCTTTTTCCTCTCCTTCTCTTTAAGTCTCTTCACTTCTCGAGTGTCCAATCCCATTTTCAAAACCCTAGTATGTCCTTTTATAATGTATTGTAAGGTTTCCGTTTTCGTCACCAAACATGGCTTGGGATACAGTCGTGTCCCCAGGTCGTGTAACTTTCTGACCTTAGCAAATTTTCTTAGATTGTGTAACTTCAAAACTTCAAAACTTCATAACTTATTCATTTGAACTCCAAATTGAGTGAAACTTGATTCCTTTTCTTCGTTTTCAATCCAAGAATGCGTTCAAACCTTAAAATAAAAATTTTACTCAATTAAGTATCAATTTCTTTAAAGAAAACAAAAAATGTAAGGGAAATACTATAAAATCACCAGATAAAATATATTTAAAATCAAAGTTATTAGTTACCTATACTGGGCCTATTGAACAACAGTACCATGACAAAATATTCTAACAAATAACCTTAAGATTGTTTGTCTGAACTCCCGAGTTGACCACATTGACCACTAGCGTCTAACCCTAGCCCAAGTTGATTACTTTACAAAGAATTTCTGACCGAGCTTCGACCCGATCTAGATCTGGTCAACCCCTGACTACAGACTCCCTCTTTTCTTCATTTCTTCCAATTTGTACTATAATTCAGGACGAGTAGCCACCATGTGACATGTGTCTTTTGGCATGGCATTTTAAGAGGATTCTTTACTTCTCCATACATGATATTTTTTGTCTCTTTTACCCTTTCTTCCATGTTTTATGTATCCTATTTGTAAAATACCCTTTTGTCTTTTCAAACATATAAAGTAACCCTGTGGGATGGGTACATAAACCCTCATTAAATGTATGCAAACAATCAATCTTTATCATTAGAATATTTACTCGAGTTTCTCTTTGAGTAACCATAGTGTTCTTATTACTCTTTAACTCTTATTTATTCCCTTTAGTAAGGAGTTGTGGCGAGTGATTCTTCAGTTTGGACTGGTGAGTTGTATCCAATGAATTGTAGGCCGAATAAGATCGATTGGTATGTCATATCCAATTGGTAGCTGCTTGGACTTTTGCTAGCTTTTCTTTTTTCCTTTTGGTTGGTTAACATTGTAGTGCTCCTCTGCGTGTTTGACTTTAGAAGTGCATAAGAAGAGAAGTAAGAGGATGAGACTAAGGGTAATAATCTCCAAGTATATCAATAAGGAAAGGTAAGATAAGAGAAAAAAGTAACTAAAATGAAGAAGACTTGAGATTTATGCTAAAGTTCAAAAAAGGAACCACCGGTTGCTCTTATGGTAGAGAATGAATTGGATGATGGTAAGAAGGCACAACTTAGCACGTTATGACTATTTTATGCTATGAAATCCCAAACAATGAGAACTGTAAATGAATATTGTATGCTAAAATTAAGATGGTCAGGAGGAAGAAAATATGTGTTGTTGAAGATGAAAGCCTCACATTTATTCATTTTCGAAGAGGCTAATTGGGTTAAGGGTAGAGAAAAATAGATCTTAGCTTGAGAAGTAAACTTAAAAGCAGTCCTAATGTCAAGAGTTGCAAGAAATATGAAGTTTAGCATCAAAAGCTAGAGAAGAAGGGAAATAATAGAGGTAGCTCTCAAGTTAGGGAATTATTAGAAATGCGGAGTTTAGCATTAACAACCAGAGAAGGAGAGCAACAATAGGGTGGCTCCTATAAATGACTTTGAGTTAGTCATCAAAATAGACAATCTGGATAAAACCAATACAATTATTGTTTTTCTATCCAATTGTATTTGCTTGGTTAATGAAAGGTCCCAGTGTATGATACTATGACTAAGAAGACAAGTTAAGCTAGAATTTCCATTACAATAATGCAAATAATATAAGAGGATAAGACAACATAGTTTATGTCTCTTTAAAGGGAAAAAGAAGGGTATTTGAAAGGAGATCCACCTTTGGTAGGGAAACTTCAAAGTAGGTCTATATCCATGTACATTTTCTATTAACCAAAGACAAAAGTTTGTTAGAGAATGCAACTAATCAAGAATGAAGAAGATGTCCATTGAAAACTTGAACCAAATAGAGATAAATAAAGAACAACTAATACTCTAAGGTTAAGGACACAACGAGGAAACTATGATCTTAAGTGGAGGAGATTATCATGGAAAAATCATTTAGTGCCCTAATTTGTAATCCCTTGATGGCACAATCAAGATGGCCTTTTTCATTATGGTCTATGATCCAGATCCAAGAGTAAGTTTTATTTTTATAAGGGTTCACATTCAATATATTAGTAGGTATAGTAAGTGAAGGTGGGAAATTGTATTGATGACAATGGTAAGAACTAATCTTTTGTTATCCTCGTTTACTTAAGAATCAATTGTATATAAGAGGTGTTTCCCTTCACTTGTAAAACAAATATTCACATAGTTAATAGCATTCTTTGTGTGCATCCCTCTCTATCTTCTCTATCTAAACTTGTACATGTTGTGAGTTAAATCGACTTAACACTCTTAGGTAGCCTTTAATGCGCCTAAGTGCCATGCATGAGTGCCCTTGAGAAATACTTCCATGACAACTTCATCATTGCATTTGCTCGTCGGAAAAATGTAACCTACCTTTATCATAATTGTTAAGGACTTTACTATGATGTTAAATAGGTGTGAAGGTCCCCGAAACAATAAATAATAAAGTATTATAATTAAATAGATAAAAAGGGGTATATATAAAATGATTTAAAAAGAAATACACAATAAAGCGTGTCTTTTTACAAAACAGGATACAAATGAATGAGGCACTTATGCGTCATAACTATAAATAGGCTTATCTTCTTCCCTCACAAACCACTCCAACAAAAATTATTTTGTTGCAATATGGAAAGGGAGAAGACAAACAAAACAAAGCAATAATAGGTAAGTCTCTTACCTAATTCTCTTTTCATAAACAATAGGACTTAAATGAAACAAAGATTAAAAAATGCACCTACTAAACTAGAATTATGTTATAGTAGATTATAAAACAGGACCCTTAAATTGGACCTTAAAGAAATTAATAATAAAAGAATCTAAAACTTTAGAAACAGATAAGAATCAAAAGACTAGGAGTTATATTGATGATTAAATTGGGGGTTTCGCAATATAATCTAATTTAGTAAGTTACATAATAAATCTAAAAATTAAATATGGAACAAATAACTTTGCAACCATAACAAGATTAACCTATGGTTTTACAATAAAATTAAAAGCCTTTAATTTAAATAGATAAGTCATGGATAAACTTAAGAAATAATATAAGAAGAACAAGTGATAGAAACTAAACCTTAACAATTTTATTAATAATAAAATTGATACACTAAAAGGATTAACAAAATATAGAGTTATAATCTTAATTGTATAGTTGATATGATGAATATTATAATCAATTTATAGAGTAGTTTAGGATAAAGAAAAGATGAACAAAACTCATAAGAGGTAAGATGGTTAACCAGTCCTACCTACTCAATTGCCTTACAATTGCCCCTCCTCATATTCAGTTCATTGCCTTCTTCAATTGGCAACTGCTCCCTTACCTATGTCAACCACCTTGGTTCCATCTATTAAAGCTTCTAAGTGATTTATGAAATTTGAATAGATTAATTAATTTAAATGAAATTAAAGTAAAATCTACAAATAAGAAAGAACAAACTTTAAAAAGTAGGATTAGTTATTTAATTTATTGATAATTTAAACACAAGAATCAAATGACTTTCATAATCATGAAGGTGAATGGGGTTCCACCCTTTTTTTTTTTTTTTTTTGTAGGTAAGATAGGTTACACCTATTTGTTTGATTGTGCATATCAAGGCAGTTTTTTGCATTATATATTTAGGATTATTGTAGAAACCTCATTCCCCCCCTAAATAGTATTAGAAATTTTTAGAATATGGTAAATGGTCCTAATTTGGAAAAAAAAATACAAAAAATAGAAAAGAAAAGAGAGAAAAAAATAGAAAGATACAATTTTTAGGTAAAATAGCTTTAGGAATATATATATATATATATATAGAAAAATAAGGATTCAGAGTAGTATTGGGTCATTGAGTTTGGTTTAGTTAATTTTTTAATTGGATTCTAGGTGGTTGTATAGTTTAAATAAAGTTTGTTTGCAAAAGAATCAAGGCACAAGTTAATGGCTTGACGGAACTACGCTTAGTCTTGCAGTTGGAGTTGACAAGAAGATCCTAGGTTCAATTCGTGCACAAGATGCTTTGCACCTTTTATTTTTTGGCTAGGAAAGGGATACATATCAGCCTATGATTAGTTGATTGTGTCTAATTTTTTTTTCATTTTTCCTTTCTTTCTCTTGATTTCTTGCGTGAAATACACCAAACCAGCCACTTCTCGTTAATATTAGATTCCTTTTTCTTCGTGATTTGACTAAATTAATGATGAAATCACGAAGACCACTCAGAATACTTTGAATCAGTATCAATTTCTCATCCAGATCCAACCATTTAAGGGATAAAAAAGAAGCTTGAAAATTGAAAAAAAAAAAACAAGAAATTGCAAATATTGCTTTAATGATGATTTGCTTGATTTGAATCTTTAATGGAAAATTGGATCTAAAAACGATCGTTTTAGGAAAAAACGAACATCTGGGGATTGTCTTTAATAGCCTATTTTAGCTGAAAATAAGCGAAATCGCATCAAAATTGAATCAAACATGAGTTAACCCATTAAATTTTAATTTTGAATTTCATGGATGATTTGGACATTCCTGGCATGTTTTGAGCTTGAAATGTATAAATAAATTGTCGGATATCACCTTTTAGCATCAAGCATCAATCGAAAACACCTAAAATCATTCAAATCCTAGTTTTCTCTCCCTAGAAATCCTAACCCATGACACCTCTCTCTTTCTCTCTCTCTATTTGATTGTAATCTCTACGGTGGTTTTTGATGCATATTGAAGCTACCAAGAGCATCCCCAAGTTAAGAGCTTTCAATTCCAACCTGTTTCTTCAATAGTTGCACCCTTTAGCCACGCCATAAGACTACCATTGTGAAATCCTAACCCAATTGTACCTTTACCACTTTGAACCACCACATTAGGTGGTATTCAATCGACGTCACCACTATAGTTGCACTTGTAGCATCCCCAAACCCCAAGCTTAACTCCTATTCAAGTACCAATAACCGTTACGTAAGGCATACTAGGACCACTGCCAACCATCACCTTACGTCATCCCTCGAATGGCCACAAAACAACACTCTACCTATCCTAAACCCTCTTTCCCCAATTAGATTCCTATAAATCTTCCCTTTCCCTTGAAAAAATCCACTTAGAATCGCCTAAATCAAAGTTGACCTATCCTAAACTCCTAGTTGACCTGTTTTGCTGATGAACCGAATTTGACTCAACTTGTAGTCCTCTTCAGCTAACCAAACCGTATACACATCTCCCTTGGTTTGTGTCATGTTGTGTTATTTTTTTTTTATTATTTTATTTATGTGTTGTAACCATAATTTATAACTATAAAAAAAAGAGATAAGAAGGTTAGCTTATTTTTACTTTATTTTGATCAAAACATAAAAAAAAAAGTAAATAAATAAATAAAAATAAATTAATCAAAAATAAAAAAATGAATGAAGTTTTGTCACTTAGGAAAATTCTTTTTCAAAAATAAAATAAAATCAACTTTTTTGAAAAATTAAAGCCTTTTAGAATTTTCAAAAATAAAAACAAAACAATTTAAGACCATTTAGAATTTTCTTAAATAAACTTGAATCAAATTAAAACATAAATTTAACTAGTTTTCAGAAAACTAAAATCAACCAACCTGCTAATATTTTCAAGAATGAACTATAAAAGTTTGATCCTTAATAAAGGGTATGTAAGCACTCACAGGGTAACTTAAATAGGAAAATCTTTTTATTTTCCCTTTTGTGAATAATTTTGATTTGTTATTTTTTGTACAAATAGAATTAGTTTGTTATGAATGTATAATTAGTTAAATGAGTATTTTGAAAGATAAATTCTAAATTTAAAAAGTTAAAAGTAGTATCCATTAGGGTTTAATAGATTAGCTTCTGAACTCAAACTTTAGTTTTCAAAATTTTTTCTTAAAATTGGTTTTCCATTAGACCAATGGCTAGGTTAAACCGATCCATCTAATCGATTTAATCTAACTCATTCTTTTTCCCAACCTCGGTTGGGTGGTAACTTCAAGTTAAAAAAAAATAGAAAAACCAAAATTTTCTTAACTCTTAATCAATGATTAGTATTAAACGAGTTAGAGTTTAATAGTGATTGGGTTAAGAAAAATAAATAAAAAACGAAGAAAAAATCAGGCTCGACAATTATCTATTGTATATACATACGTGCCACTAAATATAAATGGATTAAAAGTCTTAAAGTAACCGATATGTGAAGAATATAGAATCATATAAGCCTACACTTTCAAAACCTAAACTTTAGTGACGCCCTACACTTTCAAAACTTGTATTCTGATAACCTGCTCCATTTTTGTGTATTGGACTCTAGGAACCTGTTTTATACTTTCAAAACTAGGCCAAAATTGATTTTAAGAACTTGCTTCACACATTCAAAACATGGTTCCTAAGGATTCCATGGATCCACACTTTTGAAGAATGACTCCAGATAACATTATAAATCTATACTATTTAAACTGGACCCTAGAGAATAATATGGGTTCACACTTTTGAAATTGGACTTTAGGAGGTATTATAGATTCATATTTTCAAAACTGAACTCTAGAAAACATGGTTCACTGTTGATTATTGAGAGCCTTAAGGTCTCATGAGAGCGTTAAGGTCTACACTTTCAAAAACCAGCCTCCATATATGTCCATATTTTTAGAATCGACTCAAGAGGCTAATTTTATGTCGACGATGGTAGTCCTCCATAGCCATTTTACGACTAAGTAAATAAAACAAGTTTTATGTATGTCCTAAATGTATAATTGTCGCCTTTGTTATGTTATGTTGCTTGATACTTGCTCATTAAGTTATGCTCGTCCTGTTTGGAGAACATTCTTTCTTTTGTTTTTTTTTTTTTTTTTCAAAGAGTAGTTATAAAAAGGACTTGAAAATGGATTTGTAGTAAGATCAAATCTTGGATACGTTACAGGGGCATGAGGCCAATTATTTCCAATTAGTGGCATGAAAATATATTTATCTCAAAACTTTTTAAAATGTGATTTATCAAACATTCAGGTTTGTTAAATATATCAAAAGATCTAACATATCCTAATTAGAAAAAATGCAACATAATTAGAGTTTAGAATTGTGGTTAAGTACATTTGAGGCCTCGTTCAATTCATATCATGAAATAAGATTTTATCAAACCTAATTTAATATTATTTTAGGAAGAGTTTAATTATATCATAAGATTGACTCACATTTCGATTTGAGTTTGATCATACTATAAAAGTCTGTATCATGAAATGAAAGCTTATGACTTGAGTTCCTCATAATATGATTTCTCTCCTTTGGTTGTTAGAGTCCCACCAAATTTGGAGCCATTTCGACAACATTTCTGAAGCTATTTAGAAAACGTTTTAAAATTTAAATAAAAAATGATTAATATCTTAATAATAAACTAGCAATTAACGCACATCTATGATGTATATGAATATAATAAAAAACTTCGTTTGCAAAAAATGAAAACTTAAATTTGTATTAATAATTAACAGCTATTACAAATTAAAAATATGAGAACAATCAGAAGTGCCGACGGGAGATGGTTTAAACGACAAAGACCGTATAAAGTTTCAGTCACGTAAGTGTTTGAAACTTCTTAAGCTTTTATTATAACGCTTTAAAGCACACGCATGCAAGGTATCTATTTTTTTAGTCGTTTGTTGCCTTCGCTGAGTTAAAGCAATACTTGAATTTTATTGGCATTCATAGTTGAGTTCCTTGAGGAGTGGTGCATAAAGGGCATTGGGCAGCAGATTTACTAGTACTAATGTGTCGTGTGGTTAGATAAACGGGGGATGAATACGAATGACGTTTAGATTTGCTTTTGAGCTTGTTGAGTAAAACGTAATAGAACGGAACGGGATTGAGGGAGTAGAATTGCAATTAATTTGAACGGGAATTATAATTATTAGGCAATTAATACGAAGGAAGCTTTAATGGTTACGGGATTTGATTAATAATGTATAGATAGTAATAAAGTTTTAATATGTAAAAATATAAATAATATTTTTTAAAAAACTAGGCCTGATAACTGGTATTTACACATCGTTCATAAATATTTATCACTATTATTAGATTTATTTTTTATTTTTATTTTTTGGGAACGAATGGAATGTTTTAAGCAAAAAGGCAGTGAGGGATAAACCTGTAATAAAACTTAAAAAGCGAAATTACCCTCCATCTTCTTCCTTAACAAATCCTACAGTTGACTAAAATTTCACCGGATCTTCCAAAACTTTACAAATCTGCTGTGTACCGAAGAAAGTCCTACTCTCCTTCACCTCATGACTTAAGGACCGTGAATCTCATCCCACTTCTCATTTCTATTCTTCCCAAAACCTTTAACCTCTGATTTGCTAATTCAAACTGCCAAAGCCATTCTTGTGCTGCATCTCAAAACCACAAAATTGAGCAGGGTATGTGCTGCACGAGTGGATTATTGGTGCCACCCGAGAGATTCGTCGGAATGGACTTTGTGTGACCGAGCGACACAATAGTGGTGTGTATGTGTACAGGCGAGTGACCAAAAATGGTGTCTCATTGAAGTTTTGTGGTAATGTTCGAGGAAATAGGGTTAGCTCCACGGTTGATGGTGTTTGTGTGTTTGGGGTCGCCTCAATGAAGTTGTAGCCATCCTTGACGGTGGGTTTGTGCAGTCGTGACCTGTTTCTTGGCCTGCCGCTGTGGCGATTGGTGTGTGAATTGATTGTGTTGTTTGCATTTGTGGAAGAAGAACGGTGAAAGTGCGTGCGCGTGATTGATGCTCGTCAGATCTGGGTGCGCCTGTATTGGACGGTGTGCTTAGGTGACGGTGGTGGGTGGGTTGGTTTGGTTTGGTTTTTAAGGAATCAAAACTCACAGTTTTTAAGAATTGCGGTTTCTTAAGAAATACAATTTAGGGAAGTAAACACCGCCATAGAGTTTCTTTAAGGAATAGTTAATGCACCGTAAGTATGAGTTTTTAAGGAATGTAGGGCCTTAAAAAAAAAGAAAAAGAAAAGACATAGTCGCTGTTGGAGCCCTATATAATATGAATCAATTGACAAAAACGTTAAATGACTGTCGATTTACCCACTTTGATTATAAGTGGTTGGGTTCAAAAATTAGAGAACACTCATTTTCTACAGATAGATTAATTGAGTGGTGTTGCCTAAGGACAAAAAAAAAAAAAAAAAGAAGAATAATTAGTTGGTTTATCGGATCTTCATTATTACTTGTTCTGCTTATTTCCCATTTTTCTTTCTTTCTTTCTTTTTTTTTTTTTCTAAAGTTTTTGTACTTGAATTGTGTGAATAATGTTCAACTTATTACATAAACTTGTAATTACAATCAAACACATTGGCTTATCAATCGTTACAAATATCATTTCAATTGAGCTTTTAGCATGTCTTTGTTCCATTAAAAGGCATCAGATATATTGACGTATGAAACCAAGAGGAAAAGATATCTTTAAGTTATCGATATTTACGGATTTTTTTATTTGAGTATTTGCCTTTTTTTCTTTAATATTTTCAAAATCTTACCCACAAAAAATAAAAAAAGAGTTCTATTGAATCCATTAAATTTATATGCATTTTGGGCATGTGTTGACTTTGACTAGTTTGGGGTAGTTAGTTAAGGTGCTAGATCTCCCACAATTTCTTCCCTCCCTTTTTACTACTTGCAATTGTTTTTTTATAACTTTATTGTATAATTAAGATATTTAATATTATTTTATGTAATCAAATAATTTAATAATATCAGTCTATTAAATTAATCGAGGGAAGTTTTATTGTTGCAAGAAATTGAAAAAGTCAAAAATTCAAATAGAAGGAGAAAAAAATTAAGTTTGAAGGCTCTATTAGGTAAGCATTGTGGATTGGAAGTGTACCTTCTCTAGTCCAATAACCTGGATAAGACATTTCATTACTCAAAAAAAAAAATCCCCCAACAAGTTAAGCAGCGAACTTTAATCATGTAATTCAACATTAGAGCAATCATGTATGATTTAACATTATTTAAGCTATGTGTGGTTTAAGAAGCATGTTCCATGATGCGTAGATAGCATGACACGTTGATACAATAACCGTTATTTGCTGATCGATGCTGTCATTGTGTTAGGACTCATGATGTCCTTAATAAAAGGATGATAAATTGTAAGGTGGGTACGGTTTTACTCAATATGATTCATTTCTTTTTATTGAATCGAATATAATATAATGGTTTGGTTTTTTTTGAAAGTCGAATATAATTATACAGTTTAATTTATAAATTTTTCGAACTTAATTAAAATCGGTTCAATTCGATTCGATCCACGGTTCGAATCATTTATATTAAATTTTCACTAAATATTTTTATCTTCAATAAACATGAAAATTTAAATGGAATTTACTCAACTTAATCTTAATAATTGACCCAAAATTATGATAAAGAATAATAACATATAAGAAATTTGATAAAATTTATAAAGATTGATTAAAAAAAATACAAAATAATTGCATAATTTTTTTTTCATTTAACTAAATTGTTCAGTTTAATTCAAAACAATGTGGTTTGATTCATTTTTCCGAATTGAACCGCGAACTGTTTATACATAATTGAATCAAACTGTAAACCAAATTATTCGTATAAAAACCTATTTTTCGATTCAATTTAGTTAACGGTTCAACCCGCGATTTTTGATATTTTTACCTAGCCCTAGTAAGCTGTAATACACCGTCAACGATTAGTCATTTAACTCACTTTATATAGTGGATAACCATCCAACTCGATAGGTGAAATGAAAAAAGAAACATAAAAGAAAAGAAAATGCACCTATTAGAAGTTCAAGTTGATTTTAGCTATTAGACATATAATGATGTCTTATTTTATTTTATGGCGGTGAGCATTGTACTACAACCCTCAATGGGTCATTCACTCATATCAACCAATCAGTTGGATTGGGTATAGCAACCCAAAATTTCTGTTGAAACCTCATATGGCCTTTTTGAGGGCTAGGCTCCTCACCACTCTTTGTAATAGGTCACATGATCTATCCCAATTAGTGCATGGTTAGTATTACATGAGTTATATTAACATTATCCTTTTCTTAATTAACTATAATTTATTAATTATATTTTTATAATGTTTCACTCTTTAGTTGTTTGCTAAAAGAATACCACATAAGTACTATGTGGTATGCTATATCAATGCCAAATGGTACATGTCTTAAAAATAAAAAAAAATTAAAGTATGATAGATCGCCTCTTGAACCACTATAAATTGTATCAAAGTAGGATACTGAAAAGTTAGGAATTCAAGAGTTTTATAAAACGTTTTAAGAAATATTGAAAATTCTTGATCTCTCTCAATTTGAAAATCCTGGATTTAGGTCGATATTCTTTCATGGAATAGAATTGATTTATTCTAAAGGTTTTATTTCAATTAGTTTAGTTATTCACTATTTACAAGATTTATTCAAGGAACTCAAGGACTAATTGAAGTAACAAGCGCCTCCCAAATAGGATACTTAGTTAGGTGTTTGATATTTAAAAATAAATAAATAAAAGAAGTTACGTGAGAAGCGATCACTGATTGCCTACGACCAAATAATCGTGATGAAACCAACGAATATTAATGAATTATTAGATATAACAATCTAAAAGTAAGGCTATATAATTGCATGATTATCTAAACTTGCTGTCGTAAACTTTAACAATAGGAAAACATCAGTCTTCTTTTATGGCTTTCCAAAGTTCTAATGCACCAGATAGACTGTCGTTCTAATAGCCAACGCTTGATAGTTTTCACCGTAAAAAATTAGTGATGCTATATGGGAGAAAGTTGTTTCATTTTCCATTTATTAAGGTCGTTGTGTTTTTGGTTTTGGATTATTTCACTTTTAGTTTTTGTATGAATTCAATCGACTCATAGATCCTTGAAGAAGATGGCTCTAATACCATTTGTTAGTATATGACATAACACAAAAATATAAGATTTGATAATATAAAAGAAGAGGATCTATTATTGGAATTCATGCTGCTTTTTTATTCATTACATTGCTCTTTATATAGAGCTAAATCATATGAGAAAAACAAGATAATGACTTGTATATCTATAAGATCCTAATAGTTAAGAAAATATTGCATAAAACAGTTCTTAAAAGATGAGATCTAGCGCTTATTCAACATATTCATAATTATCTATAGATTAAAAAGGGGCATATTAATCTTTGCTATATTATCAAGCGAGGGTTTTTCTTTTTTCCTTTGGAGAAGCCTATCAGTCTTTAAATACCCTCACATGAATGAAACCTTAGCCTTATACTCATTTTCGCTTAAGGTTTCCTTTCTCTAGCAAGAGTTTTAGACTCCCTAACCTTAAGCTATACACACCAATGGATAGTGTGAGACCTATTACTCTCTTCGGTTTTGAGTATTGTTGTGCGTTTTCAAGACATCCGTACTTTGTTAATGCAAGGAAAAAGAGACTTTTATGCAAAGAATATATTATAAGTCGTATTTTAGAGGAGGATCTATCGGTAAGTAATGTTTTTGATGATATTTAATGGGTTTTTGTTGTGATCTAAAGTATTTAACATTAATCTATAAAGGTAGAACATTTAAATGAAAGGATAATATGTGAAATCTCTCGTATCTACCATGAGACTCTTGTTAAGTTGTTGTTGCACTTTGGATTAGGAGTTTTTATGTCTAATCTAAATCGTTTGTAGTGGTCATTCAAGGCTATACATTAATCAGTTGAGGAAACATAAAGGATCACTTTAGGGTTTTACCAAGTGTTAATGTAACATACTTCTTCGATTGCAATCTTTTATCTTTTGTAAGATTCATAGATCTTAATGTATTTTGGAGATATTTTGATGTGAGTTTTGATTAGCACAAGAGGGATCATGGTATTGTAAGAGCGATGAGGGAATTCAGATCAAGAGTTGGATGAAGCATTCTTGGTGAAAAAGAAGAAATAGTTGCAAAGTAATAAGATTACGATCAAGAATCATAGGTATGATCCTAACCATGATCCTCATTGATGTATTGGAAGTGACGATGTGCATGGAATTAAAGGAATTAAGTGGTTGAGATGATTATGGCCAAAGTTTATGACTATGATATAAAGCGTGATCATATTGTTCTAAAAAAAGGAAAGTTATGGCTAAGGTTCACGGTCATGACTCTAGGGACTGAACTTGTTTTGTATTAATAAAGGATTACAGGTGTATTCCCAACCATGATTCCTTCATTTGTTTTCTTTCATTTTTCTAATCTTATTTTAGTTGTTTCCTGCCTAAAATTCTTGTCTAGGACTCTTAGGAAATTTATAGGAAGTTGTAAATCTAGCTAAAATAATTTTATCTTTCGTTTCCCTTACGAATTATTCCGGTAAAGTTAGTTGTGATCAAGTTACTTCGACTAATTCAAGTACGTAAAACTTGTTTATTGTATGTGGTTGTTAGTTTAGTTTATCTCAAATGGATGCATGAATAGTTGGCTTAAAATAACTGCTTACTACATATGTTTGGCTCATCTCAGGGGTCCATAGTGGTAGATCCTTATGAGAAAATCCCGATGATCCATGTAACTCATTGTCCCTAGTGGAATCTTGCATGTAAATGATTTTGGGTAAACCTAGATTGTTGTGGAAGGGCTAAAAGAGGTATACCCCATGTTAGGTTATAGAAGGAGTTTGAAGAGGCATGTCAAAACATTAGGTTGTAGTATAAACTGTAATGTGCTGGAGTCATGAAGACCACTATGGTGTGTTATGTGACTAGCCTAAAAGTAAAGATGATTAAAGTAATTGTGTGATTTACTTGTTTTGCATTTAAACGCATACAGTTATGTATTACTTGTTCATGTACACGTGTTTATGTGTTATGCATTGAGTTTTAGCTCACTCCTTATATTTTTTAGATGCTAGAAATGTTGATGCACAAAAGTCTAAATTGTAAAAATACTTTTTACTCTTTTGAGATAGAAAGAGAGACAACTTACACTTGTTATTTGAAGAATGACTTAAGAAGATTTAATAAGTTAGAACTTTAATCTTGTTTACTTAATAATTATTGTTTAAGAAATAACTATTTTATTATGAAGAAAATATGACTTTATCTAAAGAATTAAACTCATATAGATATTTGGAGACTGTTATAGAAATATTTTGGAGATTTTAGTTGTATTCTACGCCCAATGTATCAATAGAGGTTAAGGATACATAGCGATCTGTGGCATCCTGCGTTCTAGGGCATTACATCTTTACCTTGAATATATCTTTACCTTTTGTATCTTTGATCAAGCACCATTGATCTTCAAATATAACTTTGAAACTTTTTTCAGTTAGTTGTCCAACATTAAGGGAATTTTTATCAATGTTAGGTACATATAGAACATTAGTAATATACTTCAAATTATATAAGCTATTTATAGCTACAGTTTCTTTGCCCTTAATCAAAATAAATTCTATATTTCCAATTTTTACTTTGAAAATAACAATTTTATCAAGCTGTGTGAAAAGTTATAGGTCATTGGTCATATGGTTTTTGCAACCACTATCAATCTACCAAGAATCATTAGAGTTGTTACTTGTGAAGAATATCACAACAAAAAGTTACTCCACCTCATGTTGCTTTGTAGCAGTTTTTGCCTCTTCATGTTGTTTTGACTTGCAAATTTACTTCATATGCTCGATTTGACCACATTTCCTATATTTTACATCAGGCCTCCACTAACACTTCCTCTGCGAATGATTTGTCTTTTTGTAGTGTGAGTAAGGTGGATAGGTCTCATCTTTATTGTTTCTTTTGCCTTTACCTTTAGAATTTTTTGAAGAACTTTTTACACTATTCCTTCATTAAAAAAATCCTTACCAAACAATCTTAACTTGTTTACTATGCTTAAACAACTTGTTAGAGTAATTCTTTATGATTTCTACTTTCTTCATTTTCAACATTTTAAATTCATTGATCAAATTGATTACTTGCATATTTTTTGTTCTTTCATTGCCTTGGTACTCCTTTTTGAGATAGTCCAAAATGTCTTATGCCAAGCTCAAGTTCATTATACTTGTAAATATGGTACTTAAAATGGCTAAGAAGAGGTAGGCTTTAGCTTTGGACTTTTTGGTCTTTCTCTCTTTATGAGCCTTGATTTGAGCCATTGTAGGATTCTTCAACAGTAGGAAAATGTCATAGTCTTCTTCTATGGCTTTCTAAAGGTCTAATGTGTCAAGATAGACTGTTATTCAACAGCTTAAACTTGATAGTCCACACCATACAAAATTGGTAATGCTATATGGGAGAAAGTTGTTTCATTTTCCATTAATTAAGGTTGTTGTGTTTCAGGTTTTGGATTATTGTGCTTTGGTTTTGTGTATAAATTCACCCAACTCACAGATCCTCAAAAAAGATGGCTTAACATTTGTTGGTATATGACATAAAACAAAGATACAAGATTTGATAATATAAAAGAAGAGGATCTATTATTGGAATTCATGTTGCTTTTTTTATTCAATGAATTGCTCTTTCTATGGAGCTAAATCATAGCAGAAAAACAAGATAATGACTGATTTCGAACAATATCTATAAGATACCTAATAAATAAAAAAATATTGTGTAAAATAATTCCTAAAAGATTTGGTAGGATCCGATGCTTATTCATCAGATTCATAATTATCTATAGATTTAGCAAACTAAAGTATATCTCCAACAAGCATCTCCAAATTTTACTATGTGATTTTATTCCAAGCATCACAAAAACATCATTCCTTGCTGTCAATTCATATATAAGCGTTGCTCCTTCAATCAAAGCCTTTACATAGGAAATTTCAAAAATTCCATAAGAAAGACAATCACTCATCGGTCTTAATTTACTTTTTAATTAACTCGTGATTTCAATAATTATGATTGTATTTTCCACTAGCTAGTAGTTATTGCATGCATCATAAGTAAAAATTGCAAAACTAATACTCTCAATCTCGTGATTTTAACACCATTGAATCCTTGTATATCACATAGTATCAATGAAATAATCAAGCAATACATCATGATTACATTCTAAAACAATGTACACTCAACTGCTACTTGTAAACTATAATACCTATAAGGTTATGACAATTCAGACCATTTCCCCTTCTAATCCTCGTCCACCGAGAAGTCCGGTTCGGCCGGTTTCTGCAATGATTCCATTACACTAATATCCGATCCACTGTGGTTGTGATTGCCCCTCCGGGTGCTCACAGTGAGCCTTGATGCATAAACCGCCAATCCTGATCCAGGAGGCAGAGACTGGCTGTCAGCCAAAACGAGCTTACTCTCTTTAGCTCTAAGCTCAGCGGCCACCTTCCGTCTCTTAAACCGGCGCCAAGCCGCTTGTATGAAACAAGCAGCCCATGCTCTCCACTGGTGAGAGTAGAATCTGAACTTTTGCCTCAGCTGTTTGCTATGCAGCCGTCTGTATTGCGAAGCCACAAACATAAGGTCTTCTGCTCTGAGCGCGAATGCCTCTACTTCAGAAATGGCCTCGACCGTTCGGGTCGAGGACGGAAGGATAACTCCAGGACGTGGATCTAAAGCCCACGTGAGGAGTTCCTCACCGCAGAAATCACCAGGACCGATGAGGCATGTGTTGAAGAATCCAGTCCGGCCGCCATTCGTGGTGTAGGAGTCGAGATGACCCCGGATAATGAAGAGCATCTCGTTAACGGGATCACCTTCACGCATGAGGAATGTGCCGTCAGTGCACAATGCAGGCTTAAGCCGCTCGCAGATCGCATCCAGCATTCTCTCATCCATTTGGTCAAACAAGGGCACCTGTTCATGACACGAAAAGTCGCAAATCAGGAAAAAAAAAAAATCAGCAAATCTTTTGTTATCATAAGGATGTGATGTTCATTTGACTTACGCGTCGAACTAGATCAAAACACAGGTGCCGTTTGATGTCTCTCCTCAGATCAACAGGCAGGCCTTTCAAAAGAGATTCTTCATCGACACCTCTTGTAGCCACCCACTTAAACTGCTCATATTTCCTAATTGATTGCCTAAGTTCTGGAGGTAGCTGTCTATGATGCATCCATTGCTCGGTGTCGGTTCTCCTAATCCTCCATTCTTCCAACCTCACGGTGGTGGATTGAAGATATGTCTGCCATGGAATGTTTATATCAGCATCTTAATCACTCTACCGAATCCATTATCGAAATTCTATATGTATGCCTTCAGAAAATGCATGTTTTTTATGCGGTTTGCAGGGGTAATGGAGTATCAAACCCTTACTTGCATATTCCCAATAAGCAATGCAAACAGGACCAGCCCTAGAGTTGCAACAATGATGGCAAACACAATTTCCCCAACAAATGTACTCGTCGAAAGATTTTGCCCCAGAGAACTGCAATAGTTGTCACCACTTATGAGATATAAAATACAAGGACAAAAACTTGAATGAGTAGCAATAACAAAAAAGAATGCCGGTGATTTCACGAATTCCATACTTATTCATTATGAATTACTATTACAATGCCTGTGATTTCAGGAATTCCATATTTATTCATCATGAATTACTGTTACGGTGTTTACTTTATTTTACAACTCATAATAGCTATTTTTCCGTAAGGAATTGCAATTCCTCATTTAGTTGAATTGCAATCCCTCTCCATCACTATTCACCACAACACAACACCATCATGCATAAAAAGATCTAGTCTTTTGGAGCTGCTAGCTCTTGAGATTAGCATATTAATATTCGATAATCCTCAAACTTTAGTCATACTAAAGACGGTAAAAGAACTTCTTGTTACCTTAGATTTCTTAATCCCCACCAAAGACAGTAAAAGAACTTGTTGAAAAAGGGAGATATTAGTACTTCGAATGTCACTGCATCGTCATATATCCCGAATTCGTAGAATTTACTTGATGGATTGCATAAGTTCGTGATGTTGCTTGACTGGAGCCAGTTTTCCCTCTGAGGATTACTCACCATATGACATTCGAAATATCCATATTGACAAGATGAGGACTGAATATTGCAAACATTCCTCCAACATGCTTCTAGTCGTTCGATCGATAGAAGGTACCAGCATGCTCCTAAAACCTACATCAAACAACACAAAGTTAGGTAAAATTTCGTTTTAGGAGTTCAAAGAAGCATCGGCACTTGACCTAAAAGTTTAAAAAGTGCCATATGGAAAGGATGCAATAGACCGACACCAATGTAATGATATAAAGCACAGATAAGATCAAACATAGTAATTGCTGGTCGTATGTACTCACATGACTTGCCAACATGTAAAGCATCAGATTGTAAGCCGCTCCAGCCCATGCTGTTTCGGTTATAATGCCAGTTGCCTTGATAATTTGTTGTGAAAGAGGGTATATCAAAAAGAGCCGCGGGATATATTGAAAAATCAGGATGAACCGAAGCACGTTCTTTGTATTGGTCATTGTTGACCCATGAAGATTAGGGATAACAAGCCATATCAAAACCTGCAACAGATAAAATTACCATATGATAAGCTTGATCCTTATTTTATTTATCAAGGGTATTGAATTCTTCTTGAGAGGTATCGAAAAGGAATTGAAATGGAATAATATCGATTCATACAGATACAATTTGGAAAAATAGTCTATTATGACATTCTTCTCGGTACTGTTACCGCATCAGAAGAAAATTTTTGAGGTTTCATATTTTTTAAAGGGATGTAAGCACTTTATTTTAAAATTTAGGATGTCGATGTATAATTCGTACTTTTATTAAATCATTAACATGGTATAGGCCTAGTAGAAAGTGGCAAAAAAGTACCTGTGGAAGTGGCAGAGCAGCAATAAGATCAATCCAAAAGCTCCTGTGAAGATACCTATAGGCAATCTTTGATGAATCAATGACAAGCTCACCTCTTCCAAAAACTCGAGATGAAGGTGCGACGTAAGCTGTACGAAATCGAATCAAAATCTGAATTGTATAGAATATATCTGCCATTGATCTTACTACCGTAAGAGCAACTTCAAGCCGAATTCCTAAAGTTATGCACGTTTTCCGTCTGACTGATGGCAAGTAAAAGAAAAAAGGATCCACGAACAAGGAGACCAGGCATGCTACCAAGAAAATCTTGTTCCATCTTCGAATCATTTGCCCTCTAGGATCCAAAACCTTTCTCTTTACTCTCTCATAATCCTCAGAAAACACCCTTAGGAGGACTTTTGCTTTCAAGGACTTCCCGGTTCTCCGTGAGTCTCTTGAAAGCCGTTTCTCCACCTTCCTGGAGCTTGATTCCGATACTTGTGTCCCGTCGATATTGTATTTGAGTTTAATAGTCCCGTCTCCATTGATAACAGGAAGCTTTGCAGATTCAAGATCATCTTGGAATCTGGCATTCAATACACAAGTAGGAGGTTTTAAGACTTGAAAGTCCGTGAATTATTTGAGACTCCAACATAAAACATATGAATTCCGCGAAAATTCAGGGATTGAAATAACAGACCTGACAGATCTTGAATTATCATACCCCATTGCGCGAGCCTTTTAGAATCATCCGTCCATTTTGGTCCTGATTTATAGATGCAAATAACATTGAAATGAAAGATACCGAAAGGTACACTCCAGCAACGAATCAAACAAATTTCACATGCTTCATCATCTAGTCCGAAAATCAAGAGAAAACGACTGTACTGGGATTTCGAGCCACAGAAACCTAGGCAAATAAGAATCATGTGAAGAAACAAAATAAAGATATGCCAAGTTGAACACAAAAGCTGCAAGAGACTTAACTAACAAATCCACTTAAAATGACAGGGTGTTAGGTCAAAATAAACATGTGAGTAGTGACAAAGTTGCCCTTTACTATACCAATTGTCAACTTGTTAAAGTGTATGGCAAAATTGAAAATCTTTTTCAGGATTTCCAGAATCCAGATTTGCCATAAAGGGCAATAACCAAAAAGGTGAAAAGCTTGAGAGTAATCGCAAAACTTTAATCCACTGCCACAGACATTCCAGGATTATAGCAAATCCTGGGCCGAAAGTTGATTTGGAAAACCACCTATACATGGGAAGATATCACATGTTTCTGAAATTTCAGGAAAGTAATTTCCAGGAAACCCATGAAACTTTGTTTTCCAGACAGTGGCAGATCGAGAATTAACCCGTGGAGGAAAATAAGCAGCGTATAGGAGGGGGCAAAGCCATAAATTACATAATACTCAGAAGTTCTTTTCGAAATTTTGAGGGACAATTTTCCGAAAAATCTCAAAAGTTTGGACACAGGCACAAGGGTCTAGCGAGGATAATATTAAGTTGGTGATTTCAATGTTGAAACAAAATCCTCCGAATCGGGCTACGTAAATCAAAAACAATTGTTAAATCCGATATCGGCTAAAATTATCAGCAGCCTGAATTGCAGAACCATTCAACCATCAGTTTACATAAGGAAAAGAATGCTGATGTTTCCTAATCAACTCTTAAGCAGAAGAGAAGTGAAAAATCTGAGACAGACAGAATGAGGATGGACTTACATCTCTTACTATAGCAGAGAGAGTCCTATGAACTCAAATATGAGTCTGGTTCCAGCTATCCTACGACTTCTTAGCATTTCCTTGTTCATACTTGACATAAGAACAAAATCTCTACATAGAAAGTACAGCAGCAGCACTAGAAGACATGTACAAGCAGACAGGAACTAGAAGTACTGGCAAGTCCTACAAAATGGGCGTGAAGATCAAATTCTTGTTCTCATTACCATTGAAATTGGTGGATGGTTTTCGAACTGGATTGTATGCTACTTTTTTTTTTATTTTTTGCATGAAATCCTATGTGTGTGTTGGCCTAAGGATTTCAATGAAATGACAGGATGGCTAGTTTAGGCTAAGGAAAATAAATGTATGTTATAAGGTAAGGTGTGAACATGTATATTTCTTTCTAGGAATGGACAGGTTAGACATAGTAAGTAAATGAAATTAATAATGTTACTATATTTTTGTTTATCTGACTTTGAGACATGTTTACTTTCAGCTTACATTATGATAATGGAATATAATCTGGATTGAATAAAATAATAATATATATATTTTTAACAAATTTTATTTATGTACCTGTCCAGGGTGACCAGTGTACTCCATGACTTCCATGTAATGCACATTTCATATAATCTATCCTACATCTAAAGAGTTAAAGTTAAAACAACATAATAAATGTTTTGAATATGTAAGGATTGTGAGCTATATGATCAATAAAATTTTATGTTCAGTACTTTATATAAGTTTATAAATTATTTATATTTGGATAAATCTTTTATAAAAAAATTTTCACTTCTATATTTTGAAAAATTCAGTCATGTTCAGAATTAAACTAAACTTGTAAGTATATCTATAAATTACTTAGCATTTTAACAACACTTATTGATAAACCAAATAATAATCCTTCCTTATCATATATTTATTAGTTTAATAGTATATGTGATCAATACATAAAAGTGTGAAAAGGTTTTTCTAAGATCCGAAATAAGTGTTTACGCAGAATCCATTAGACCATCACCACTGTGCGTTCGATGCACATAATTCAAGGCATAAGAAATGTGGAGGAGTTTCTTCAACCGTTGAACCAAGTTTCTTAGCCAGCCGAAGTTGCTTGTCAGAGCAACGGGTTAATTAGCTTCTTCTTTTCTTTTCTTTTCTTACTTTTTTCTTTTCATTGGTTGAATATATTTATAAGAACCCATAAAATTTAAAAAAAAAAACATTAAGAGACTTTTTATAGAAAAACTTAGAGGCAAAATTGTGAGTTTCTTGAAACTTTAAATTTTTTAAGATATCAATAACGACATTTAAGGACACGGAACGAATTATTATGAGTTAAGGATACTCTCAACACGGTCAGGTAATTTATATATTAATTTGTTTGTTTTGAGGTTTATTTTATCTAGTGTGTAAAGATCCAAGGTGTTGACTAAGTAAGATATGTTTTCGTATGGAATCTAGACACGTGTGTGTGTATAAAATCTATTGCATGTTCGTTTGCGCTAATTTCATGATTAGGCCAGATAAGTCTCTGTTTGCGTAACCATTTTTTTTATTACATCATGAAATAAATGTCACGGAATATAAAAATTTCAGAACCACAGTCTAATATTTAATAAGAAGAAAAATAATGGTAAAGGGGTTGTTCGAATCGTGAGCTCCGTTTGTTAAAACTTGCTAACTTTAGTTTCCTAATTAAACATTTAATTTCTTATTCCAAAACGGTACCGGCTACGAATTAGGTAAGAGTCCATGTTTTGGCACTAAGGATAGCGTTTCCATTTCCTCAAAGATTGTGATCAGGGAGTTGGCTAATCGTGGGAAGTGAGAACCGCTGAGTTTGGGGTTTAGGAATTGGAAACTAAAAACCAAGAACCTGGTCCCTACGGCTCCCGAGTGGTTCTAAACCCGCAGTTTTAAACTCGTGGTTCAAGAGGATTGTCGATTTGATTTCCTCCTTATTTATTATCTAATTTTTGTTATCACCTTTGGTTAGCTTTTCACCCCCATAATAATCATTCATATATTCTTCTTTAGTAATTCCAATTCTTAAAATTTCAGAATGGCCTATCAATTATAATTCTTAGATCATATCTCCATTTTCATTCCCAAAATACCCTTATATGAACTCAAAAAAATTACACATTTTTTTGCCAAAAATAAAAATAAAAATATCAAACCACCCTTTGCATCGTTCTTTTTGTCTCACTTCTCCGTGATCTTCTCCAACCTATACTCCTCCTCTGGCTCGCACTCCTCAAGCTTCTTCCTTGCATTCACGTGCCTTAGCCTTCGTCTACTCATGTCCCTATAAGCATTGAAGTTGTTTGTCTTCTTTTGGCCCACCTTGGTGGTGATGCCATGGAGGAGGGAGCTAAAGCCACCCACCGCGAAGACAAAGGTATCGGTGGACGATGGACTCCGACAAAATAGGATTGAGTCGTTAGTGAGTTGGTGTATCAGAATATTTCTTCTTAAATCATGTGATATCATAATCTTTCTCCTTAAACACACGGCAAAATTAGATTGATTTGTATGGTTTGTGGATTGTTGTGGAGAGATTTAATTACAATGGATTATTATATATGATTTATTTTGTGCCAATAATTATGAAATATGAATCTTAAAGCTATGTTTGGAAAGACGGAAGGAATTAAGAGGGATAGAAAGTGGAAGGAAAGAATTAGGGAAGAAAGAAAATGAAAGGAAAAAATTACTACATATCTTATTTAGATTGAGGAGGAAAAGAATGTAGAATGAATATTTTTTTAAAATAACATTTAAAAATACTTTATATTACTAAATTACTTATATTGTCTCCAAAAAGATGATAAAACTTAAACAAGTGAGAATATAATTAGAATTTCAATGATTTTTCATCCTAAATCACTTTAATTTGAAAGAAAAGAAAGCATGTGAGTCTTAAAAAAAAAAAACTTTTCTTCTTAAATCTATCCCTCTCATTTTTCTTATAATTTCAAATAAAAGAAAACTTTCCTTTCCCTCGTAATTCTTTCCTTCATCCCAAAACGTAGTGTAAAGGGTGGAAAAGGTAGTTTATGCAACCATCGACTCTACACAGACATGGTTAGGGATATAGGTAAAACAGGCCGGTAGCATCTCAATCCGATTGAATCCGATGAAAACATGACGAAGTGTTTCTCGACTAGAAAATTATATGTTTGGGCATTGAGAGTCTGGGTCAGCAATAATGGAGATAGGGACACGTTTATTAGATAACCCTAACCGAATAACAAAAGAAGCGTAACATCCTTAAAATAAACATATACAATTTCAAAATGGGAACAAACATATCATTTCTCTTGAAGATGTGGGAATCTTGGGTATTTAATTAAAACATATTGACTTATATTGGGTGTAACATATGCCGATCAACTTAAAAAAAAAAAATCCTAAGAATATAAATCATATGAAAATAATAATATAAATACTAATACTATATCACATCTAAAAAATGCTTTATTAGGAATTATAAAAATATTGCATCTATAAGTTGTGGTTTAATGATTTGAGTACAGTAGCTAAATCGTATCTTTAAAATGCAACATATATGTAATAGCTATATAATTGCCATTATCGCATGTTTAAAGTGCGACATGCATGTATCATTATGACATTTTGCAAGTGAGACATATACAAAATATTAGCATTATATTTTTAAAATACGATATGGTATTAATATTTATTTAATTTTTTCATATAATTGATATTTGTGTAACATTTATTTATTTGATCAATAAACATAAAAATTTGTCCACTAATTAGTTACGTAACATTTAACTCTTATCTTTAAAATACAACATACATATAATAGCTATATAATTGCTATTGTCACATGTTTAAAGTGTGACATGCATGTATCATTATGGCAATTTGCAAGTGGGACATATACAAAATATTAGTATTGTATTTTTAAAATGCGATATGGTATTAATATTTATTTAATTTTTTTCATATAATTGATATTTATGTAACATTTATTTATTTGATCAATAAACATAAAAATTTGTCCACTAATTAGTTACGTAAATATTGAGAAATTTATGTATTTATCATTAAAATTAATAAATATTATGTAAATTAGATAAAAAAATATTACCGAAATATCGATATTATATCGCAAGGTATTTAGATAAAAAAAAATATTAATATAAATAGTAAGTTATTTTGATAATTTTTCTATATAATTTATAATAAGATGATTATTTTTTTAAAATCGATAGATATATGTCCTAGCCGTAGATATTATTTTAAGACTCTCATGGGATTTGACAAGGGCTTCGAGATCTGTATTTTCATATTAAGTTTGGCTCAGACCCAACCCAATTTGCATGACAGCGTAACGATCCGAATATTTTGGCTCATTCTATGGTTACTTTTTCACTTGTCCGTCATGTCCTTCCATTGACTGGACCTGGAGTCCGGACAATGCAGGCATCTTTTTGATAATGTTGTACGATGTTCCCCAAATTTCAATTGCCGATGTCTATTTTTATCTCGTGTTGCACGACGTGAACTCGATCATGATCCATCATTATAACTGAGGAATCCAATTTCAGCATTTAATAATGAATAATTCATAATCTTTTCTACTACTTACTTAAAATTTCAATTATATCATCAATTTTATACCTAAAATTTAAAATTTTTTTTATGATATAATCAATCATATTTTTAATTGTTAAATTTACTATTTAATCTCTCGTTGTTTATACTTATAATACCATTTTGATCAATGACCATTTACATCTTTTTAAAGATAGACATATGTAGTAAATTTTATAAGAAGAAGCTCAAAATTTAATTCTTATGTAAACAAAATTTTGATTAAACGTAATATTTAATAATTTTAAGTTTCATATAGAAATCTCAAGAAGCATCTAAAATTTTAGTTCGAAACGGTCACATCATCCTATATAAAATTTATGATCACTTGGCATGATATGAACCTATTTCTTATTTTTAGGTACCGAATTGGCATAATAATTCCAGACAATGCATCGATGTGTCACAATAGAATAGCAATGAATGGAGTGTTATCCAGCTCATTCAAATCACGAAACAGCGAAAATAACATTTAATGATTTCAACGTATAGGGTGGCTAAAAAGCAAAGGTAGGTAAAGTTGTGAAAAGGAATCTTATTTGCATGGAACTAGCTGGCCAGTTATGAGCTTATTTTCCGGAAATATTTGGATGAGTTGCAAAGTGATCTAAATGGGAATCAATCACATAAAACTTTATGTTACTTCTAGAAATAGAGCGCCAGTGATGGTAACTTTTATTAGAATATTTCTTGAAACAGTACAATGCCTATATATATATATATATATATATTTAGAGGGTTCCTATTTTGTGTTTAATTTGCCTAATATACCACCACTAAATATTGTACATAAAGAAATTGTTAAGTAGTTTAATGGCATGAAATGGTTACACGAGATGGGCCAAATTCAATTTTTCTTTTTCAAAGCTATAATGTGTGTAAAATATAGTAAACACAAAAAAGAAAACCCTCCATAACTTTTATAAAGGAAAAATTACGGAACATAACTGTATTTTTGTCCTTAGCAAACCCATAACCTATATTTTATCACATCATGTTAATATTAGTTAAGGGATATATGCCAACTTACGATTAGTCTATGATGATTAGTTTTAAAAAAATAATATTTGTCAATATATTTCAGTAAGCGATATAAAAAATAATAATAATAATAATAATAAAAGAATACCAAAAGAAAAATCAAATTGAGTAAAAATCTTACTTCACTTGGCCACCTAAGGCTAGTGACAATCAGCCCCCACCAAAAGCAAACACATATCCCATATCATATTTTAGTAATTTTATTTTATAGACATTTAAACTTAATTAGCATGAAAATAAAATATGGAGGAGTTATCTAAGGAGATTCTTTGTGCAAAATTTAGAGGGTAGCTTATCCAAATTTAACTATAATTAATGTAGGTGAATTGTATAAAACCCTAGATAGCCTGTGAATGGCTTTTTGTACTCGCCTCCCATAATCTAGAAGTATACAATGTCAAATATTTTCAATTTAATAAATCTCCGTAAGCTGAAGATAGAAAGAATCGGTTTCAATTGGAGTCAAAGATTTACAATGATATATTTTGATTTGCAAAATCAATTTCCTAAATCCTAACCAAACCTTGTCTTCTTGTCATCAACACTTTTAGCTGGCTTGCAAATTCCAAAGTCTCAATTCAAAGGTGAGTAATGAAGATGTCCTCTTGTTATGCTGAAAGTCAAATAAACCAAATTTCATTGGATATTTACCAAAAACACAATAGGATTATATATTGAGTGTCTTATGTTTTAACACAACACCTTCTTTTCGAGAAATTTAAGTATTTATCATTGAAATTAATAAAAATTATATAATTATAAATTACATAAAAAAATTATCAAAATATCATTATTATGTTATATATTAAAGATGAGATATTGCTATTTGTACTTATATTTTGAGACATAAATACATATAAGTACAAATAGTAATGTCTTGTCTTCAAAATGAAATATACTAATAATATTTTGATAATTTTTTAATATAATTTGCAGTTATATAAATTTTTTTCTTTTAAGAATGGTAGATATGTATTATACCTCCTTCTTTCCATTTAGAAAACATTAAACACTCTATGAGAGTAATTCAAAATATTAGGACAAAATTAAATATATTATCGAGTATCCAAAAAAAATTAACTACAAATATATATATATAAATATATATTAAGAAATTACAATACAATTACATAATCTGACTCCATAAGTATAGTTTGTGAGAGAAATTTTGGGTTCTAAAATTTTAGAAATAGAAGGAATAAAGACAAAAAAAAGCCAGCAGGATATCGGCCCGAGCCAGGTCAACATAATAAAAGCCTTTGAACCCTAACACCCTAGCCAGGTCAATCAATAGGTGAGGGTTTCTTGATTAGAGGCCACCATTGTGTCCGTTCATTCGCCTCTCTCTTTCTTTAACTAACATTTCCATCCTTAATCAAAGTTTGATTTGAATTTATTCTTAAAACCAATCAACCACTCATGTTTACTTTATTTACACTTAACTCAATTGATTAAGAAAAAAAATGTATAAAAAGGTTTTTTTTTTTAAAAAAAAGAAGGAAAAAGAACAACAAGAGTTCTCTCTTATTTATATTTATGTGGATTTCTTTCTTTTAACTTTGGAATCTTTTGTCACTTTTATGTATAAATAAAATAGTGAAATAGGGGCCTGAAAATAAATTATTAAATGTTTGACGCTTTAAGCTTTAATAAGTTCCCTTAAAATATTTGGAAGGAACACACGCAATGAATACTATATTTTGGCAGCATCTACCAATTTAAGGATATGAGCCATGGATTGATGGGAATTGCTCTTTTTGATGTTGTCGGTGCAAAACAGATGTCCAGTTCAGTCAGACAGACTCCCATGGCATAATATATTAGGATAAATGAAACTGTACTTTGTCACTTCATATCGTTTTGAAATAAAGGGCTCACTTCGCCTTGGGCGCCTAAAATTCTGGTATGATTTGAGTGGGTTCAAAGACCGTATATTTTGAAAGTTTTATCTATGAAATCCATGAAAAGAATTAAAAGTTCAAAGCTCACGGTGTCTTCAAATTGGTTTATTTTTATCAACTCGAAATCAAACTTGTGAGTGAAGGTGGCTATGGAAGGCTACACTAAACCTAAGTTAATCTTATGAAGGGCCATCAATAACAGCCTTCCTACCGATAGCCGATTTCAGCAAATAATAGCCTATCAATTATATGCCGAATTACTAAAAAAATTATATGGAAGGTGACACAATAGTTTGCTTTTTAGGCTTTCGATTGACTAGTGAATTACTAAAAAAAAAAAAAAAAAAAACAAAATCCAGTTGTTAATCATCTTGTATCATGGCAACCACTCCAATCACTATCATTATATGTCAGAAGAATTAAATTTGACTTAGAGGAGAAGAATAATCCTTGACATAATTGCTACTTTATATTTCTCAATACACATTCACAAAGCTTTGTTTGGTTTGTTCATGAATTGACTAAGAACATGCATTTTTTTTCTATGAAATAAGCATTGAATAAGCAATGTTTAGCCAAGTTATTGATAAGTACAACAACTTTCCTATGATCCGTTGATTAAAAAATAGCACTTACATGAGCAAATTGATCTTCTTGCAATAGCTTATGATTAACAACAATTGGTGTTGACGAATGCTTAGTTCTAAGAAAACCTGTTTTGGCCAATAAGTTGGAAGTAAAATTCCTTTTAATTCAAAATCAATCCTTCTTTTGATTTAGCTAATTCCAATCCAATGAAGTACTTCATTGCTACAAAATCTTTCATCTTAAATTGAGTATTTAAGAAACACTTAGACTCTTCAGTTATCTTGATTTGCTTGCTAGCAATCGCAAAATAATCAATACGAACCACAACAAAATCATCACTATAACCTTTCATGAAAAGAAAATAATCACTATAGGATTATTTAAAACCATTGGCTAAAAGATAGTCTATCAACTTGACATTCCATCGTCTTAAAGCTTACTTCAAACCATACAATGACTCGTTAAGTTTATAAACCAATCTACTATCGCTATACTCTCCCTTAATATCCAAACCCGATGTATATCCTTACACACTTCTTCAAACAAATCACTTAGAGAAAAGTATTATGAACATCTATTTGATAAATATGTCAATTAAAAACAGTTGTAGGAGAGAAAAACATACGAACAATTATATGTTTAATAACCGAACTAAATATCTCATTGTAATCCAAACCTTCTTGTTGACTATACCCTTTAGCCACCAAATGGGCTTTATAACAATTGATACTACCACTAACTTTGTTTTTTAATTTCTAAACCCATTTACAATCAATTATATGCTTATTTGAAAGCAAAAGAACAATAGACTGGATATTGTTGTTTTCTAATGCAACAAGCTATTTATTCGTTGCTTTATGCCATGTTTCAAATTTTATAGCTTGGTCACAACAAGAAGTTTTAAAATATTTAGATTACTAGATAAAGAGAGAATAAAAAGAGAGAGACAAAGAATCATACGAGAAAACATGTTTAATAGGATGAGCAATAGAAGGAAAAGCAGACAAATAGTGAGAATAGACCTATGATGTATTATTCACCAAGGCAGGATTCAAATTGTGATGATAACTAGGCAAATAAGAAGGAACATGAATTCTTCTAATGTTGTACCATAAGATAGTATTATTACTAGAAGAACTAAGATGTGTGTCGGTATTAGAAATATTAGCGAATATATTGTGTTGAGACATATTAGAAGCTGAGTTGTATTGGGACAAATGTTTATTATCAATATTGAGTGATATATGATTAGTATTGTGTAGGGACATGTCAAGAGACACAACTCTATCATGGTTGGAATGTGTTTGAGTAGCATAAAAAGAAGAGAATATATGATCCATGAAAGAACTAGTTAGGATATATGTCACGCCCCGAAGCGGCAGAGTCGTAACAGCCCCCGCCGTGTAAACCATCCTAAGATAGAAGTTGGCCTTACAACCGCTATCTTAGACCTGATCTACACAAGGCGTCCACGACTAACCCGCTTTGAAGTAGACAAGTTGTAATTTAAACAAATTATTTACCTAAGAAAGTGATAAAAGTTATATATAGTCACTATAATTCAGTTATTACATTAATCAGAAATGAAAAGTAAAACATGTGTTGATTCTTCAATGTTTTTCCTCACTCCCCAGGATCTAGCAGTTGCTAGCTTCCGAGTAGTTGATGCCGCTTCTTAGCCAGCACCTACACGACGTCTATAGGGATGTGAGCAATCCACAGCTCAGTAAGTTAGGACGGAGGACTTAAAACTATACCAGAAACACAACAAGATTTTCAATCACTTATTAGATGCAATGCATGTGCAAGCAAGTGCCATCGTACGACGTTGTCCGGCTCGTTGTGAGATTAGAGAAATTGCGCCCGCTCTAATCCGGGTTGAGGAGTTGTCGTTAATGCAACAGCTCACGACCAAACCCAGGCTTGTGTAATGGAGACCTTGCTCCTCCTGCGACTACCTTCGAACCACTGCCTTCACCCTGGCTGCGACCTCCTCTCCTGTCACTTAGTTCGACTGAGGATGAAAAAGGGACCATTTTGCAATCCTGCGCTATCCCTTCCGAAGGGGTCGGTATTTGGCCGGAGAGTCCTAAGTTCCCCTAACGGGTTGCTATGCATGTCCGATTATGATTACTGGTCGGATATTTAATTAAGTCCAGTTTAGGGTGATCAATCCTTTCATACAAATCATACAGTATATGCCAGAGCAACAAACAGAATCATAGCATCACCTATAATCAAGCACATGCACACATTCAACTATCTAACAAACACAACCAAGCATAATCTTAAGTCTCCAAAATACAGCATCGTATTAATCCCAACTTATCTCGACTCCTCGCTCACTCACTCGAGGTCCGATTCGCTCAGGCCATCGCCGATCATCCCTATAACACGAACGTGGTTTCAGCTTTTCATATAAATATTATAAGTTTGTTTTATCCTATAATGCTTATTGTTAGGTTTTGTTTAAGGTTTAATATGCCTAATTATCTAGGTATTAAGTCTTTTACCATTATTCTAGGTTTAGGGTTGGGTTTAGGTTCGATTTTCCACATCGATTTCTAAATTAGATTTTAGTTTGATTTTCTAAGTAGCGTTTTATATTCCAACCTTAGAAATTCATTTCAACCCATAATGTGAAATTAATCACATTATTTCCCGATACCCTAAATACGATCACTACCCCTGATCAGCATTTTATTCCATCCGGTACACTTAAATCCCTATTTGTGTACCGAATTTACTCTTAATGTGAGAAATTTTTACATTTTTCATATAATTACATAAATTCAAGTTTCTTATCAGATTTATTATATATCCCTATTATTTATATAATATCAATTTTTATTCTAATATTTTCTATTTATTATATTTTCAAAAATTACACATTATGCATTATTACATATTATGCACATAATGCATTTCTAATATTTCTATTACCTTAATCACCATCTCTAACATAAATTATCACTTCAAAATGTCTAAATTCATCCTAGATCAGGTTTTACACCTAATTATTCTAATTTACAAAATTAACTCATAATTTACTATGTTTTTCTATTACTAATTTACTACATAATTAACTTAATAATTACATCTAACACCCTAAATGCTATAAGTATCATACTTCATCAGATCTTAACATCCTAAAACATGTAATTATTCACTAAATCAGAAATTAATCATTTAATTACATAATTAACCCTAAATTACCCATTTTATGCCTCTTTTTAGAGCCTAAAAATTATCTAAAAATTAAAAAAATTAATTTTTGAAAAAGGGCTTCATAGCACTGTTCTATATCATCTGAGTAATCTACAGAAAATTTTGGGCTTGAAACTACACTCCTAAGGTCATTTATTTCTAAACCGAAATATGCTCAGTTTTGCACGATTTCTTAGGGACCATATATTACGGAACATAATTTCATCAAAATAATATTTTTCCTACAAACTACATACAAAAATATCTTAGAATAACAAAATTCATAATTTTCTAATTATATTTACTATTTTTACAAAATTTCACAAGAATTGGGCTAGAAATTGGACTCACCGGTATGGGTGGCTCCGGCCACCGGCCACCGCAGGCCGCCGTGGCCTTGTTGGCCGGCTTGGGCACTGCTACCACTGTGTGGTGGTGGTGGCCGTCCACCCCCAGCTCCTCGTCTGGTGTGGGTTCCCTTTAAAATCTCTAACTGCACAGTTTTTCTTATTTTTTTTTATTTTCTGGATTTTCTCTCGAATTTTCGACTCTCCTTAATTTTCTTTGATTTCTAACTGTCCAAATGAGTTCCTGGATTTTTCCTGCTATTTATAGGGTTTTAGGGGATTTATTGTGCATTAATTTGGACAAGACAAGTGCTTTATCCCTAAATTTTTGGCTTTTATGTTATCCTAATTTAATTGGTTGAATTTTCTTTTTCAGATTCTGACTTGCCACGACCAACCTTGCATCATTCCACACCCTTCTGATTTTTTTCTGATTTTTCCACAATTATTTTATAATTTTCTTTAATTATTTGCTTAGTTTTTGGCCAATTTAGGTAATTTCGCGTATTTTTATCTACACGTAAATACATGTAAGGTACACGTGAACATTCCTAATTATTATTTTGGTCATTCTAAAATTTTTAGTATACATATAATCTATCTCTAGTAATTTATTAGTTATTATATTACACTTCTCGCCTTTTCGGTAATTAGCAATTATTATGCTTAAAATTTGAAAATTTTATAGTCTCCTATTTTATTTCTTATTTTCTTAAATTTAAGTTTACGAGGTCATTTTTACTAATATTCTTCTCAATAGTTTATAATTTGGGTTTGATCAGATTTTTTTAACCGATCGCCTTAAACCTTGGGTTCTAAGTTCAATCCTACGGTTACTTGGCTGAACTTTAGGGCTTACAATATACAAAAAGATAAGTTTTGTGATACATTGAAGAATAAATCTTGTATAGACAAAACTTGAAATAAAAAAATATGTTCAAGAAAACTAATATCTAGTGAATTAATGTATTTATTATCAATTAAATCATATAACTTGTATCCATTAATCCCAACAAGATAACTAACAAAGATATAAGGATGAGTTCTAGCATCAATTTTTTAATGATTTCTCATAAAACTAGAGGCAAAACAAAGAGAACAAAAGACATGGAAATGCATAGAAGACAAAATTTTGTGAAATTACAATTTATATGGAGTACTACCATTCAAAACAGGAGTGGATATGCGATTTATCAAATAAGTAGCAATAAGTATAGTATCTCACTAGAAACATAAAAGGCAATAACAATTGAAAAATCAAGGATCTAACAACACTAAGAAAATGCTGATTTTTTCATTCAATAACATCATTTTATTGTGGTGTCTTAACATAAATAACTTAATGTATAATACCATGAGAATAATAAAAATTTAGTAAAGAAAAACTTAAGATTACTATTAGACTGGATTACTTTAATTTTCTAGCTTAATTGATTTGAAGCAACCTCAAAGAAATCAGGAATAATGGACTTAACCTTATGTTTTGACCTCATAAGATACACCCATATTATTCTTGTGAAGTCATCAATAATAGTGAGAAAACATCTATGTCCATCAAAAATAGATGTCGCATATGGACCTCAAATATCAATATGTATAAACTATTCTTCTCGTAACTATTCTTTGGGCTAAGGACCTCAACTTGTTACGACTTCCTTTCTTGTTACTTAGTTTGGCAAAAGGTGAGGAAATGACTATTTAAATTATCCCTATCAACGAGAGATTGTCCTCTTTGAAGGTGTTTGAATTTAACCTAATAATCCTAGCCGTTCACTAGTAGGTTGCAATGCATGTTAGGTTAAACCTAAGTTTGAGTTAGAGTTAGTTCATTTTTTGGGTAATTAACTAATTTCAAACAAAACAATATTCTTAAAACAAACATGTTAGCAAGCTCAAATCCCACAACAGCAGATCAACACTTAAGCACATGTATCGCACACATAGAAACAACTAATTACAACTACAACTAGACATACTAAAGTCTCTAAGTATTCTCAAAAAATACACTAAAATGTTGTAAGGTATTGATCTTACTTACATTGATGTTGATGCTTATTAGCCTTGTGTATTGGTTTTGTCCTCTTTAATTATTCCTATATATTCAATAAATCAACTTTAGTCATCCTCAAAATTATAAAACAAGAGTTCAATTTAGGAAGTAGATGTGTCCTTCATTTAAGTTAAGTATAGTTTTTTAGGTCATTTGTTAAGTATACTTCATATGTTATACTTTCTTACTTAAGTTCTGACTCTATGCTTATATAGGATTTATGGTTAGGGAAACCTTTAACTCAAGTTCTGATTTAGATTAAATTTTAGAGTTTAAAATAAAGCAACCTTCTAATCGACCCTCTGATTCCTATTATAGTTAAGTTGTCTACACCAGATTACCTTTTAACTCTGCTTTTGACCATATCCCTACATCTTATACTTCACAACTTCACTTCATGCCATCACTCAATCCTTGAATTTGATAGCAAAAATATTTAGCAAACACTTCAATCGCATTACCAAACTTTGTTTCGCGCTATTTTCATTCTTAGGTGTATTTATACATTTTGATTTTAATACTTGCATGTATACTTTATAGGGAAAAACATGTAGTTTGGCCATAAATCTCAAAAACCCACTTGTAAATCTCTTTTTCTCTAAGGATCAAAAGTTCCATTTACTATACTTCATCAAAGATCACAAAATTACTCAAATTATAGTAGGTTCATTTAGGGTTCTTAGAAGAATACTTTAAAAAATCATTACTAACTCATTGTTTTCCTAAAATCAAATTTTATCGAAAATCTAACTTTATAATTTTGAAAAACTAATTACATATCTTGAAAGTATATTCTTTGATGAACTTATAGAGAAAATTTTAAGCTAAAACATCATATAAGTTTTTGAAAATACAATTGAAAATTGATGGATAGGATGTTTTTCTTAAGAAACCCATATATACACATAAAAGTTGGAAATTTTGGACTGATTTTTGAAATCCACATGAAAAATTACTCAGTAAAACCAAGTTTCATAGTTTTTTAATATCATTTACTGTTTTTAATAAAAATAAGGAAAATAGATTATTCACTGGAAAACTGAGCTTAAGCTACCAATGAGGAAAGGAACTGTCTCTACAAGCTAGTTCATTTTTGATAAAATTTTTCCTAATCTTCTCACTTAATTTTTTGTGCTTCCTAGATTTTTCCAAGATTCATATATACATGAACTAGCTTATAGAGAGGTTTTGTGATTTTTCTAGAACACAATTATGTATAATTTGTGAATTTTACCTCTCTTCCCAAGCTTAATCCCTTTCTTATTACCAAATTTAAGGTTTCACTACCTTAATACACTTCAACATTTGTCCCTTGAGTCATCTATGCCTATTCCTTATTTTCCCTACTACCCTTGTCATTTTTTATGTTTATTTATTATTTTTCTTATTAATTTTATTGCATTTTGCATATATTTAGGTATTTAAATAATTACGAGTATATATATATTTATGTATAATATTTACGCTTGACATACATATATGATTTTTACATATTATTTCATGTCACTCTATAATTTTATTATCTATATAATTTATCTCTAAAATTGTTAATTATTGATGCCTATTCCATATGATCTTGATATTTATATGAGCTAATATATTAAAATTAATTGTTTAGCTATATTATTATTATTATTATATTTTCGGAATCCATGTACATAGGGTCTCTTCAACTAATTCACCTAACTCTCTTGTGAAATTCTGACTCAATTAGACTATCTTTGCAAACACTCTAGATTAATTGCTCCGAGCCCAATAGCTAAGTGTAAGGCTTAAATTTCCATAAATTAGTTGTTCGATCTTAGTTGCTAAAATTATAGGATTTCACAACAATTTGAAAGGAAATTACATAATCGGCAATCTAATGAAGAGATGTTATAAAGATTTCCAATTATGTAAGATTTAAGGTGAATGTTTTTATATTATTTAGATGTAAATAAAAAATGTGTTTATGGATAAAAGTGAGGTACAAGATTTCTACATGGCCATATTGGAGTTAGATTTCATACATTTGTAAGATTTTGAGCGAATTGGTCATGTATGTGAAGTTCATGAATAAAAGTTACACAATCAGTAACACGATCGTATCACTTGGTTATATCTGTGAAGTTCATGTCTAAAAAGTCATATAGCCGATGATATGGCACCATGTCACTTGGTCATGTCCACTGTATCGGTGCGACTTTTCAATTTAGATGATGTTCTTTAGAGTGTAATGTATTATCTCTCAAAAGTTTCATTACTTTGTGAGAGACAATCAAAATCAAATTTTAATTGGTCTAAACATTATCTAATTATTAAAAACTAAGTAATTTCGATGGATGAGTCCTTAAAAAGAGTTGTAATGCTTAGAACTCAATGATTAGATATCTGAATATACATTAAAATTTATAGCCATTTTTTGCATGAGCTTTTTATTCTTTTTTAGAATTTACCATCAAACACTTCAACAAACAATTATCAATCTTCTTCCAAAATTCTTTAAACTTATGTGATCATCAAGAATAAAAAGTGTTACCTTTTTCTTGATACTCATTTGATTGTATCTGAGGAGAGTTTATGCTTATCTTTAACAAATATAATATAGGATGCTTAAGACTCTTCGAGATAATATACATCACATCCTTCTATGTGTCCTTGATTCCCCCATATCTAATACAAAATTTCTAGCATGACTTACTTGTACCTAGGCTCTTAGGCTCAAGCTACTTGGCCACAACGCATAGGCTCAAAAACAATGTGGCTGCCATTTTGATCTTCCACAACCTCATCTACAACAATGATGTTTTTTTATATTTGGATTATTATTTTTAATATTCTTTTATGCTAAATTAATTTGATTGAATTTAGTTAAGGATAATTGCAATTTCATCATCATTACTATTGATATTGTATATTATCTATCTAATCGCTCGAATGATACGATTTCCTCACTACAAGCGTCATCAATTCCTATATATATATATTTTTTATCACATTACCAAAAGTATACCGTATTTGATGTTTATGATGATAATTAAAAGACATACTTTACAGTTTGTTTTATGACTTTTTTAAAGAGTAAATATAGAAGCACTTTAGTTAGTAAATACGATTTCGAACTCCATTTTTTTTCCTTATGTTTGAAAGTGTATTTAGAAAGTAGAATTACATTCCATGAAATGAGGGATTCTAGCTTCAAGGAGAAATTTGCTTTAATTTAAAGTGGAATAGCAATTCCATTTCTAGTTTATTAATTATTATTATTAATTAAAATTATTTATCTAACATTCAACATAAATGTATTTTTATAATTATTACTACATATACATTAAATTTCATTCAATTCCATAAACATTTCCAAATAATGAAAAGGAATTGTCTTCATTCCATTTAATTCCATCCAATCCATTTCATTTAAAACCGCTCATATGCACCAAATATGTGATATAAGTTTTTCAATAGTATTTCTAACCCCTAAACTCCATAGATAAGACGATTTTATCTCCTAATGCATTGAATCATTTATGAATTAATCGATAATATCCGAACAATCGCCAATTCAAAGCAAAGGGTTTATATGGTCAAATTGCAAATATTCCTTTTAATTAATAATTATCATGAGCTAAACCTAACGATAGCGTAAAATAGAAAGGGATGAGATTGTTTGCATAAAACACCTATTTTTGAAACAATGTAAAATTGGTATTGAAATTGAACATTGTAGCGAGGAATTAATAAGGTTGTATGCTATTGGTTTGGCACACCATATGACACACCAACTTGGCACATGGAATGGAAGTTTGCCCATATGGTCTCATTATTTCATGGTATGAAAAAGATAGATCCCATTCCATGAAATGTAATGTATCTAATACATACATGTACATATATATATATATATATACACATACATACACATACTTATATATATACATGTATATATATATACTTTCAGGAACTTAAACCTTGGATAACTATATTGACTTCCTTCAGAGTAGGTAAAACTCAGTAATAAATCTTAGGTTCAAGTTATTTACATTGTAAGTAAAGCTCAAATGGGAATTACTTACATTAAGTCGCTTATCGATGACTTCGTATGAACTCACTACGTAAAATTATATTATACGTATGTATATTTTGGTACAAATATACAAATTCTGATATATGTTTCTATTACCAGAATATGCATAAATACAGTATAAATTTTGGTAATAGTAACTTTAATCAGAATTTACATATTGGTACTATAATCTATATGAATATGCTTAATTAAAAGAAAAGGCTACCTAGAATTGATTGCTCTAGGGTTTAAGCTTTTTTTTTTTTTTCTTGTTTTAAAAACAAAAACTTTGAAAAAATATAAACATTTCATGAATGAAATTAGGATATGCTACAAAAGAATCCAATTTATACAGAAAATTCAGATATTGTTTTAAACGTGAACCCGAAGTAAGGTTGCCATATGCTTCCCGCGATATACATAGAAAAGTTCGTCTGTCTTTTATGATTGCCATAAATATTGTTACGTAGATTCCATGGCGTAGCATCTAGAGGAGCCACAATAAGGAAATACATGACTTTTTCTAAACTAAAAATGAAGAAGAGATTCGATTCAGCTTTCCCCGCACACAATATAATATTCTACGTAATTTTGGGATAATGTTTGAATACTTTAATTTTAGGCCATTGCATTTCAATTGAGTAATTAATATGGTATACGATAAACTTAAATATATGACGAGAAACTTAGATATTAACCAATTAAATATTACACAAATACCAATTTTATAAAAAAAAAAATTACATAACTACCATGTTTAGATCGCATATTAGAGATGCGATATATTGTTTTACACTTATGTTGCAATCTCAACATGCAACACTAGTTGTGATAGCAGAACAACAATATCACATTCTCAATATATGGTTTAGTCGTATTTTGTAGATGTAATATTGGCTTTGTATTTAATTAATAAAGTCACCTCTTATATTTGTATTTGTGTAATTGTTTTTATGTGATTTATATTTATATAATTTTTTTTTTAATAACAATGATATACATGTATGCAAGTCGGTATATGACTCTAAACTGACCAAAGTTTTGATTCTAACATGAATTGTTACAAACGTGTATTTTAACATTTATTCATGCCAAAGACCAATTAATTGATGGCTAATACGTGAGCTACAAAATATCATTATTGCCATGGAAAATGAAGAGAAAGATATTTACAATTGATAGTGATATATACAACAAATAATGTTTCTTTTCAACAATAATATTATTATTCTACAAAATTAATATTTGATAATTGCATAATTAATCTATATTTATCATATAAAGGGCACATGTAATGATGCAATTGAAGCGGATTTAGGGTAAGTTTTGTAAAACTTGAATCCACTCCTATAGAGTTTGGCATTTCCCAAAACCCTATTAAAACCCTATAGGATTTTACTTCCTATTCCTAACACACGACTTTATAGGGTTGGATTTTTATAGGATTCGATAGATCTTATAGGAATGAGTTTTTATAGGATTTAGATGGAATCAAGGAAAGAATAGAAGGAAAAGAAGTTAAATAGGATTAAAATTATATTTATTAACTTATACAATAATAAAATTTGAGAATCAAATTTATTATACAATATAAAATATGTATAAAATATGCATATTGTATAAATTAAAAGTATATATTTTTATTAATATATACTTTTTTTAACCAGTTGAGTTTTTCATAAGATTTTTCTATAATTCTAAAACCTAACCCTAATCCTTATAAGGTTTTAAATCATATCTTAAAACCCAATCCTAAACTATCCCCCAATTACATCCTTAGGCATATATATACAAGTTTTTTCTTCTCCTTCTTGATTTCAGTTGTAGGTTCTCTTCTACCAATCTCATTTAGGCTTCTATCTAAAAGGCTAAACCACAAATGGTCAAAGGACTCAACATAGGTGCAACACCATAAGATCTCATATGCTTGGTTATTCGTATTGAACTTATATTTGACTAAAATTTATCATGATCTTCTTTATTTTAATTGTGACGTTCTAAGTTTTTTATTACTATATTTAGCATCTTTATAGTTTTTAAAAGCTATTTTATATAAGTTGTAAAATCTATATTTTTACGTTCCAATTTACATATCCGACTTTGCAAATCTCTTGCGATTTTAGATAAAATCCCTAGTTTAATAAACCATGTTTAATAGTTGGATTGTAAACGTAATTTGAAATTGACTTAAAATTGAGACCTAAAATATGACATATTTCGTAATTTTGCTTGTTTATAGCACATATTCAAAGCCTAGACTCCAGAGAATTTTCTGAATTTTCTCCTCTTTAGTTTTAATAATCCGTTAGAACTTTTTTCCTAATAATTTTGAAATGGTAGGAAGAAACCGGTGGCTGTGGCTCGGAAAATTCATGTTGTTGTTTAGGTACAACCGGGTTCTGTAGAATTGATTTCTTCCTCAGCCGGGGCCCAAAAAAACAAGAAAAAGAATCGGAGTCCTGTTTACTATACATCCTAATTCCTATCAAGTTTATTTAGAATCAAGTCTAAGCAAAAAAATTATTGAGCCAGTTCTTTCTTCTCTTTTCCTTTTTTCTTTCTTTTTTTCTTTTCTATTTTTTTTTTCTTCTATTTTTGGGTCAAAGCAAATTCATACATACAGAAATAATTAAAAGCCTTGCAAAATGAAATTCTGATTCAATCCATTTTAGGAAAACTAGTAACAGACTCAAACATACTGTACAATGTGCAAAGGTTACAACAAAAATCACTCAGGAGGCACTGACATACACACTGTCCACTGTTTCTGTCACTCTTTTTATCAGTAAAATGTAAAAATACATGTTTAACTCAAAATGATTCCTGTACGTATCTTACACAAGCACACACATCTTACAAATAATTTAGTTAGCTCAGAAGTGCGGCACTTTTCATGGAGGAGGAGGCCCCGGCTCGAAGAGAGGAGGACAGCAGCTTCTCATCAGACCACAGCAGCACAGAAACCACATGCTGCCCAACAAAAGAAGAATTTTCTGATTACCAGCATTATATGACATGCATTAGACCGGTTAGTATGAATACTGTTCTCACATTGGTACGGAACAGTTTCGATCCCCCTTCTACCCTCATAATTGTAAAATATTCAATTGGCGCAAGAATATAATTACCAGCATTCTACAAATATCTTCAAAATTATGTTTTTGCACGAATGTAGGTTCCAAGAGAATAAATGTGCCAATAGAGTATCTCTTACCAGCAATCCAAGCATCCTGCTCCACCACCGGGTGGGGGTGGACCTGGCGGTGGAAGGAGTGGTTCACTTGGTGGTGGTGGAGGATGTGGATCCATAAGCAACGAGCACTGACAAATCTCACAGTAAAAGTGGATGGATGGAAGTATGGTTTATAGGATGAAACGAAGGACAACCTACTATTTCTAGAGTCAGACCTCCATCTACCAGTCCAAGTCTTGGAACATGTAGATTGGAAGATGCATATGCATATGCAACCTACAAATGCGCTCTAAATAGATGCAACTAACCCCTTTTTTTAATTGAAAAAAGAAAGCAGAAAAGCACAAGATTTTACAGCATTTTCTATCTTGCCAAACACCGTTCACGATAAAACTGTCACTTTAATGGATCCATACTGACTAAAACAATTTAGTCAGCGACCTACAAAACATTTACAACTCAACCATCATCCTCAAATGTTGCTCTTTGTTTATTTGTATCAATAATCATCACAACTTTGGTTCAGCATTTCCATCATCTGCCAGTCCGAGATTGCTGTGCATAAAAACAACAGCATGAACTTAGGTTTCATGAGAATGCAATGGGGAGATATATATTAAAAGAATAAGATCATCTTTCTCGCGGGGGTTGCGCTAATATTTGCCATGCACCCCACCTATCTGTAGGCATGAATATTACACTGGGATTACAGAGTCTATTGGCTTTCAAGGACCAACTACCCTATACAAAACAGAAATCGCACGTAGCTGTTCCCGAAACAACGACGAGTTTTCAATTTTTCATTTCTGTACAGAACCAATGATTCAAGGTAAAAAAGAACATATTAAACCCAGATGGCCATCTAGCTAAAAGTGTTACAATATTTTCAATGGGAAAAACGAAAAAGAACTTTTACATGCTCTTGTAAACCTATCTGCACTCAATAATGAAAATGGCCGAAAGAAGCTGATACCAACAGATGCTGGAGCGTCATCTAAATTATGCATGGACTGCCATTGCCTCCTCAGAGTGTTCTTTCATGGGGACTTGAGTTTGCCATACAAAAGGACTCCAAGCGTGGCTCATTTAAGTCAACTATCTCATCGTCTTGGGTACGCCAACTCCTAGCTCTGGAGGATAAGAGGATCAGTTTCTCTATATACTCGGACGAAATATCATCTACTTTGTTCCTGAAGCTCCTGCCACAAAGATTACTTTCGATATCCAGTGGCAATGAGCACCTAGATGACCATCTACTGGATGGTACTTTCCTCAGCTCCTCTGCAGCGACAGGACTCATGACTAGGCTCTCAGGGTTCTGTTCATCTTGTACGGGATTCATGCTACTGTTGGAAGGCCACTGCAAAGCAGAGGAAGAATAATTTGAGGTCTCAACTGACATCTGACGTAACAAGACAAAATATTCTCCCTATGAAAGCATCCAAAGTTCAATTCAAACAAAAGCTGCACTTTGGGAACATAGCAAAGAAAAACTGTGATTTAACCATAACCCGGCCATTACGTTCAAAGATCACCTAGATGTAATATCTTTATTATGTGTTCGTGTATGGGCCATAGGTTTGCATACAGTAAGATAACAAGGTCAGCAACTGTAAAGAGAAAGAGTCACAAACCATGGCTACATAAAACGTCTAGTTTAAAATTGCTGGCCACTACCAAAGCGGACCGTCTGAAGCTTGGCAAAATTTTCAATCCAGTAGTACTTCAGGAAGGCTCATCATATTGATATTAAAATCATTACAATATGAGAAACAGTGTATCTACAATTTATCAGTCAAAACTCCTTAAAATCATCATTTCTATCTTGTTAATGCAAATGATTATTTCTATCTTGGAATAATCGGGTAGCCATCAAGTGCATCTCCTTTCTCTGCGTATTCTAATAGTCCTATTGACAAAGTAGGTAAGCTTCACTAATTTCGTGAAATAAATTATATAAACTTCACACATGTCCATGACATGATAAAACATGATAAGAATAAATAGCAGTAACAGATTCATGAAATGGAGGACCCCATATGATACAGAGGACTAAAGGCCGTATCTGCAACAGTATGCCACATTTACCTGAAAAAGATTTCTCATTCTAGATTTATCAGGTGCAATCGTTGAAAGAATTTGCACCACTTCACTCATTGTTGGTCGAGCATCTGGGTCTAGAAGCAAGCATTCCTTTGCAAGATAAGCCATAATCTGCATCTCTTCTTCCGGAAACTTTCCCTTTAACCTAGGATCTGGCAACTCTGAAATAACTCGCCAACTATCTTGCAAACGTGCGGTTGCCTGTAATAGCATGAACGATCCAAATTACAATAACTTAATAATGGCCTATGAGATGTCAATTATGCTATGGCCTGACATGTTTACAGATGATTCATCAATATCCAAGTACTAAATAATGTTGGCTTTCAAAGGTAATAAGGAAAATAAGGAGGACATGGAGATCCTGTGAAAGTGGGAGCTGCCACTGCAGCACTCAAGAGTAATTAACAGGAAAATTTTTTACTGCTAATTAACTAATTACTAAATATTATGCCATTTCAAGAACTTTTCCTTGGTCAGTAATGTTTCAAGAACTTGCAACATCATATATTTGACAATGTAAGCCTGAGAAAAAGTCAAGAGTTAATGGTGTTGTCACAAACCTCTAAAGGTGAAGAATAAATCGACCATGTAATGCCTACTCAAACTAACAGTACTGTTGCATCAACTAAATTGCTTACAGGTGATAATAGAACTATAATTATCCTTACCCATATCACAAGGCTTTCTTCGCCCCTCTCTATTGATTTGTGGATGGGTTGCCTACCAGTAATAAGCTCAAGAAGAACTACACCGAAGCTGAAAACATCTGATTTAAGAGAGGCTCTTCCAACAATTGCATACTCAGGGGCAAAGTAGCCAAAAGTTCCCTGCATTCTTGCAGGGGAGCTGGGGCAGCTGGGAAGGCCATCAACTTTCAAATATTTTGCCATACCAAGATCAGTTATCTGCACGATGGGGAGGGTGATCGGTAAGATGATTTGGGAGTTTTCTAGAATACAGGAACCAAGAGAAAGGTACCCTACAATAAGGTCTATACTTGATATATGTGGTAAATCAGAGTGCAGATGCATATTTAGATAGAGTTATGCACAATGTGTAATTCTTCATGTGGTTGTGCACAATCATAATATGGCAAACATTCCTCTTACTTTTGCCCTCCAGTTTGCATCTAGAAGAATATTAGTAGATTTGACATCTCTATGCAATATTCTTGGAGCAGCTGCTTCATGGAGATATTCCAACCCCCTTGCAGCTCCAATTGCAATCAACACACGGCTATCCCAGTTCATGTTTTCCCCTATTGCGCCATCAAGACAATCTCTCAAATTACCATTAGGCATGTACTCAAAAACTAGTAACCTCTCAACATGTTTCCCATGAGATTCTGAGCAGTAGCCAAGCAAAGGCACAACATGGCAATGATTGAGTCTGGACAAAAGGTCCACCTGGCAAATATATCATAGTAGCATCAGGATCTTATGAAGCACAAAACCAGATTAAACTTGCTTCAAAGAGTACCTCTGTTGAAAATATTGAGTCTGCATCCTGACCTCCCTGATCTTTAAGCCGCTTAATTGCCACAATTTTACCATCTTTGAGCTGCCCACGGTAAACATAACTACTTCCTCCAAGTCCAATTAGATTAGCATTGGAGAAGTTGTCCGTTGCACATTCCAATTCACAGTAAGAATACTGGTATATTGTTCCAAGAATATTCCCCGATTTGCTTTTAAATAAGAAGGAAGCCCTGTGGAAACACCCTGGAAATGAAGATAAGGAATGCTGAGGGCAAGCAGAAGGAAGAGTATTTTATCAATTAAAAACCAATGAGAACTTTTGACTAATATCATTCCAATGTCAGAAAGGGGGAAACTTAGTTGAGAGACCAACGCACCTGTAAAAGGACTGAAAGGAGAAGAAGTATTATGTTTAGTTGCAGGTACTGTAAATATCTTGTGGCTAATTAAGTTAGTTGCACTGTTGCAACTTGCTTCTTTGTCTGATGAGAAAACAGGTGCTTGGATAGGGCACTTCTCCTTTCGGTAAACATAACATATTACTGAGGTGAGAAATGCAAAAGTTGTTAGGATGACACATAGCAAAAGAACCAGCACGACAGCTCTGATTGACTTATGCTTTCCTGAGGTTGGGATCTCATCCATAGAGCCTGAACCTGCCAAAGAACAGCAACAAATATGATCTCACATTATAATTCAAAGTGCAAACACATCAATAATTACAAAAGAAAAATTAATAATAATAATAATACTCGTAACAGGTCAAAAATAGCAGCCAAAGTTAAAGAATTGATCCCAGTCTAAAGTATTATATACTACCAGAAGTGCAGTTGCAGGCACTGAAGCAATTCGCATTATCATTAGCTGCTATTTTAGGCAATCCATCACCATCACAAATACAGGTCCACCTGTCTTCACTTTCTCCTCCAGCTGCTACATAAAACACTAGCAGTTAGCACGATGAATTAAAAAAGTAATATTCTTAAACTGCGATATCATAACTTAAAATTTAAAATCCACAGCAAGTCTTAGTGAATGGACATCAAATGATCCATTCGGTCCACCATATTGAAAGGAAATGAAGACTGACACAAGCTAACATTTCTGGCAAAATCATCAGCAGTCAACAAATTATCACCCCAACACAAAACCTATAATCCCATGTGAATACCAAGAGAGAAGTCCCAAAGCTCCACAAGCATCAATAAGTAAGACGGTCGCAGCCTACCAACACAACACACAACTATCCAACTTAGACCATTCTGTATGAATACCAAGGGAGAAGTCCCAAAGCTCAACAAGCTTCAACAAGTAAGATGGAGACAACCTATCAACATCATATGCCACAATTCAACTTAGAGATGAACTTTATTAAAATCTAGCTGATGCCAAAGCTCTTGTCAAAATGAAGAACCAGGGATTACAAGATGACATCTCACTTTCCTAATTTGTTCTTAATTTGTTAAGACACTAGAAACATACTCATACTGTCAAACCCATGATTTGAATTGACTAGACAACATGAGAATTTAATTCCAACAAGGTAACATCAACAGCAATTACTGTATATCTAATATGTATCAATCCATCACCTCTTGGTAGGCATGCTTTAGAGGCATACTTATTTTACAACAAATGCTGCAAATGAGAGTACACACAAATTTTGGTTCTAAATAATACAGAGTAAACCAGCACAACACCTCGATTGCAATTACATAGCGTTGAACAATTTGACTGGAGAATGTTGCTCTGATTCATTCGGTTTGCAGAACATATGCATGTCCATCTGATTGTCTCGGTCGTGTTAGAAATTTCCTCTGCCACCGGCAAAGCAACCATAAAGTATAATTAAATGTCTCTAATAAAGCAAGACAGATATGAACCGTACACAATGTCTTAGATGCTTAAAGTCAAAACATAACAGATAATTTTGTTAAAACGTTTGTACAACAAAGTATTCACATCAGGGGAAATCAAACACAACTAATGATGCACGCTTAGGTGCTGATTTGTCTGATGGCTTCTACCCTGGATATTTTGTATATTTGCACATGTATTCTTAGTTTCCCAAGCACTTCCATGCAAGCCCAAGTTAGTAATACCGATATACTCACCACAAAATATGTAGTGCAAACTTATCAAGCTGATGAGACAGATTATTAAGCCTCTTCTTTGGAGCTTCATTTTATTCAATCTACAAATCTTGCAAAGGATGAAGAACACACTAATTAGTATAAGGACTAACAGACACGCCACTGAACCCCTGATATTAGATCATGCTGTAGAAAGTTGCACTATCAGAAGAACTATAACAATAAAAATTATCAGCATAAACTTTGTTGGAATTTACATGAGCAAGGCCAATCTCAATATATACAGCATAAACTGTAACAATTACAGTTATAAGAATGTTCAAGGATATACAATGGAACATATATTCTGGATATCTAGTTAGGCACAAATCAATGTTTCACAAGAAAGTACATTAGTAATTTAGATGCTTCACATAAAACAACATTTTTACTTGTCAGAATATCCTTCATACTAGACTTTCAGCCTCTCCAAAGCAAATGCTGACCGAGGTTGAGAGTGAAGCTGCTCTGGACAGGCCGAATGGTGTGGCAACCAAATTTGCAAATCCACACTATGATTAGAAGCAAGAGAAAGCCAAATTTTAGGAGAAGCACAAGTAATTACCCTTACAAAATTTAATTAGAAATATGTCTAGGATATCAGGAAAATTGTGCAGGTACCACATCATAGTAGATCAGTTACAAGAAAAGATAAAAATTTCCTTACTCCAGAAGTAGCTAGAAAATGGTTACAGATTCCTAAGGTCAACAAAGGAATTGAATAGGAAAGGAGAGAAGAGGAGAGGAGGAGGAGGGAGGGGGTGGGTTGGTTTGTGGTGGAACTAAATATACAAGTAGGAATAAATAGTTCATGTTTGGCCAACCAACGTGTTATGCTCCTAATTCATTTCAATCCACAGTGAAAATATTGGTGCAGAAGTTAGGAAGATATAAATAACCTACAAGAAATATGGACTAATAATTGAATTATCTACATGCAATGACAAAAGGGCTGGTTATCATAATTAAATGCCTGTATTCAATGAAAACCAGTCATTGAGAGCCCTGTCTGCAGTAGTTACATCAAATAATTGAAACGAATGTCGGCCAAACACAAGGTATAGCTGTTGCCAACAGAACTCCTAAGCTGAAGACATGTCTCTCCATTACTGGTTTCCATTCTGAACTGAAAACAACTAAGTTTATACAACTTAAACAGGACCAACCCACAAAGCATTCCAATTATTCACTTGGAAGCAATATCAACACTGTTTTAAATACCAAAGAACTCAAAGATACCAAGTCGTTTGAAGAGTTGCAAATTAGTATGTAATCACGACCAACTTACTCTAAAAAGAAAAATCCAATGATGAAGTTGAAACTGTAAATTGAGGAATAAAATCCAGACAATGCCCAGAAGATGATAGATTGAGACAATTTTATCACGAGCAATGAGTCATAAAACCCGCTTTTAATAGGAAGGACCGTCCTAAAATTAGCCATTTGACAAATGGTTGAGGAGTCAGATAGAGACAGAAAGTTGGGATTACAAGATTATTCTATTGGGAAAAGCCTAAAGAACAATGTCCATCACCCACCTCTTGGAAAACAACTGTTTTGTCATATTTGAAAATGACCCATCAACTGAATTAGACAACACCACACCAAACTTATTAAATTTAATCCATAATTCCATTTTCTGTTACACTACTACTATTTCATACGACACAAATACAACCATAACGATATTAATAACAATAATACTTTGCTTCCATGTGAAAAATGGAAACTTTTCAGAATTACACAAAATGGTTTCAGACATCAAACTATACTCCTTATGGGCATGTAGTTCCAACCGTTAAAAGACTTGGCTTCGAAGACTTGCCATCGTTGTAACAACTACATGGGAAGTAGAGATTTTAAATGTAGTGTACCTACTGTCATTGTGTCGGCTGTCGGTATTTGATGTTGACCGCACGATCAAGCTAATCTAATGTTTCATCAAAGTATAAGGACCGTTGAAATTCTAATTAATGAAACAGTCAGAATATTTATAAATTAAATTTCAGGGTCCAAATTCAGGGTTTAAAAATACATCTATGATGTGGGGGTTTGTGGTTGAAAGGATAGAAACAACATATTTATTATAAAATAAAAGTCTTCGACTAAACGATAATATGACATTACATACGGTGAAATTTATAATTAATATAACATGGCAAACTAGTTAAAATTAATAGTGCCACAAGAACACTGTTATTCCTTCTGCGAAATTTATAATTTAATATCTGCAAGGGGGGAAATAAACATTGAATGTTTAGCACCATCATGTTTATATTAATTTAATTCATGAAAAAATTATCTTCCTCTAATATGTCTCATGTACTGTCTTGTAAATAATATAAATATGTGTGTATATATATATATATATATATGTGTGTGTGTGCATAACCAAATGTTTATATTAATTTAATTCATGAAAAAATTATCTTCCTCTACTATGTCTCACGTACTGTCTTGTAAATAATATATATATGTGTATGTGCATAACCAAATGTTAACTTTACATGACGACAAGTAATAGAGGAATGGCTTGTATAAATCAACTTGGATGTAGTTTAAGATATTAATATAGTATCATTTTTTAAATTCATACACTCAAATATTCAAAGAACTTAACGTTGGTATTTTATTGGCAAAAGGAACTCAAAATTTGGACAATTTTAAATTTTTAGAAACAATAACTTATCAAGAATGTGTATGGAAAGGAAAAAAAAAATTCTGGATTTCTTTTATGGTAAGTTTAAAACATCTCATTTTCAAGATAAAATAAAATTGTAGGAAATGACAAATTACTATACCAACCTATGTTCTTTAATTTTTACACTTGAATTTTTTTTTTTTTTTCCAAATTTTACACTTGAAGTTTAAAATTTTTAAAATACATATTCAATCAAACTTTTTTTCATTAAATTTACTACATTGTCTCCACCCATTTACACATTTTTAATTAATGAGTATTTACCGTGTTCTCTTTTCAAAGATCATGAAGTTAGTAAAATCAAAAAGTATAGTTTGATTTAGTATGATATTTTATCAATTTTCAAACTTTGTTTATAATACTTAGCATGCAAAAGCATGTACAAAATTGAAAAATACTAAAGATTGAGCTAATAATTTTATTAGTTTAACAATTCTCATAAAATTATTTGGCAAATATGAAATATACCTAATTTTGAAATCCTAATACCAAAAGTACCCATAAAGCATCAAATGGCAACAACAGTGACGTGGCAAACTGTAGCTTAATGATTGGTGTAATATTTAATAACAAGTAATTAATAATTACAGTAACGCCAAAACACCAAATTAACGTACTAGTATGAAAAACAAAAAATAGAAGACGAGTAATAACCACGCATTTAAGCTTCGCCATCTCCGAACAAGTCTCGTGTTTAATCACATGCTGCCATATGTAAAAGATTATTTATTCTGAATTTACCTTTTTCTAATTTTCCTTTCTGTTTCTTTTTTTACTTCCTCGCTGATTCAAGGAGACACGGAAGCTTTGTACCTGAACTACTATTACGTTCCGGATTCTACTGAAAGAGGAGACTGAAATTATGCAACGGATGACAAGTAAAAACTAAAAATGTACCTTAGTCTTCGTCGACGCTGAAGTTGCGTTACGGTTACTACGGAGCTGAGTAAAGCTCGAGTAAGATCCACAATGCGATCGCTTTCTTGGAAGCATTACGGATCTTCCGAAGCGTTTGAATGCATGGCATTGACTCTGTGTGTGTGTATGAGAGAGAGAGAGAGAGAGAGAGAGAGTCCGGTGAACGAGCTCAGTAGAAGAGGAAAATTCGTCAGTGACTCAGTAGAGAATAAGAGAGAGAGAGAGAGAGAGACGAGTGAGCTCAATGAGGAGAGTGTATCGGTGATTCGGTGAGTGACTCGGTGCTGGTTTTTGATTTTGATCATATATATATATATAGAGAGAGAGAGAGAGAGAGAGAGAGAGAGAGAGAGAGAGAGAGAGCTCAATGAGGAGAGTGAATGGGTGATTCGGTGAGTGACTCGGCGCTGGTTTTTGATTTTGATCACGAGAGAGAGAGAGAGGTATGGGAGGAAGGTCTAGAAGCTGACGTGGCAGAATGCTTCTTTAGCAAGGGAGCTTCTTTTTATTTTTCCTAGGTTTTTTGTTTCTGTGATTTTGGAAATATCAATACCACGTGACACAAGTATGACCAACCCCAACCCTACAGTACAATAGTACTCAAGAGTCAAGAGTACAGACGAACTTTCCGCTTACGAATTTTACTTGATCGAAAAAAATTTTTCCATCCATCAATACAGTTGGCGGCCTATAAGTGAGTTAAAAGTATCAGTTCGATCTAACGTTTTTTAATTTACGGACTAAATAGATTGAACCAATTTAATTTACTTTTTAAAATAGTTCAATTAAATGAGTTGGCTCGTGAATAAATGTATTAAACGAGTTGATCTATTTTGATCTATCAGCTAAATAAAATAAAAATAAATAAAAAAACTTCGATCCAAATCCACTTAAAAAATAGATTAAATGAATTGATTTATAATTCCAAATCAACTTATACACCTTTAGACATAGTAGGCTTTACTAGCCAAAAACTAAAATATACAATTTTATCTCTTATAAAATTAAATAGTCATCTATAGTATTAAAGTGAGAGTACTTTTTTTTTTATTTAAATTGATCCTTTCAATTCACTTTCTTAACATTTCTCTTAATTTTCTTTTTTAAAATATTATTATATGTAATTAAAAGTTAACATTATAAGGTAAAAAATAACATTATGATGATATTATAAGCTATTCTAAAATTCTAAACAATCTCAATCATTAATTTATAAATTAAGGAAAATTGAAAAATAACAAAATTAAGATGATTCAAATCTTTTTTTTGTGTCTTAAATAATTATATTATTTATATATTTTAGTTAAATTAATATAACATATACGAGGATTACTTTCATTAACTACCCACTATTTCCTTATATTTTACTCTTCATCCCACAACTTTTTATAATTACATCATCCCATGGACACCATGTCTCCATTCCTAAAGCTTACACTAGCCGCTCTATCTATTGAACCATATTTTTAGCTTCCACTAATTTTTTGTTTTTTTAATGTTTGTATTCATGTGCAAGATCCGCTAATATCTCGTAAAACAGCAAAATGATCCATTAAAGAGATATTACTATTTCACGTAAATGAATAAAATTATCTAATCAATGAATATTATAAATTGCATAAAAATGGATATTCTAAGTAAAGATGGAAGAAAAAATAATAAATAATAAATGCATATGAAAAATGGATATTATAAATTGATTGATATATCAATATCTTAATTGCCACAATCTCAACACTAATTAAGATTTATAGAAATAAATTTAAGGTGATAGATGCATAATTGTCGAGCCTAAAATTTGGTTTTCGATTTAAATTTTTTTTTTTTCACTTTCCAATTAATACTAAACCTAAACTCATTTAATATTAATTTTCGACTAAAAAAATTAGAAAATTCCAACTTTTTATTTAAAAACTTTTGAAGTCATCACCCAACTGAAATCGAGAAAAATAAAAGAAATCGTAATTAATTGGATGGATTGACTACGATTTAGCTACCAATCTTTGATTTCAATTTAAATGAAAAATTAGATGGTTTTGAATTTGAGAGTTAACCTATTAAATTCTAATAGATACCATTATCTATTTATCGAAATTAAGTTTATTCTTCAAATTATAATATTTAAAAAAAATAAAAACAAAAAAAAGAACCTAAATTTCTACATATTTTATCATCATCCTGAAGGTATTTACGTATCAGCTAGTCGGATTCAAACAATCGTAATTCTTTTGAAAATCTTAATGTATTGATTGATTTTAATTTAAAAAAAAAACTTACTAAATTTACATTTTAATTGATTTGGTTCATTTAAAAAAAATCTAAAGGGGTTCTTAATTCTTGAATGATCAAAAGACTCTCTAAGACATTACAATCTTTTTGTAAAAAGTTTCTTTTTGTTAATTTTTATTTCTAAAAAAAAAAGGAATAATTTTCTATGTGATGATTCTTAAAAAAAAGAACCTAATCCTAAAAAAATCCTAAGCTCCACATCTATATTTCTACTATTAATAACTATCTATCTAAATAAATTAATAAAATTGCATAATCTACTAATATTAAAAGTCTCCTAGCTTAATATATATACACATATACACATATATCATGTAAACTAATAAAATATAATAATATATAATAAAAAAACTAATCTTAGCAACCCCTTATCTAATGTTTATATAGCTTTATATTTATATTACTACTAATCAATTATCTTACCTAAGTAAATTAACAATATCGAAAAATATGCTTAATATAAAAACTAATACTAAAGGTTTCCTAAACTAATATATTCACATAGATAAGGTATGCATACTATTAAATAACTAAGGAACTAATAACATAATAATAATCAAATAATAAAAAAAAAAAAAATTTCAAGCAACCGAACCTTAGTTACTGTTTAGTGAACTATAGAGTTCGTTAGTGATCATCAATGGAGATGTATTGCAACCATAATGTAACTGCATGCAATGTTGGAACGATGGCTGACAGTGCAAGGCATGTGTGACCTCTCGTAATCAGCAGTGGCGCGTCAACAAAGAGATTATGCTTAGCTACTGTAGCAAAGTAGAGGGACGAAGATGTGCTTTGCTGATCACTGTTGGGTATCAAGCTATGGATGTGGCTAATGTAGCTATTGCAGTAGCATATACAGATTTGGATAGTGTGAGGCATGTGTGAAGTCAAGCAGTAAAGTTTGTGATAGTGTAGTAACCTACTAATCATAGGTGAATTGTACGTAGTAGACTTGGATCATCGATCGGAGTCGCGATTTATGACTTGAATTGATGGTTGGGGGCGGTGATTAGCGAAACAATGTGGATGTTGTGTTTACTGCGTATACTTGGTCCACGGTCGTTACAGTGCTATAGTGGATGGAGAAGACGGTAAGGCTATGTTAGCTGTTGTCACGCCCCGAACAAGAAGAGTCATAACAGTCCCGCCGTGTAAACTAATCTAAGATAGAAGTTGACCTCACAGCTGCTATCGTAGACGCAGTTTACACAAGGCGTATAACTCAACCAGCTTGAAACGTCTGTTCTGACATCTGTTAATATCCAAACCTGTGGTAGAGCTTTAACAAAATACTTGTTCTATACAATCGGTAGTTTAGTACTACAACAGTAATTATACAACAGTAATTATACAACATTTCACGTCCAAGGGTAAAAATTACAATCAGAGTCTTTTAAAAACCACAGGTTATACGATTTATATACAATAAGTTCGAAAACTAGTGGGCTCCCAGGGAATTCCCATTTAGTTTTCTTCAAAACTTAAAGACAAAGCAAAAGCTCAGGTTCAGTTAAATTCCTCGTTCCTCACTTTTCCACACAGCAGCACACTAACCTGAGAACGGTGGTACCGGAACATCTTTTATCTTCACTCAGTACCTGCAAAAGAGTCTGTAGGGGTGTGAGCACAACTAGCTCAGTAAGTGGGGCGGAGTCAGAAGAGTACTATACAATCACAAATAAGGTTAATAATTATGATGAAATGCAATGCAATCACTCAAATGAAAACATCGCATAGTGTTAACCGGTCCACTGTGAGGTTAGAGAAATTTCATCCACTCCAACCCGGATTGAGGAGTTTCATCGTGACTCAAGTTAAACCAAACCCGGGCTTGTGCAATGGAGAACACCCCCCTCCCAAGACCGCCTTCGAACCACGGCCCCCAACCTTGCCGCGACCTCCTCGCCTATCACTTAGTTCGACTAAAGATGGGGAAAGGACCATTTCAGCTATCCTCATCGAAGGAAGTCGGTGTTTGGCTTAACACTCTTAATCGTTTCTCCTAACGGGTGATTATGCGTGACCAATTACACTTTAGTCGAATAATCATTAGAAATAATCAGGGGTGACCAATAAGTTCACACAATACAGAATCCATGCAAATATGCAGAACAGCACACCAAAGAGTTGAACTCCTGTCACATCAGAGTATCATTCACACACATAGCATACGCATAATCATCTAGCTACAAACACAACCAGAAGTACTCTTGGGTCTTCGGATACTTTTAAAATAGTACCCAAACAGCGGCGAAGCTACCATCCCAACTTACTTGTTCAGACGTTCGTTATTTCTGACTTGAATTGTCAACCGTCTTTGGAAGGTCCTAATTACACAAAAGGTCTAAATTTAGTTTTCGTAATAATTACGAAAACATTAGGGTTTAATCTAAAACATATATATATATATATATATTATTTTCACATCATGTAAAGTCATGTTATTAAATTATTAATTATTAACATTGTACATCATATTTACTATTACGTATTATATATCGTTTTGATCGTATCGAAACGTACTTTTTATTTATTAATTCACGTTTTGATTCCGGTAGAGTTACCGAAATGTGTATATTCTTGAATATGTTATAGATATAAGCTAGTTTGCTTAAGGTTATCCGATTTCAACAAAACTAGTATCATTGAGTTCGTATAGACTTAACGACACATCTTATGAGTCCTGTTCCTAGAGATGGATTTTAACGGGTAGTTTGAATTTTTAATACAATTATATATAATTATATAAAAATGACCGTATTATGCGAAATTTACATTTTTAAATTATATTTTATCCAATTTGTCCTTATATTGTAATAATATAAGTATTATTCAATTTTAATACACCTAAAGTACATCCCGATCAGAAAATATTAATAATTGTAATAAAATCTCTATTTAACCCAATTCGACCAGCAATCCTATATATAGGTTTTATTTAAGTATTTTACTCATTTTAGTCTATTAATATTACAAATACACCCCGACCTGTAATTTAAGCTATTTTACTTAATAAATTCGTAGTAAATAGTTCGGATTACCTAATAATTCCCCGAAAATTTCTATGGACTTCTAAAAATATAGGAAATTCAATTATCATTCGGTTTCAAGTTTTCGACCTATTGCCTATATTTTCGTATTGACGATTTTACCCCTAAATTTGATAAATTATCCAATTATAATTCTTTTAGCATCAAATTAATTCCAATCTGACTCAATACCATTATTATTTATTATAGATCAGTACATGTCCATTTCATCAATTAATTTCATAATTTCCTATTAAATTCATAATTTCAGCCTATTTTCGGACCAATTTCAAGCCTAAAAATTCAATAAATATTAAAATTATTCAAATAAAAATTTGGGCTACGTAGCAATTACCCATATATCATACACATCCTACACAAAAATTTTCAGCTAGAAACAACATCATATAGTATATTTATTTCACTAATATATATTCGGATGAATTACAGATTTCTTAATGAAGTATATTAAATATTACGAATTTTTCAAAAATAAAAATATCACATGAAAGCATGTCTAAAATAACCTAAGTGTAATTTTTTTCATAATTTTCTGGGCGGATTTACTATTTTTTAGAAATTATTGAAAAACATGGCAGAAATTTGACCTTGGTGTTCTTGGGTGCTCCGGTGGCCGGCGGCGGCTGGGCGGTTATCGGATGGCTGGCGCAGTGGGTAGACCGTGTGGGGTTGGCTGGGTTTCACAGCAGATCTACTCTAGGTTAGGTTTCCATACTTTCACTAATTTTTCTGTTTTTTTCTAAATTTGTTTTTTTTTTCTACGATTTTTTCTAATTTTTCTTTCTGATTTTCTCTGATTCCAAATTGCTAAAACTATCTTGTCTAATGATCTTGGCTTTTTATAGTGCTTCAAAGTCGGTTTAAGGGTTTTTTTCTTTATTTAATTCATATTTTCTTTTCCAATTTCTTTTTTTTTTTTTATGCATGAGGTGTCCAAATATTATACATTCACCTTTTGAATCAGCATTGCAATTTCATCCTCCTGCCACGCCTCCTTCCAATGTTATTTATTTAATTTTTCTTTTTCTTTTATTAAATAATTACTTAAGTATAAATATTATATGTTAGAATTAATTATTTAATTAATATACTAAGTTATATCTTATGTAAATAACACGTGAAATATATAACTTCACTCATATAATTAAGTTTCTAGCATATCTTTTATTTTTAGGATACATTCTAAGGTTAATTTCATGAATTCAACACAATATATATATATATAATTACTCAATTTAAAGTTAATTTATGAGTATAATTATTATTTGTACCGGGTATACTAAAAAAATTACATGTATTTTTTTATAGTAAATTATACTACATTATCTCATTTTATAGCTCAATTAACTTATCTCTAAGTTCTCGTTGTAATCTAAGTTCAATTTTAGGAGTTCTGAACATTTTAGGGCTTTAGTAAATACTCCAATTTCTAAGGGCAAAATTGGGATTTCGGATCATTATTACTAAAATCTAACTTCATTGTAATATCTCGACTAACTTTTTCATTCTAGTTACAAAGTTTGGGCTCAATTGGATAAGTTACCCTAAAAGCCTTAAATCTGAGCTCGGTTATCCTAAACTCAATTTTGGAAGCTTACAGCCGTCACGAGTAGGGCAGCGGTGCGAAGTTGAAGACTGTTGATGGAGCGCTGTTGAGTTGCGAAGTTCGATCACATGTGTGACGGTGTAGTGGATTTGACTGCTGTCGTGGTGTTAGTGTGATGGAGTTGTCAATAGCCTGTTGAAGATGGTGTACTTCAGCGTTAGTGTGATCATGGTGTGCTTTAATTACTAGATAGCAACTGTATTGGACATGCACAATTGGAGTTGGTTAGTGTTAGTGAAGTTGAGCAAAACTAAACGTGCTTGCTTGTTGCAGACATGCATGCTGTTGTTATGTTGTTGTGCTCGGGCGTATATGGCTGTTGCGGTGAAGTGTGGTGAGTGTGAATTCTCCGTGCTTGTCATGGAACGTAGTAGAGGCGTCGGTAGTGAATCAATGGATTGAATAAGAGAAGGTGGCTTAGGTTAGATTCATTAGCATGAGCATGGAGAGTCTAATGTGTTTTTGGAGACTTTGGTAATTTTTTATTTTATGTCGCACGATCAATATTTCTAAAGTCAAGAACCAAATCTTTGGAATTATATCAAATCGAATTTTTATATCATCTTAAATTTAATTTGATTTTTATCAAATTATAAGATTAAAAGGTAGAAAATAAAAGGTAGAAAATAAAAGGCACATAAGTGCCTAATGAGATTCAAACTCAAGATTGCTAGGTAATAACTAATACTAAGTTCATATGCTTATCCGTTAGACTATTGACCTACACTTCAATATTTAGTATAATCAAATTGTATTTAAATTACATGACGTTCTAAAATAATTATTTAAACTAAGCTAAAACTAAAACTATTTATCTTAAAATAAATTATTTTCTAAAAATATAAAAAATTTTATAATTTTTTCTTTTCTCACTTTTTTTTTTGCATTTTTATGATTTTTTCAATTTTTCATTTTATTTTTTTGTTTTTTTTTTATTTTGGAATTAAGACCCCATAAAAAACAAAAATTACAACTAGAGGGACAAAAATTAAGTATTTATAATTGTAAGATTTTAAGAAAAATAAAAGATATAATGATCTCTACTAACTCAGAAAGTAAATATTTGAGGATGTTAATCGATACCAATAATACTGAATTTATGAATCTTAAGTGATGGATGAAAATTATATAATCTAAACTTTTTTAATCATGCTTAATGGAAGAGATATATTTTATCATCTAAAATACTTTCTTCTTTTTTTTTGCCGGATATGCAAAACGGAAAATGTTAATGGGTCTTGGTGGCATTTGCTAAGAGACCGTATATAGAATTTTTTACGTTTTATATACATTTTTATTCCGTAAATATAATCGGTTTAATTGAAAAATGTAATATATCAAGATCCATTGTATTTCAATTAAATTTGAGTTTCAAAAGAAATTTAATTAAGAGTTTCATACAGATTCTTAACAACAGCTGGCTCTTAATTATAATTAAATTTGAGCCTAAAATAGTAACCAGAAGGAGTACGAATTCTTAAAAGTAGTTGACTCTTGACTAGCTTATTATAATCAAGCTAAATGCTAGGTTTGAGGTCGACTGAGGTGAATAAACTTTTAATTTTTAAAGTATGATTTCACCTTTCCATTATTTATATACAGGGAGACTTGAAATAATTGATAAATGTCCAAAATTTTTTAGGTTCGATTTTAAGAATTACTTATATATTTTTAAAAATTATAAAAAGTAAAACTACGCTTTTAAATTTTCAAAAGATGTATCCGCAAGGATATATCTACTATATTTTCCGCTTATAACTTCCCAACACGAGTTTGTATATTGTGAAGCAAACACGATGGAAAACCATCATATCAACTTAAAGGTAAGACATCATCGTAAATAATCGATAAGGCATTAAGGTTCCTGAAACCTGGTCGTGGCTCAAATATTGCATTCCCGGCAAATGGTAGTGCTATGATAATTTAAACACTAAACTTTTTCCAAATCTTTCCCTCTCAAATTAGTGGTATGCAATTCAAAACCTTAGTTATCTTTATCTGGTCCGAGTTCGCCCAAAAGTTAAAAAAAGTGCCCCTAAATTAAAGAAAAGATGCTTAGTAGCTTTTAATTTTTCCAACATCTGCCAGATTACGTTGTAATTTTGTATTTCCAGGAACTTTTTTTATTTTTTACTAATTGTAATCTAAGTTATAACGACCATTGTATTTTCTTTTTTTATATTTCTATCTATAAATGGAAATAAATAATTAATGGAAAATCAGAGAAAGGCAATAAATGGGAAGAAATCACTGCAAGTCACACAAAAACTAGTCAAAGAGTTAATGTGTAATATATATTATGTATTACGTATACATGGTGCGTAAGTATTAATAAAATATTGATATATATAATATATTAATATTTTATTGATATTTATATATTATTTATATATAATACGTATAATATAATTATTACGTATAATAGCTATTGAGTCTTTTTTTTTCTAATAAAGATAGCATTCTCTCGGTTTTTCGTGTTCATCCTCGATCCGGACATAGCGTTAGGAGCTCTTTTTAAGCCTAGCGGTGTGTGATGGAGCGAAGGAAAGAACAAAAAGCAAAAGGATGGAATGGGAAACAGCGCAACTCTGTCATGTTCGGCTTTGCTAGGAATTGACAAAGAGAAAGAACAAACTCGTCTCTTGTGGGGGCAGATATTCCATTCCGTTTGTCGATACGTTATTTTGACTATTTTAATAATAATTATATAGATGAATATTTTGATAATTGAGCTTTTATCCTACTTTAATTTCATTTATGGCTTAGCAGCCGAGATTAAGGAATTAGGCTTAATTCCAAGGATATTTAAAAAAAATCTAACTTTGGTAGATTTAGAATAAGAATTATTGGACCAATTTCTTATCACACTCAGAATAAGCCCTTAAAGAAAGTGTTTTGTCATCTAAAGTCCTTTTATCTTATTTTAAACCTTTGGGTTATTATATATATATATATATATATATAAAGCACTTTCTACATAAGTCCAATGAAAACTTAGACTTGGGCTAGACCCATTTGCATTCAGGAGCCTGTGAAGTTATAAAGCCTTAAGTAGACCTCAATTTATAATCATTTCATCCCCAAAATCACACTAGAATTTATAAATAAATTTTCCTTCCTTTTCATTTCTGACATTTGAAGCACTAGAAAGCTTTTAAGAAACATTAGTAATTGCTTTATGACGGATCAAAATAGTCAATCAAGAACGAACAAAAAACAAGTTAGAACGCTTAATTCAATCCGTTACTACATATATACTATGACAAACCAAGTTTGTTTGTTCCTCTTTTTGCATATATCTTTGATAATATCTATTTACGTGTCATTCAGATTTCTTAGAGTGTACCGACCTTGCATGTAATTAACTATATACATCAATCCTAATATACAAATCATAAGAAAAACAAATATTGGGGAGATTAAAAATATAAAAAAAAAATAGAGTAAGGGCACTTGATAACATCATTGGTTGACATGACAAATATATCTATATTATTGAAGTAAATGGAACTTTAAGTAATTGCTTTTTTTTTTTTTAAATTACATATTTACCTTTTATTTGCTATTATTTAACAAAAAAAACTAACAAGAAAATAAATTATCAAAATTATAACTAATGGATAAATATGGTCATTTACTCATTTTTCTCTCTTTTCATTTTTTTTTATTTATTTTGTATTTTCACTTTCCTACTTTTTCACATTTTCCTATTAACTGCATATATCTCTCAACCCCCCCCCCCCCCCTCCTCTCTCTCCCTTTCCTTATTTTGTATTTTTTGCACATACAATATAGATGTATCGATTACTAGTATATATATATATATATATATATATATATTCATACACACGAATCACACACAGATATGCAACATTATACACACTTACTCATACGCACAAGTGTAAGCATTCTTACAAAAATAATTTATTTAAAATGGGTTTTTAGAAGATGCAATTAGGAAGCAAAAATCAAGCGTCCATTAATGAAAATAAATATTGTAGAATCAAATCAACCTCAAATAGGGAGGGATTTGAGCTTCATTGTAATTAAATGTTGACTTTTACATAGACTTAATACCTATCTATTGCATTTGCAATAAATCGCGAGCTCTAATTCTTATGTCCAAACAACTCATTTTGCATGAAAACATAACAAGTATGTTAACATGTTTGGAGGCATTTCCTTAAGTATAGGAAGATTTCATTATATTTATGTATGTACGTTCTTTGCATAATAATATTTTTCAAAAAGAAAAAAAAGTTCTTCCATTTGAATTACGCTGTGTGCATAGGGTCAACATCTTTAGAAGAATTTCTGTTTTTTTTTTTTTTAATTTATTTTCATGTCCCTTTAGGGGAAAAAAAAAATGGCCATATTTTAGAGCTTTAAAAGAAAAACAACCTCCCTCTACTCCAAAAACTATGTTTTCCTTATTTCTCTTTCTGAAAATTCAGTTTTGGAATTTTATCTTCTTTTAAAAAGAATTTGATTTTCTAAAAATATAATATTTTCTCACAAATTTTGATTTTCTTTTTATGAAATTTTCATGTTTGCTTATTGATGAACAATGAATTTTAAAAAAATATTATACTTTTTATAAATTCATTTTTGAAAAGAATAAAGTTTTTCCAAGTAAATTAATCTTTTGGAAATATATTATTTTTCTGAATAATTTTATATTTTTTGGGAAATAACTGATCTTTCAAACTATTGTACTCTTGGGAAACAAAATATTTTTTAAAATGTTGAATTTTCAGAAAAACTAGAATATTGCAAAGTAATAATGTTTTCAAAAATAAAAATTTTCTGTTAAATTACTTTTTGGATAAAAAAGAGTTTTAGTTTTCTAGAAATATAAGTATTTTTTTGGAATAATTCTTTTTAAAAAACTTGTAGGATTTTTCACTAAAATCAATTTTAAAACAAGTAGATGGTTTTCCATAAGAATGAGAATTTTGGAAAAGGATATAATCAATAAGCAAAGTAAGGAAAATTTTTTTTAATCTATGTAATAAAAAATAGCTAGTTTGGCAAAATGATAAAAAGATGGGTTAGTTTGAAAAAATAAATAGTCAATTCGTTCTATTTAGAAGTTGATAAATACAATTTCTGGAAATATAATGATATAATTTTTCTCCAAAACAATTATTAAAAAAAGAGCAAATAGAAAGGCTTTAAGTTTAAACTATGATTGGCTTGTTCTAATACAAGCACGAAGGCATATTTAGTAACAATTAATTGAATACCAAGAGCAGCCAACAATAAATAAATGAATACATATAGACGTCTTTTTCCCCCTTGTTAATGTTTTTAGGAGAGAAGGTCTTGTTTGGTAGCAATTTCTACTCTAAACCAAAAGTCCCAGGAAACAAAATTTCGGTTCTTCAAACATCGGCATTAATTTGCCAAAAACCAATGCTATCAAATTAGGATCAAAAGACTTACTCAAGAATGAGAAAGGTCAAGGATCAAGAAGGTTGAATCGGGGTCAAATTGTGACTAATAAAAATATTATAATATAATTTATATTTATTTATAATATAATAAAATTTACTTATATTCTTGAAAATTGAAAATTGAAAGCTCTTCACAATTTATTTTTTATTTTTCTTTGATCTATATTTTTTTTAGTAAATTGATGTATTTTCTAAAGAATATAAAAGAAGATAATATATTTTAATCCGAAAAACTCTGTAAATTTTTATGCGAACCAAGTTGAACCAATTGAATAAACTAAATTGAATTGAGGCCATTATCAATGAAGGTGAAATGGATGATCTGGATTGATTTTATAGAGAGATTAGGTCTAATCGGGTTGGATTAGGAGAGTCAATACGGGTATGATGATACTGGTTTGACCAGTTGACCTAACTTGTCCAATATAATTCTTAAAAGTATTCATCGGGTTTTTTTAGGTTAAAATATATTATTTTCTTTTTTATTTTCTAGAAAACACACTTGTTTGTTGAAAGAATAAATGTAAATTAAAGAAAAACAAAAATTAAAATGTAAAAAACTCTCAATTTTAAATTCTCAAGAATATAAATAATTTTTATTACTTTATACATAACTATAAATTATATTATAATATTTTTATTGATCTTGATTTAACTTTAGTTCAACTTTGGTTAATCCTCTCAATTTTTAACCCTCTTTCATTTTTGGGTTAACATTCTAATCTAGATTTGATAATATTTCCTACAAATTTTAACCAAAATTTTCCGACTTTTAGTTAGTGATAGCTCCAAAATTTTTCTTTTCAAAGTAAAAGTTATTTTTGGCAAAAAAAAAAAATTTCTTTTGCAAATTATATTAGGTGGGAATACCGAGATACAAATTTAAATTAAGAAAAATATAATTTTGAAAGAAAAAATTAAGCCCGACACCCACGTTTGTGAGCATTATGGAACACATAAGCCAAAGGCTTAAGCTTGAGAAGATGATTTACCCAATTACTATTTAACTCAATGAAAGTCATATCTTTATAAATTTAGTCTTCTCAGTTTTTTGCATCGAGATTGTTAGAACATGCTAACGCACGGCATACATTTATCAATAGATACACTCATTAAACACACTTGAAGCTTATCACAATGCAACACGCGCCCCATGTGTTTAATGAAAATTTTAGTACCTAAACTTAAATTTGTTCACTTTGGTGCAGCAACATTTTTAATGAAAGAAATTAGTATTTCTATTATAATAGCTGTTATTGTAATATGATAAGATAATAATATAAGTACATCAACTTTCATTTTATTTCCATTATAGTGATTAAACTTTTATTTTTTTTTCATTATGATACCTTAACTTTTTAAAAGTAAAACAAATAAATAATTTCTTCATGTTAACTTTTGTAAAAATATTATAAACAATCAATAAAATAACAATTAATAATATCTTGAAAAAATAAAAATAAAAAAAGAGAGAGAAAATGTTTGGTTCTTGAAATTTTATTTGCATAAATGGTTTTTGAAGATAGCACACAGCTTTTGAGTGTTTTTATATCTCCAAATAAATTATATCATTTATCATCATCATCAATTAAAATAACAAAAAAAAAAGCAACAACAACAATAACCATAATAATAAATTAATATGAAAGAATGGTAAAAATTGGGAACATGCCCATCAAAATTAATCTCTTGTTAATTTCCGTTTGGTTTTAGTCTAACCCCATATCTCAATTATTGCTTAGCCAACATTAATTGAAACAATCCTTTATTAATCTTTTTTCGGTTATAACTCGATAAAATCAATTTCATACCAACTCATAGTTTACTATATATCAAGATGTTAAGATCAATATCATGTTAACCTTTTTATGGACATAGAGTTGAAAATAGTTTACCTAACACCAATAAGCTCAATTGCAATTGATTTAGTTGATATATCTATTTATCTATCAATTATTATTATTATCACCATCATTATTATAGATAAATAATGATAATAATTATATAGTATACATAAGATTTTATTTGGCAATATAAAAGCCTGTAAAAGTTAGATATCGTCTATAAAAGTAACATCAATTAAAATTTGAAGATTCAAATCTATTCTTTCTTATTCTTTTTTTATTAAATATGTTGTGATTGTTCACTGTTATTCGTTCATTTTTTCTAATGTTTTTACAAATTTTATAATAAAGAATATCTATTTGTTTCGTTTTAAAAAGTTGAAGTATCAAAATGAAAAAAATAAATAAAGTTTGAGCACTAAAATGGAAATAAAATGAAAGTTGATATACTTATATTATTGTCCTATCATTTTATGATAATAGTTGTTATAACGAAAATATTAATTTGTTTCATTTAAAAAATGGGATAATAAAATGAAAAAATTTAAAGTTTAAATATTAAAATAAAAAATTATGATAGTTTGAGTGCTTGCATCGGCTTTGTCCCTTAAAGGGACATATATAGTGGAAGAAAGCTACATGAAAGTATTGACTGGGAAGCTTATAATGAATTTAAGAAGACCTAACTATTAGTAAGTTTGAATAATTCTAAGAGTAGGATGATGAGTAGAAGGAGTTCTATTTAGCTGGGTAAATGAGAAGTAATTATAAATGTGTAAAATAAGGATGTGACTCAACATATAAAGGAAATGGAGTAGGGGCATTTGAAAAGGTAAGAGTTTAAGCTAGAGAGTAATCAGAATAAAGAGGGAGAATGTAAAGCCCCTTCAAATTCAATAAAAAGGAAATAAATATAAATTCAATGGTCTGAAAATAATACATTTTAAAAGTCAGGGGAAATTTTGGAAGTTTAAGGTTAAGTGGAAACCTTACATATAAATAGATAGCAAGCTATTGAATTAGGTATTTCTATCTGTTTTAGGACCCTCTCCTTGATAGTGATGAAGCCTCTCTTATGAGTGGTCTCTGAAGGGAATTTCAATATAGAAAAAGGTAAGGCACAATTCCTTTACAATAGATTTTTTGGGAATCAAAATTAATTTAGATACTTAGTTTTCTTAAGGTTTTGGGAGTTGTGATACACGTTGTAACGATGTGAATTTAAGGCTATAACCTAAATTTTAATCAAGACTCTTCATAGAGTAATGGTGCAAGTTTCCTTTGGTGTTAATCTAAGGCCTTAATTAAGATCACAATCAAGGTTCATTTAGTACTGGTTGTTATTGATGATTAAACTATTGATTTGATTGTTTGGGAAAACACATATGAGTGTTTTTGTTATCAAGAGTATTAACATTAAAAGAGTGGCTTTGGATCTTAGTTGCATTAGGATTGATCTTGTAAAGATGAAGGGAGGAGTCGATATTTGATTGATTAAACAAAGTAAGAAAGAAAAAAAAAAAGTAAGGAGGAGATGGAAGTAGATGGCATGCTGAGGTTGTACATGTTGTGTATAAGGGGGCATGTAGTATGTGTAAGCTTGGGTATGTTGCTTTGGAAGTACATGGCATGTGTTTAAGTTACATGCTATGTGTTTTATTTTTTATGCTGTGTTATTAAATAATATTTTATTATAGTAAATAAATTCCTTCAACTTTGTTTTCTTAAATATTACTTAGTAAACTAATAAATCTAAATTATTGTTATACATTAAAAATTAGTTAAGGACATTTAAAATAGACCTTAGTTTATATCATTAGAATTAAGTTCAAGAAGGATTAATTAAAAATGGGATGATAGAATTTGCAATATAAAAATAGGTTACTAAAAAGTAAGTTATCTTTATGTATACTCTAAGAAGGAGATTATAAGTTGACTTAAGAGTAGATTATGATGTTGCTAAACTAGGTATGGGGTACATGTTTACTTGTTGTGTTTGTTTAGAATAGTCGTTTAATTAAACTTGATTCAAACTTAAATTTAATAAATCTTATGCTGCTTTGCTTGGCTTTAACCTCTTTTTTGTAAGGTTCAATTGGGTTGGTAAGATACTTAGTGATCTTGCGCAACTTATCCTTAGTTGAAGTTTTGTAGAAAGATGATCTAATTAGATTTTATGAAGTGTTACTTAGTTATTGGGTAATTAGTATCGCCACAAATACTATAAAGTATTCATATCTTGCTTGCCTAGGGGTTATGAGTCACCTCAAAGGATGTTAAGACTGAATAATTTGTTGGCTAATTAATTAAAGATAAATAAATAATGTTGGTTGCATTAGATGCTACTTGTTATGCATGTGACTTTATTGGTTGTTTAACTTACGTACATGTGTTTATTTTTCAAGTATAGGTACTTAAGTAAAATTCAAAGTGTTTGTTGATTTAGATACTAGAAGCAAGATTATTGTGATGTGGAGTGATGATTAGAACTTCCATTATGAGAATAGATTTTAAATTAGAACAATTTGATTTTATTTATAGTTAGTAAATTCTTATTTAAAATTTGTAAAATTTACTTTGTAATTATTTTAATTAAATTTTATTGGAATTATTTGGAGATTTCAATAAATAATTTTGGTAATTATAATAAATGTTTATACCTAACATGTCATTTAATGATAAAGACATATGACTGTGAATTCAAATATGACATGGGTTTTAGCTTATCAAATCCAATTTCCTATAAGATTTTGGGGGTTAGGAGTGGAGTCTTATAAGATTGGTAGATCAAAAGGCTTGGTTTTTAATTACGCCTTTGAGACTATTCTAGTACAAGTGTAAAGTATAAATCTTTTTTCAAGTTTTCATGCATATATTATTCTCAAATTGAATTTGTCCCTAGTATGGTGTCACTAAGTTTAATATTAGGTGAACTTAATCTTAAGAAATAAATTGGAAAAATTAGTTCTTAAGGCATTAGCCTAGCTTGGCATGCAAATCTTCGATGGGTTTTTACCTCCATATGCAAGAAGAGATTTTATTTATTTATTTATTTTTTAGCTTACTAGAATAATTTGCAACCTTTTTTTTAAAGGAAGGATCGACCACACACTATCACTTAGCCCACCGAAAATACCCTAATATAGATATTTCTAACCTCACTTTTACTTTCCTTTTCTTTTTCCTCTCTCAAACTCTCTATCAATATTCTTTTTCTCCTTTAGGGTTTGTCAACATTATGTTGTATAAAACCCTAATCTTATAGGTCCTTTCGGGTTTAAATGTGTTGTTTTCCCTCTTGATGTTATTTTGATTTGATCTCTACTAACTTGATCTATGTTTTCTTGCAAGGTATGGTGATTCGAGTTCACCTAACTCTAGAGGTCGAAGAAGAAGAAGAACAAATATTGCAAGAGGGTTCATGCCTTTTTTTCCCCTTGTTATCTATTATTTAAACTTGTCTGTGATTTACAATATCTAACTGCTACTGTTTGTTACAACTATTAGTTTTAATTACTTGTAGATTTGTTATCTTTATAACTATAATTTGTTGATTTTGTTTACAACTATCATGTTGCTATTGATGTATCATTGATTTGCATGTAAAAACTCTATTATTTTTTAGTGTAATCCTTTAGCCATGTTGGTTTCTTGATGTTTCTTTGTCCGAATGTAACATTTTCCCCGAATCTTTGAAAAAGGACTTAGTCCTGAAGGTCATAGGTAGGATATATGTGTTTGAACTCCTCTACATCTTCCCATGTTGTCTCTTCCGATAGTAACCTAAGCCACTGGACTAAAATTTGAGGCACCATCCTTCCATTCCATAATATTTCTCTAGAACCTAGAATAAAGAGTAGCTCTAGTGTAGGATGTCTCTGAAGTACATATAGAGGTAAAACCAAAAAGGGTATAATAGTACCCTTGGTTGCCTTCAATAATGAAACATGAAAGATACTATGAATCTTAGCTGTAAGAGGAAGACCCAACTCTTAAGCACACAAACCCACTTTTTTTTTATAATAAGAAACGGACCATAAAATCTCTAAGACAATTTGTGATGTCCCTAAGTAATAGACATCTGCTTATAGGGATGAAGGTTAACAAAACCAAAGTCACTTACTTCAAAAAATACATAAGATCTATGTTGATTAGCATAAATCTTTATACATTGTTGTGCCTTTAACAAATTATGCTTCAAAAGTTTTAAAACTTCATCCTTAGTAAGTAAATCCTGTTCCATAGCATCTACCTTACAAGTCCCTTAGATATAAGCTAGAATTGTAGGAGGCTTCATCCCATAAATTACCTCATAAGGGGTAGTAGAGGCACCTTGGTAGAAGGAAGAATTATAGGTAAACTCTAGCTATGGTAAAAACCCAACCTAATCATTAGGATGTTCTAATACATAGCTATGCAAATACCATTGAATTCCTATTCAACACTTTAGTCTATCCATCATATTAAGGATGGTGTACTATAACAAGGGACAATTTTGTACCACTTAAATGAAATAACTCCTTCTAAAAGTGGCTGATAATGATGGGATCTCTATATGAGACAATTGATATAGGAAATCCATGCAACTTAACAACAATATTAAGGAATAAAGAAGCTACCTTTGAGGCAATAAAATTTGATTTCAAGGTACAGAAATGACAATACTTAGACAGCATATCCACTACCACCAATATAACTATATACCCTTGTGAGTTAGGGAAAGAAGTCATAAAATCCATAGAAATATCTTCCCATATCTTATCTTACACTTATAAAGGAGAGAGTAATCCTTATGGGCTTTTAGTGCTATACTTGATTTGTTGACAAATAGCATATGTTTGTATAAACTTCTCCACGTTAAACTTCATACCTCCTAATAGAACTCAAAAGCAAGTCTCTTCTATGTTTTGAGGACACCAAAGTAGCTGTAGGTACTAAATGACATTCATATAAGAGCATAGGAATGAGCTTTGAAGTAGGCACAAAAAAAATCTTATCCTTAAAGTATAAGAGACCATTGCACCAAGATAAATCCCATTTCAACTACTACCCCTTTTTCATAGCCTCAATGACCTTCTGAAAGGAACTAAGATGATGATATTCTTGTTGTAATTCCTTTATTAGATGGAAATGTGGCAAAAAATAAGCCATGTAAGCAGCATTATACTGCCTAGATAAAGAATTAACCACTTTGTTGTCTTGGCCTGACTTATAGACAATAGAATAGTCATAGCCAAGCAATTTAGCCAAACATTTGTGTTATTATAGCATCTGAATCACTTAACTAAGTAATTCCTTGAGACTTCTACAATCTGTCTTCACCACAAAGTGAGCTCTTGATAGGAATCAAGCTATTGAGCTTTTGACACGAAGTCTAGCCTAAGGACTAAAAGGGCTGGTAAGGCGGATCCTCCTACTTTAACTGACTTTTGCCGAAGTTGAGTATCTTTGTATGTCAAGCTAAATAACTATCTATCTCTTTAAGGTGTGCGAAATTGTAGATTGTCGAGACAATGGACAAACCATTCATGATTACTCACTCATGTTCGAGTCGACCAATTACTTTACATCACCTTTGCTGATAGACCGAGAGAGAGACTCTAGATTGATCCTTAGCCACCCCTGCTCAGACAAGCAATCTGATTGTATGCTTTTGTCCACATACTCTAATGGTTTCGCCAATGTATCTTCGCTATGTATATAAGGCTACGTGTAGAATCTACTACACTAATCATTACTCTTCTTGAATATTCATTTTTACCCTCTTATATTCTTGTACATTACTTCTTTAGGATAATACCCTCTTTGTTTTTTTCCTTTTAGGCAAGTTCCCCTAACTTTCGGGTATAAATACACCTTGTATTTGTAGTTGTAAAGATCATATTATCATTAATACAACTGAATATTCTTCCTTTTGTAAACACTATTTTTTTTACTTTCGTTTCACTCTTATCTTAACCCTTAACTAAGGCTAGGTGGCGAGTAAATTAATGGGACCAATCAGTGCGTCATATCGAGTTATGTCGTAAGTCCTCGAAAGTTTCATTGGTGCGTCATATTCCTTGAAGCTGTTCATAGGTTTTGCTTACTTTTTATTTACTTTTCCTTCTTTTGCTCATTCCTCATAACCCTTTTTTGAAGTTTTTGACAAGCTTGGACCCATCCAACGACCGGCCTTGTTTGTTCTTGGTCATGGTTTACATCATTTTGGTATCAGAGTGAAGGTTTCGTTTAAGTTGTAGTAGATTGTTTCGAAGTTCTTTCTGTACTCTGTTTTGTGTGTGTAAAACAAATTAAGTTACTATGTTCATTTGATTACTGAGTTTGCTGGTTATCAAATTTCTAGTTTGCAAAAGTGTTTGCTGAAACACCTAATTAAAGAGTTGGAAACTAAGATCTATTAGATAAAATAATGGAAATAAGTGTTAACATTGGTGTTAGAGATGACAACAGTGGTGTTGTCTACCGTAGCTAATAGTCTCAAGGTATTCCCAAGAGCATTGACGAAAGACTTGATGAGGTGGCTAACCACTTAGTTGATTTAACTTGAGTTATACACGCATTAGCTTATCAACCTGTTGAAGCTGTACATAATACCCTACATGCTGCCCAACCTGTAAGAGGTTAGAACCCAGCTCGATAAGTTCGAGGTGGAGGAGTAGGAGTAGGTGGATGAGTGAGGAGAATGATTAACTTAGGAGACATGGAGGAAGAGGATGAGGAAGAGTATTACGAAGAAGAAAGGCGAGTTCAAGTACCCAGAGCATCAGACCATATGAAGCTTTGGATTCTGAGCTTCAACGAGTCTGGAAGTGTGGATGAATACTTAAAGTGGGAAGAGAAGGTGGAGTGTATAATTGACTATTACCAATATGAGGATTACAAGAAAGTGAGAACTGCTACTGTTGAGTTCTTTGGATATACCACAATGTAGTGGAAAAATGTTTACGCTATGAGGAGACGAGAAGGATACAAAGAGATTAATACTTAGCTTATGACAAAGAAAATACTTAGAAACAGATTTGTGTCAGATACTTATTTGCAAGACACTTTTACTTAGCTTCAGGAGCTGGGGTAAGGAGGTCGAACTGTTAATGAGTATGTCTAATAATTTCACATGCTTATGATCCGTTGTGTAGTGGAGGAACCACTAGCACAAACAATCTTTAGGTTCCTTACTAGATTAAGATGTGACATTTAAGACATTATGGAACTCCAATGAATTACCACAATGGATGAAGCCATTAGAATAGCCTAATGAGTGCAAAAGTAGAAAAGAATTCGAGTAGCAACCAAATTGTCGACTAACCAACTTAGATAAGGAAGTCACCAAGCTCAGTTAAGTATCGAGTCGATCTGAAGGGTAGATGTTCGGGCTAAGCAGAAGGGCGGACCTAACAGTGACGTGCCTACCTGAACTTATGAGAAAGGGCAAGGATCTAGTAAGAAGATAAGCCAGATCAAGTGCCTCGAGTGCTAAGGTTTAAGACATATGGCTACACAGTGGCTGAACTGAAGAACAATAGTCATTAAGGGAAATGTCTTGAAGCTGGAAGTAGAGAGTATTGATGAGGAACCTATGGAGGAGAACACTGCTAAGAAAGAAGTTTCTTAAGACAACAAACTCATTGAAGATGATGTGTTTGCTGAAGACTTAGATTAGTTGATCATGGTTGTCCAACACATAATGAATATGGAACCTTCATGCGAGGAGGAGCAAAGAGAGAATTTGTTTCATATCACCTATAAGGTGAATGATCGGGTGTGTTCCCTCATTGTGGATAGTGATAGTTGTACCAATGTGGTATAACCAACTTGATCACAAAATTGAATTTACCAAGTGTTGTACACTTGAGGCCATATAAGTTGTACTGGTTGAGTGAGAATGGAGTACTATACGTCACTTAGCAAGTACTATTATCGATCACTATTGGAAATTACATTAACTAGATTTTCTGTAACATATTACCTATGTGTGCTTCCCACGTATTGCTATGTAGACCGTGACTGTTTGACAGGAGAGTTAACCACGATGGATATCGGAACACGTATACGTTCAGGAAGGATGGTGGGAAGATTACGTTAAACTCGATATCGCCAAGTGAAGTTAATAAATTACAAGCTAAACTAGCTTGTGAGTCGAAGAAAACTTTGGTGATGTGTAGAGCCGAGCTCTGAGAGGCCTCTAAAGTTGACACATCAACCCTCATGTTGGTTAGGCATTTGTTAGAATTGAAGGAGCAAGGTGAACTACTCCTAAAAGTGAGAGTATTGCTGGATGAATATACTGATCTGTTCCCATAATAGTTACCCAAGGGGTTGCCTCCAATACAAGGCATAGAATACTGTATTGATTTAATACTTGATGCTGCCCTGCCAAATAAACCAACCTAATGAATGAGTCCCAAACAGGCTTCTGAGCTCCAACGACAAGTTAATGAATTACTGGAGAGAGGTTATGTTAGGGAAAGCCATAGCCCTTATGTTGTTCCAATGCTTCTGGTGAAGAAAAAGGATGGGACTTGGCAAACGTATATTGATAGCTGAGCTATGAACAAGATCACGATTAAATACAAGTATCCTATCCCGAGATTAGAAGACATGTTGAATGAATTGAGTAGAGCTAAGATCTTTAGCAAAATTGATCTAAAGTTTGACTACCATCAAATTCACACGAGGCTAAGAGATAAGTGGAAAATTGCATTCAAAACTTAGCATGGACTCTATGAGTGGATGGTCATGCCATTCGGCTTGTCAAATACCCCGAGCATTTTCATGAGATTGATGAACCATATGTTGAGAGATCTAATGGGGAAGGGTGTTGTGATGTATTTTCATGACATCCTTGTGTACAGTGTCGATATGCCAAGTCATTGTAAATGTCTTTGAGCTGTACTAAATATCCTTCTAGCCAAGAGATTATTTGACAACCTTAAAAAGTATTGTTTTTTATTAGAAGGAAGTGGTATTCTTGAACTGCGTAATAAGTAGAGGAGGCTTATGAATAGATAACGAGAAGATTCGAGTAATCGTTGAGTGGCCGACTCCTATTACTTGTGTTGACGTAAGAAGTTTTCATGAATTGGCTTCATTCTATAGAAGATTCATTAGGAATTCCAGCACCTTTGTTACACTACTTACTGAGTTAACACAGAAGAACACCAACTTCTAATGGGGAGGAAAGTGGGAGAGAAGTTTTTCCGAGATAAAGAAAATGTTGACCTTTGCCCCTATATTGACTTTAAGAAAACATTTAAGCTAAACTGCGATACGTCAAGCATTAGAATAGACATCGTCCTAATATAAGAAAGTCGACCAATTACCCACTACGATGAGAAGCTTATGGGATCTCAATAAAACTACTTTATACATTGTAGATACCTCGTTTTTGCTCTCGCATAATTTTATTTTTGATTTTAGAAGGTTCTAATTTAGAAAATAACAAAAAATTGATAAATGATAAAAATACAAAAAAAAAATGAAAAAAGCAAAATTATAAATATTTTTTTTTTAGGAAAATAGATCTTTAGAAAGAAAAATGGTTTTAGAGTCAATCGATTTAGCTTTAGCTTGGTTTAAATAACTTTAAAGAGTCACGTTATTTAAGTATAATTTAGTTGTATTAAATGTTAAGATATAAGCCAACTTGAAGTCATTGGTTCGATTCTCACTGGACATATATATGTATTTTATTTTTTATTTTTTTTTCTTTCATTTACGAAAATCGATCGAGCATATAAAATTCAAATTTAACTTTAAATTTTATCAAATCTTTTAAATTTAATATAATTTAAGATTAAAATATACACTCGCCTCATCCCACTGGCATTGATTTTCCTTTCAACAAATCGAAGTCCACTGGCACTCCACTTTTCAATCTACGTACGGCCACATCCCAATCCCTTATCGACTTCGACCAAGCGCCACAACCAGACCAAGACAAGCAACATACGACTCAGCCCCATCCTCTTCGCGACTATAGCCCACTGTTGCGCTCCAGCAATCAGCCGCATGCATGCCTAATCCACAACTCAACTCGATACTGTCTCCATCCTCCTCACACAGTTGCACGACCCACACTACCGCGCGACTCAATCCCTCCACCATCCCCAGAACAACAGCCAACTTGAAGTTCTACACTCTCGCCGAACAGTCCCCGTTACACGCAGCAGCAGGACAGCACCCAACGTCCAGTTCACATACACATGATCACAGTTCGCATAAAACACAACACTACACACAGTTCACCAATCACTCTCACGCGACTAAACTTTACACACCGACATGACATACGCCTGCACTGTCCTACATCAACACACATTCACAACAACATGAGCATCAAACACTGCATTGCCCACTATCACCATCGACCGCACACGGCAGTCTCTTCACCAGTGAGGTCCGAACAGCTGATCACCCTCACACACCGACTGCTAACCTAACACCCCATAGCATCAACACGCGAACAATAGCCCTTCACCATCCTTTGTCGCAACCAATAGTCCCTAATCTTGCTCCATCTTCCACATGTGGCTGACCGCATTGCGCAGGCCAACAACAGTAGTTTACATTGCTATCTCCACTACAATATCAAACTAACTCTCGGCCACTCACGTAGCAGCCGTAGAGTACACACACACTGTCTATCGCATCGCTGATTGTCGTAGCATACACTGTTCATCATCTTGGCAACTGCAGTCGCACGACTCACCTGAACCGCCACTGCACAATAGACCAAATTTTTTAAAAACTCCAAAAACTACCATCAATCGCGTTGGCGTTGGTTCTACGCCTATATTCTTCAATCCGAAACACATCAAGACATCATTTCCCACTTGAAATATATCGCAAGATTGCTTGGACACCTCCTTGGACATGACCCGACCCGGATCCGAGAATCATCCCCAAAGCCAAGACCGCGGACGATCCACTCCTTCATCCATCTGCAGGTTCAGCTTAATCTTTTTTTTATTTTTTATATATATATATTTTATTTATTAGCTACTTATTTATTTATGCTAATAACATAGTATATAAATAGATATATATATTATATATATTTGCTTAGGTATTTTTTTTAGTATTTAGTTTTTTAGGATTTTTTACTTAGAAAACTATTTTTTTTTAGAAATAAAAAGTAGTAAAAAACCATTTTTAAAAAATTAGGACTTTTTAGAAAGTTTTTTATAAAATAAAAAATACTCGAGGATGAGAGCCCTTTTAGATTTTTTTAAAATAAATTAAATCGATTAAATACGTAAACTCGGTTGGTTTTCAAAGTTAAAATAAATTAACATATTAAAGTTTCAAAAAAGAATTACATTGATTTGATCTCGATTAGCGAGTACGTAGGCATCTTCGAGACAACTGTAAGCTCTACAACTAGCTATTCGAGGTTTCGATCGGTTGAAAGACTTAATCGAACCTAAATTATAAAGTATAGTTAGAAATATTAGTAAAAATGATTCTATAAGTTTGAATTTAAAAAAATAAGCAATAAAATAAAAAACTATAAAAATTCCACATTTTAAATATATAACTCGTTATTTATCGAAAATGCTTAAAATGCATTCCGATAATTAACGAATCGCTAGAGATAAATTATACGTATACTAAAAATAATAGAATGATCTAAATAATATTTAGGAATATTTATTTGTACTATATATGAATTTACATGTAAGTATAAATACGCGTAATTACTTAAAATACGCGAAATGTGCTAAAATAATACAAAATACTTAAAGAAAATTCATAATTAATTAAGGAAAAATCAAGAAAAATCAGAAAAAATAAGGAATGATCCAGAATTGGGTCGTGGTAGCTGGGAAAAATAAGAAAAAATTCGGCCAATTAAATTAAGACAACACAAAAGCAAAAAATTAAGGAATAAGGCAATTGTCTTGTCCAATTTAATGCACAATAATTACACTAAAGCTCTATAAATAGTAAGAAAAATTCAGAAGCTCATTTGGACAGTTACAAATCAAATAAAATTAGGGAGAGGTGAAAATTGAGAGAAAAATTCGGGTTAGAAAAAAAATTAGGAAAAATTGTACAATTAGGGCCTTCAAAGGGAACCCATACCAGACGAGCAGCTGGGAGTGGACGACCACCACCACCACACGGTGGTGGCAGCGCCCAAGCCGACCGATAAGGCCACGGCGGCCAGCGGTGGCCAGAGCTACCCAGATCGGTGAGTCCGATTTCTAGCCCGATTCTTGTGTAATTTTGTAAAAATAGTAAATATTCTTAGAAAATTATGGATTTTGTTATTCTAAAATATTTTTATATGTAGTTTTTAGAAAAAATATTATTTTGATGAAAATATGTTTCGTGATATAGGGTCCTTAAGAAATTGTGCAAAACCAAGCATATTTCGGTTTATAAATAAATGACCTTAAGAGTTTAGTTTTGGGCCCAAAATTTTTGTGTAGATTACTTAGATGATATAGAATAGTGCTATGAAGCCCGTTTTCAAAAATTAATTTTTGAAATTTTTAGATAATTTTTAGGCCCTAAAATGAGGCATAAAATGGGTAATTTATGGTTAATTAAGTAATTAAATGATTAATTTCTGATTTAGTAAATAATTATATGTTTTAGGATGTTGAAATCTGATGGAGTATGGTACTTGTAGCATTTAGGGTGTTAGATGTAAGTATTAGGTTAATTATATAGTAAATGAGTAATAGAGAAAAATAATAACTTTTAAGTTAATTTTGTAAATTAGGATAATTAGGAGTAAAAATCTGATTTAGGATGAATTTAAACATTTTGAAATGATAATAAATGTTTAGAGATGATAATTAGAGTAATAGAAATATTAGACGTGTATTATATACATAAAAGGTAATAATACATAATATGTAATTATTGGAAATATAATAAATAGAAAATAATATAACAAAAATTGATATTTTGATAATAATAAAAATGTACAATAAATATGATAGGAAACTTGAATTTATTGAATTAGATGAAAAATGTAAAAATTTCTCACATCAAGAGTGAATTCGGTACATTAATGCGGACTTAAGTGTACCGGTGAAATAAAATACTGACTAGGGGTAGTGATGATATTTAGGAGATCGAGAAGTAATGTGATTAATTTCACATTATGGGTTGAAACGAATTTCTAGGGTTAGAGTATAAAACACTACTTAGAAATCGAACTAGAACCTAATTTAGAAATTGATGCGGAAACCGAACCCGAACCTAACCCCAAACCTAGAATAATCATAAAAGACTTAAGACCTAGATAATTAGGCATATTAAACTCTGAACAAAACATAACAATAAGCGTTATAGGATAGAATAAACCTATAATAATTATATGAAAAACTGAAATCACGTTTGTGTTATAGGGATGATCGGCGATGACCTGAGCAAGTCGGACCTCGAGTGAGTGAGCGAGGAGTCGAGGTAAGTTGGGATTAATACGATGTTGTATTTTAGAGGCTTAAGATTATGCTTGGTTGTGCTTGTTAGATAGTTGAATGTGTGTATGTGCTTAATTATGGATGATACTATGATTCTGTTTGTTGTTTTGGCATATATTGTATGAAATGATTGATCACCCTAAACTGGACTTACTCAAATATACGACCAGTAATCATAATCGGACATGCATGGAAACCCGTTAGGGGAACTTAATACTTTTCGGCTAAATACCGACCCCTTCGAAAGGGATAGCGCATGATTACAAAATGGTCCCTTCTTCATCCTTAGCCGAACTAAGTGACAGAAGAGGAGGTCGCGGCGAGGGTGAAGTTAGTGGTTCGAAGGTAGTCGCGGGAGGAGCGAGGTCTCCATTGCACAAGCTTGTGTTTGGTCGTGAGTTGTTACATTAATGGCAACTCCTCAACCCGGATTAGAGCGGGCGCAATTTCTCTAATCTCATGACGGACCGGACAACGTCGTACGATAGCATTTGCTTGTACACGTATTGCACCTAATAAGTGATTGAAAACTTTATTGTGTGTATGGTATAGTTTTAAGTCCTCCATCCTAACTTACTGAGCTGTGGTTGCTCACATCCTTATAGACATCGTGCAGGTGCTGGCTAATAAGCGGCATATAACTACTCCAAAGCTAGTAACTGCTGGATTCTGGGAAGTGAGGAAAAACATTTGAAGAACAAATATATATTTTTAAGGTCTAAGCTTTTACTTTAGAACTTTTCATTTTTGAATAATATAATAACTAGGAAATATATATTACGGAGAAATATTGTAAACCTTAATTGCAATAACTGTATTATAGTATATATATATATTTCCTCACTTTCTTAGATAAATGATTTATTTAAATTACAAACTGTTTACTTCAAAGCGGGTTAGTCGTGAACGCCTTATGTAGATCAGGTCTAAGATAATGGTTGTAAGGCTAACTTCTATCTTAGGATGGTTTACATGGCGGGACTGTTACGACTCTGCCGCTTCGGGGCGTGACAATAACTACATAAAAAAAATAAAAAACTTTTTGCCTTTTTCTTAGAAATTTTTAATAAAAAATACTAAAAAATTCATTTTAGTTATATTTGGCATATTTGTATATATCTTACTATTTTTTAGAAAAATACAAAAATAAAGTCCATTAATGTTTTTTTTTTTTTACATGGTGATTTAGTCTTAATAGGTTAGCCTTCGAACTTAGTTTTTCTAGTTAATTTCCTAAAAATAATTTTTTTAGAAAATCTACAGATTGATGGCTAAATTGGTTGGCGATTCTAATTTTTTAAAAATATTTTTCAAAACATTTTTTTAGAAAAATGTTTCCTTAATTTAATGTTAAGTAATTTATATTAAGCAAGTTGTGCTTAATATGGATTAAGTTAAGGAAAACCGAAATAGGGCTCGATATGTACGATAAGGAACTCTTAGCATTGATCCAAATACTGTAAGTATGGCGGCATTATTTGTTGCCGAGAAAATTTATCATCTACGTTGACCATGAGTCTTTAAGGTATCTTTAAAGCTTGACGAAATTGTCGAAGAAACAGGCGAAGTGGGTCAAATTCCTTGAGGGGTTTAACTTCGTAATAAAATATAAATAAGGAAAGAGCAACATGGTTGCAAATACTTTTTCGAGAAGGCATGCACTCCTCAGTGAACTGTAAACTAGATTGTTTGGGTTTGCGAGTATTAAAGAGTAGTAGTCCAAGGATCCACATTTTGGACCCATACTTACGTGTTGTGTCAATGGAATGGAAGGACCATGGACAAGTATCATGTGGAAGATGGACACTTGTTTCGAGGAGGGAAATTATGCATGTCGACCTGTTCCCTAAGGGAATTATTGATTAGGGAAGCCCACATTAGAGGACTCTCTGGGCATATTTAGGAAAAAAAGGACAAACAAATTGTTGAATGGTTGTTTCTTCTAGCTGAGAATAAGGCGTAATGTGCACCTAGTTGTTGAATGCTGTGTCATGTGTAAGAGGGCTAAATGCCGAGCTAAGCAAGAGAAAGCAATGCCTTTATCTGTTCCGTCGAAATCATTAACTAAGTTGAGCATGGACTTTGTTTTTAGATTACCAGGAGCTGCTTGAGGTAATGATTCTGTAATGGTCATCATAGATAGGTTCAGCAAGATGACACACTTTATGTCCTTCTCCAAAACTAACGATACTTCGGCTATTGCTTCTCTTTTCTTGCAGGAAATTGTTAAGTTACACGGCGTGTTGAGAAGCATAGTATCTGATAGAGATCTAAAGTTCTTGAGAAATTTCTAAAGAACTCTGTGGCGATGGATGGGGACTAAACCACTATTAAGCACTTCCTGTCACCCCCAAATGGATGGCCAAATAGATGTAGTCAATCGTACTTTGGGATCGTTGCTTCGAGCTGTAGTAGGCAAGAACTTGGCTAATTGGGACATTTGTTTACTAGTGGTCAAGTTTGCTTACAACTAATTAGTACATGACACCACCAAGCATACCCCCTTTGAGAATGTCTATGGTTTCGATCTTGAGTTGCCCCTCAATCATACCTTTATACCTAAATCTAAGCAAGAAGACCCTTATGCAAAAGCCTGAGTACAGTTCCTTTAGCACATCTATGACAAGGTTACTCAACAGATTGACTAAGCTACCTAAAATATGTGAGAGAGGACCAAGGGTAAGACAATTAAACAATTCTAGTCGAGAGATTTGATGTGGCTGTACCTCAGCAAGGATAGGTTTCCGAGCAAAAGGAGAAACAGGCTATCTGCAAGAGCCGAAGGACCTTTCAGAATCTTTTAGAAGATTAATGACAATGCTTATATTAGAGCTACCTGAAGACTATGGGGTTTTTAACACCTTCAACATTGTTAACCTCAGTCTATATTACCCTGATGGAGAACTAATCGAAGACTATTCGGATTTGATTCCAAATCTAAATCAACTTAGAGAGAATGATAGATATCAAACTACTAGGCCTCTGACTTGCAACCGAGCCTGAGGACTAGAAGGGTTGGCAAGGTAGATCCTCCTACTTCAGCCGACTCCTGTCGAAGCCAAGTATTTCTTTGTCGAGTCACTTTGTATGTCAAGCCGAATGACTACCCATCTCTTTGAAGTGTGTCGAATTGTAAATTGCCGAGATAACAACCAAACCATTCATGATTACTCACTCATGTCCGAGTCAATCAATTACTTGACATTACCCTTGTTGAGAGACTAAGAAAGAGACTTTGTACTGATCCTTAGCCACTCTTGCTCGGACAAGCAATCTGATTGTATACTTTTTTCTACATGCTCCAATGGCTTCGCCAATGTATTTTAACTACGTGTATAGGGCCATGTGTAAAATCTACCACACTAATTATTACTTTTCTTAAATATTCAATTTTTTTTTTTTTGTATTCTTATACATTACTTCTTTAGGACAATATCCTTTTTATCTTTTCTCCTTTAAGTAAGTTGCCTTAACTTTCGAGTATAAATACCCCTTATATTTATAGCTGTAAAGATCAGATTATCATCAATACAATTGAATATTTTTCCTTTCATAAATATTGTTTTGTTTACTTTCATTTCATTTTTATCCTAACCCTTAAGTAAGGTTAGGGGGCAAGTAACCTCACGGGACCAATTCGTGCGTTATATCAAGTTGTGCCATGAGTCCTTAGAAGTTTCATCGATGTATCATATCCTTTGGAGCTGTTCGTGAGTTTTGCTTATTTTTCATTCACTTTTCCTTCTTTCACCCATTCCCTATCATTCTTTTTTTAAGCTTTCGACAAGTTTGGACCCATTTAGCAACCGACCTTATTTATTCTTGATCACAATTTGCATCAGCTCCCATAAGATATTGTCTTTGTTTCCTAATAGCTTCAATAATATCATGTAACTATCTAACATAAGCAAAAGCTTTTGTTAGATGAGAATGTAGCTTCTTGTTGAAATAAGCTATTAGGTGTCCTTCTTGTAAGAGAATAGCTCCAATGCTAGTAGATGGGACATCCGTTTCCACAAAAAATTCTTAAAAAAAGTTAAGTAAAGCCAATATAGGTGTTGAGATTAAAGTCTCCTTATGTTGCTCAAAAACACACTTAGCTTAATCATTTCAATGAAAGTTGTTGTGCAATAACATGTTTGTAAGTAGTGCTACTATAGTAACATAGCCACAAATAAAACACCTATAGTAACTCGAAAGGCCCATAAATGCCTTTAATTGCTTGATAATATTGGGTAATGGCCACTCTTTCACCACCTTTACCTTGGAATGATCTAGGCTTACACCATGTACGAACTCTACATGACCTAAGTAGTTTATAGTACCTTGACCAAATGCACATTTACTCTTTTTTAAGTATAATGTATTATTACATGGAGCCTGTAAAACTTTGGTTAGATGTTCCACATGTTGTTCCATAGAAGCACTATGTACTAATATGTCATCAAAGAACATAATGACAAATTTTTCTTAAGTGAAGACAAAATATCTTATTCATAATAGATTTAAATATAGTAAGGGCATCACTTAATCCAAAGGCATGACGAGAAATTCATAATGCCCCTCATAAGTACAAAAAGCTATTTTTTCTACATCATTAAGATGCATCCTTATCAGATGATGACTTGCTCTTAAGTCTAATTTGGAAAAAAAAAAAAAAAACAAGGGCATCGCTTAATTCGTCTAACAATTCATTAATAGTAGAGATAGGAAACTCATCTTTCACTATACTTAGTTGAGTGCTTTATAGTCGATGCAAAAACGCCATGTACCATCTTTCTTCTTGACCAACAACATTAGGGAAGAAAAGGTTCTGGTGCTATATTAAATTATCCCCTACTTTAACATGTCTACCACCTGTTGTTCAATCTCTTGTTTTTGAAAATGAGGATAATGATAAGGCTTGACATTGATGAGGTTGTTGTTCTTGAGATGAAGCCGATGTTGAATGTCGCTCATGGGAGGCAATGATGAGAGTGCCTAAAAAATGTGAGAAAATTTACTTAATACTTGCTCAATGGTAATATTGTTGGTGATATTCTCTTATATATTTGTCACCATCTGAGCCTTAAGTTGATAACACGAAGCAATGGCATCTATTTTAAGCATCCTTTTGAATTGACTTGGAGAAATTGGAGTATTCTCAAGGACATTCTCACCATCTAATGTTATCAAGCACCCGTTGCACCTAAACTGTAAAGACAATTTAGAATAATTAATAGTAATAGGACCCATTTGTTGTAACCACTAGACTCCTAATACTAAATTTGCTCCTTGAATCGGCAACACATAAAATGTCTTCAAAAATTCGATCCCTTATATGATCAAAGGCACACTTACACACTTCCCATCATATTGCAACTTTTGACCATTCCCAATCATTGCATGAGATTTCAGAGCTAGTTCCACTATCAAACCCAAATGCTTCACAAGTCTCTTTTGTACGAAATTATGTGTGCTCCCAAAATCAACCAAGATTGTAACATTGTATTTATTTAGACAACCTTTAAATTTTAAAGTCTTGGGGTACCAATTCACCTAATAAGGCATGATAACTGATAGAAAATGAGTCAAGAGACTCAGATTCTTCTAGTATATCAACTTCTTCATAACTCTCTTGTATTTCTACTACATCATCATCCTATAGTAAGTATCTGGCTTTGCACTTATGTCTACGATGATACTTTTCATTATAATTGTAGCATAAGCCTTTGTCTTGTCTTGTCTTGCTTGCATTTCTTCTTGAGTCATTTTTTTTTTATTGGTAATGAAGGTTTAGGGGTGGGTAATAAGGGTGGGTTTGTTGATGATGAAGGATTTGGTAAAGAAGGATAATTAGGTGAAGAAGAGGGTTAGGGCTTAGAGAATTGAATAGATTGGGATGGTTTGGTTATATAAAAAGAAGGTCTTCAAAAAAAGATAAAGGAGAGAAAAATTGGTCTGAAAGTTTGGCTTCATGCATTTTTGCAATAGAAACTGCTTGAATAAGGGATTTAGGCCTAACTAACAACACATCACATCTAATTTGCATTTTTAAGCCATAAATAAAATAGCTTACTATGAAGCTTTTGGAGATTCCTATAAATCTATTCAATAATGCCTCAAATTAAGACTGGTACTCTTCAATTGTCCCAATTTGTGTATGTTTAGCTAATAACCCTTACACATCCTCAAATTTAGAAGGTCCAAATCAACTTTCTAACACTTCTATAAATTTTTGCAAGGAACTGAGCTGCTTGTTATGATGCATCCATTGTAACCAATGTAAGGCATGATCTTCCATTGCAAAAGAAGCAATGGTAAGTCTCTACTCATCTGGTATTTAATGGAAATCAAAGAAATGATTAGCCTAAAAGATCCAAGCAACTACATCATCACTATTGAACTTAGGTGCCTTTAACTTGATGCCTTTAAGTAAACCACCCACAATTGATCTTAGTGAAGATGATGAAATACTCTTGAGATTATTAGTCTCAGTAAGAGTACCCTAATTTTGATCACCTTTAGCTACTATTAAAGCTTACAATTTCTCAAGTTGTCGAGGGAACATTTGAAATTTATTGTTATTAGCAAGAATCTGAGTACAAGTGTTGTTTGTCATGATAAGAGCAGTAATGTTAAGCCCAGCCTATGTACTATCACTCAACCCATCGAGAATACCCTAATACAAATATTTCCAACCTCACTTGTACTTTACTTTTCTTTTTCCTCTCTCAAACTCTTTATTGATATTCTTTCTCTCCTTTAGGGTTTGTCAACACTTTATTGTACAAAACCCTAATCTTACAGGTCCTCTTGTGTTTAGATTTTTTGCCTCCCTCTTGATATTATTTTGATTTGATCTTGACTAACTTGATTTGTGTTTTCTTATAATGTATGGTAATTCGAGTTCACCCAACTCCAAAAGGTCAAGGAAGAAGAAGAACATATACTACAAGAGGGTTCATGCCTTCTTTTCCCCTCATCATCTATTATTTATACTTGTCTGTGATTTACAATATCTAATTGCTACTATTTGTTACGACGATTAGTTCTAACTGCTTGTAAATTTGATATCTTTTCAACTATAATTTGTTGATTTTGTTTACAAATATCATATTTCTTTGATGTATTATTTATCTGTATGTAAAAACTTTATTATTTATTCGTATAATCCTTTAGCCATGTTGGTTTCTTGATGTTTCTTTGTCCACATGAAACAAAGGGATTATGTGTCCTTATTAATATAAATTAAGTAACGAATTAGGGTTTCTCGTCATGCAACTAATTAATTCATTACATGGTTTTTTTACTATCTTTTATGTCAATTATTTCCAATTTTATCTTTACTTATTTAAGCTTTGTTTTGATTTTTTATTGAATTTTTCAACTATTTCACACAAATGTTAAGAGGAGTGCGACACTTCACTTCATTAATCTATAGTTTACTATGGAGGTACAACTGCATAAATGGTGTTTGCGTATGTTGGTAGCACGTATTGGTAAAGTCCCTCCCTTTTGCTGGTTGCTAGAGAAGCTAGTCTAATAACTTCTTATGGTAGAGGCATCCATCTCCACCGTCTTGATGGGAATAATGCAAAATTGTACCATACATAGGCTATTGGAATTTCAACAGACATGCTCACAAAATACATTTCTTTTCTTTGTTTAAGCTTTTATAGACTAATAGTATGAATATTAATAACCTAGTAGGATAGATTATGTTTGAATCCTCCGTCCCCATTGTAATCACCAAAAAAAAAAAACATTTCTTTTGCAATATGGGTTGGTTTTACCTTCTAAACTAAATTGTAATAAAAAAAATTATATGAGGTTTGGCATATGTCTATCCATCCTTAAAAAACAAAATTACACAATTATGAATTGCATGAAAAATATTACACAAACGTCTCCATATCTCATCTTAAAGATTCGATTGAAAAATTTATAAAGAAACCACATCTTCAAGATGCGACTTCAAGAAAATTATGTTATGCTAAAATCTCATGTTAAACATGCAAGTTTAGATTTACATGAATGTCATACATGGGGATGCGACATTGTCATGTTTATATCACAATAAAAGTCAGCTTTTCAAATTCATATAAAAAAAAATTGTATCTTCTAGAAGCGAGATAAGTACAGTATTTTAGTAATAGATTTTGTCCAATTTGTATTTGTGTAATATTTATTAATTTTGATGGTATGTATATAAATTTCTCAAAATTTATGTAATGTGTGACTTTCATATGAAAGTTGAGATACCTTTTCGCTTGGTATATGGAAATGGATCCGGAATATAATCGCGATTTTGAGTTTTTCTTTCCTATTTTTAATAGTGTTTTTAGAAACAGTTTGAATCAATTCCACCTTCATTAATTAAGTTAGTTTAATATTATTTATTTATCCTTTAATTAAATATGGTATGCAATAATTAAGGGTATTTTTAACAAATACTATATACACATTTCATTCCATTCAATTCTATAAGCAATTCTAAACATAGAAAAAGGACTTACTATCTTGATCCTTATCTCATTCCATTCCAATTAGGGTTGGCAATTTAGGAGCCAGACATGATAGGTTATACATAATACAATTTAAACAGATTAGTATATGGAAAATTTTGATATGAGATGCAAATGGGTTAAACCCATTTAAATACAATTAAATTCGTATCCAAGTTCGAGTCAATATTCCAAACCTGAACATGGGACACGAGATGCATTATATATTTTTCTGTATTTGCATTTTGTTACATAAAATGTTTCTTGTTTAAGTCAAAGATCTTACTTAAAAGTATAAGATATTTTTAACTACACATTCTTCTTATTGCATCATAGTTTAAATAGGTAAAAAATTATGAACTCATATATAAATTTTTTAATTGTCTTCCTTAAAAATCTAATAGATAGTGTGTTAAAATTTGAAATTAACATTGATTGTAATATTAAATCCATTTAAGTCATGGTTTACTTACTTTAATGATGTTATGTAATTTAAGTAGTTTAAATGAGCAAATAATTGCAAACTCATTTATAGATTTGCTGGATGGATCATATCATAGGTTTAGGTTTTTTAGATATAAATCCGTTTAGATGTAGAAACAATCTATGATAAAATAATACAAATTGCTAGCCTTAATTCTAATCCATTCAATTTCATTTCATTATAAACCATTTCTATATATTAAACGCGATATTAATATTATTTTTGGAACTATGTAATTTATTTTCATTAGATTTAGCTAGTTTAGTCTTAGAAACTCTAGCATATATACATCTTGATAAACGATTCTTTCTAAATAAGTCAAAACTATTTGTATTTACTTTATAGAATGAGATGCTAAATGCTATTCAAATTTGAAAATTAAAAATTTTCTATGAAAATAGAACCATAAGAGATTTTTTTTTTTTTTCCACTCGAGTAACCACAAGATATGTTAAAAGAAAAAATTCTTCTAAGAAATTAAAAAAAAAAAAAGGAAAATCGATGTAAAACATAACACATGCAAAGAAAAAATCGAAGCGCTTCAAAAAGCCATTTCATTTACTCCCACGCCCCATTGGTTGCTAATGATGAACTATCTAAAATGGTTGATTCTGAAATTACAGAAAATGGAAATTGCATTTTTGGTTCATTATATTTTAAGTTAGTGCCGTGCCCTCATATAACTAATGCAATTACTTTTTGGTGGTCTATTAGTCAATCATTGTGATGGCCATTACCATCACAACCCACAAATACTCCATGGTTGGGTGATGCATGGTACAGTAATTAAACTACAGTAAGGAAAGATGGTGGGTTTCTAAATCTCAATAAAGATTTTATACGATAGAAAATATATTAGTGAAACTATTATATGTGATATAAATCAATAAGTGATATGTAAGTATTAATAAAAATTTAATACATAAAAATATAATTAATATTTTTATAAAAATTTATATAGATATCTATATGCTACTAATCATTCACGTATCATATTAATAATTCTGAATTTCTTTTTGATATATGACAGCATTGATGGCCCTAACTTAATAGAGTTATATAACTTAGACAATTATTTAATTTAATCCCATTCCACTGAATTTATGTAATAGACTTAAAATAATTGAGTAAGATATTATTTAGGAACTGTTTCAATTACTGCAAAGAAATAAGATAATGGTATGGATGAAAGATTTTCATAATCAGCCTGTTTCTGTTTGTAGAACGACCAACTTCAAGTGGAGCTGGTCGTATCAATTTTATGAATTAAATTTTCTAAAATTTTGGCCGCCCATGTTCGGCTTCTGGGTTCTAGCTTGGTAGCGAACAAAGAAAGTCTTTCAATTCCATGAACACAGAGAATGTTATCTTCCACAATTGCATTTGTACGCCAATTGGCAAGCCTTAAGTCTTCGATGGCATGTGCAAAAAAGATTGGATTTCAAACACTTCCACACCTTCTTCTAAATTTAATAATTTTTAATTGGAATCCTTATCTATATCTTTTATTGACTCCACACCCCTTTTAAAAAATAATCCAAATTTAAAATTACCAAGTAGTCCTTCATATGAAATTTATTTATCTTTTTCATTTAACTATTGGCATATAATTCCAGAATCATTTAAGGATAATTATTATAATTTCATCCTTTTTCTTAATCTCAACAACCAAAATGTATAGTTTTAAATTTCATCTTTTTATTATTTATCTTATGCTCCATTTTTCTTCTCACTTATTTCCCTCCTCCTCTCACAAGTCCCATTTCTTTTTTCCTTCTTGTTATTGCTTATCTTGGTCGACCAATGATACTTAACTTATTGTAGATGACTAAATGTAATAACCAATTCATACTTTAATACTTTTTATTTTATATTTATGGTAATTGAATTGACATTAGTTTTCAAATGGAGGAGATGTCATCAAGCCCACTTTAAACCCTAATGATTTATAATCTTTTACCTTCTTTTCCCAATATTCTTTTAATTTTATTATATTAATTTGTGCTTTTCCACATTCTTCAGGGATTAGAACATCATAGAGTGGTAATTGAATTTTAGATGTTAGATATTCTATTTGAATCGTTGATTTGTATATAAAATTGGGATATCTATTAACATTTTAGATTTTGAATACATCGAGAAAAATAAAAAAAAGGGCCAATTTTTGTTTGATTTTAAGCAATTCTACTGTATATTATTATATTAGTACATGTAAAATCTTCAAATGAAGCGGTGACAACATGACAAGGATTTTCTGTATATATCTAAAAGTTGAAGAGGGAAAAAAAAAAATGCTTCCAAGTGTTCGAGTAATTGGCGTTTTTGATTTTGATAATCCTGTCCTTTTTCCTAATCCAAAACTCTATCATGTATGTTTTCATGTTTTATATTTGTCTTTCTAAAAAGAAAAAAATCAACTTTTAAGGTTCAATCCTAAAAAAAAACACTTTTATTTACGTCCATGACCTTTAATGTAACATAACTATTATTGATTAATAATGAATTATTTTATCAATCTATGTTCTCCTACATTTGTACTTTGTGTCAATGTATGGTTTTTGTTATGTTGATTCATTTATATTTATATTATTTGAGTAAATAGATCCACTTTTGAAATCTATATTTTTGCAAAATAAGCTTTTCTCGTAAACTTCTTTGAAAAACCTTTAAATCAAAGTCATCATTTGTGCAGTAATGAGGATAGTTTTTTTTTTTAGTGCTTCTATGAAATGGGTTATAGCCTTTTTAACTTTGTTAGCCAACCAACAGGATATTTAAATTGAAATTCAGTAGATAAACTTATGAAAAAATGACTTTGTGGCCTTCTTCTTTTTGTGTTTATTAGAATAACATTAATTGTCAAGTATTTATGCTTATAGCATGAATGTTCATTAATGTTCCTCCTGATCTTGTTTGTTTATGTTTATAAATTGAGGGTCTACAAGAATGTAATTGAGACAAGGAAACACAAGATAGTGGTAAGACTAAGAATTATTGAAGATGGGAATGAGATTAAAAGTAAAACCCGATAATCCAATTAAGAAATAAAAAGCGAAAATCACTTATAGACAAGTTGATGGATGACTCTGACATAATAACTCATAAGAGAAAGGTAGGATTTAGATAGAGTGATTAAGAGAAGGAAAGTTTTAATTTAGAGTGATATTGGAGTTTTATTTTTATTAGAAGCGAGTTTAGCGATTGAATTTACGTGAGTTTGAAATAAAATGAAATGTTGTTGCTTTTACTTCTCATGGAGTGTGGGCGATGCGGAGAAATGTATTTTTCTATATTATTTGTTTTAGAGGGAGAAAGTGATTAAAGATCTTTCTATATTTATTAGATGACAACAAATGTTTAGGAGTTTAAAGTGAAAATAGTAATTTTCTATAGTGTAAGATTGATTTTGTTGCAGTATATTTTAAACATTCAACTTAAGTCCACAAATTGGGTTCCATTTCTGAAATATACTTAGATATCTATATTATTATTGTATCTAAATGCAGACTATATCTATGTCTACATCTTTGTTTTTTATAATATTAATGGAGCTATGTATAACTTACATACAAGGAAGTGATAGCATTAATAAGGACATCATTAACAAATCAAAAGATTCTCATTCAGTCGTTTGCTTTAAGTTTCTTCTTGTGTGCAAATCTACATTAGTCATTAACAATTGCCTAACTCGTTTATTATTATAAATTAACGTATGATTTGTACACATTAATTACATATTAATATGTATTTATTATAGTTTGGTGGTATATTAATTATTGAATACATGGATATAATTATGATGTATTAATATATATTTATTACAATTGATTGTACATGTTATTAATGTATAGTAGTAATAATAGTTACTTACTACTACTTTACATTAATATAGTTTGACTATACTAGGATATGATTTGTACAGTCAATAACACACTTGTAACTATTTTAGCAAAGGAAATCTTTATGCTAAATTTATACGATAACTGTTGTTTTTATTAAGAAAATGAAAATAATGATTATACAAACCTATAACAAATATTGATGAGTTTTTAGTAGAAAATAATAAATAATTCTCAAGAATATACTTATAAAATCGGCATGCAGTTTAAATATATTCAAAAAATAATTTTATATAACTTTTTGTTACACTTTTATATGCTTTATTTTTTTTTCCCATGTAAAAGACTACCATAAATGATGGAATCTTTGGATCATTTTTTATATTGGCTTTCTTAAGTTTTTTTAATGTAATTTTTTTTTTCACTAAATAATTGTTTTGGAATTAAGACTCCATATATTTGATATTTTTAACTTGTACACGCATTGCATGTGTGACTTTTGCTAGTTCTTTTGAAATGAAAGTTATGATAGAGTTTTTTAAATTATTATAATAAAATTTAATAATATTAAGTTTTTATTATAACTAAGGTAGAAAAATCTCAAAAATACCTTCTTCTTTTTTTTTTTTTTTTTTTTTTTTCCACCAAGATCTTACTATGAATGGGATGGAAAACCTCAACAACCATGTGCATATTCCGCATGCTCTCCTTTCTTGAACGTGAAACTTACCTGAATTATTACGAATAATACAAACATTTATTTATGAATAAACTTGTTATTTGCACTGAGATTTTCTATGATTGATCCGTTATTTTTCCAGCTCACGAAACTCAAATTCTCGGCTTGAGCATTGGATCTCATGAAACAATAAATACTCAAAGTTCAATTTCACGAAAATTTTGTGTCAACCTCCAGTTGGAGTTGGGAGTTAAGGTCGATGTTCATAGTTGGACTAATTCGTGAGCTTAGTCAAATTTGAGTCTAGCTTAATTGTTAGTCGAATCTGAGTTGAGATTGAATACAAATATTATTAAAGTAAAAGAAAATTAATTCCTTCAAATAAATTGGAGATAAATAAGGTTGTTGAGACTAAATTTGAATTGGATGAGCAATACCTTCAAGTCAAGATTAAGTTTACAGTTCTTAAATTAGAGCCTTAAAAAGTTTAATTTCGAGTTTAAGATCAAGATTGAGTTCAATACTATATCATTTTGATTTTACTTATCATTCGATTAAATATTTAAGTCTTGTTTGGATTGTTTTCTTTTTTTCTTTTTTATCTATATCTATTTTATGTCTAATTTATATCTATTTAAAATTTAGTATTCGAAAAACTATCTTATTTGTATCTTATTTATTTTTATTTCATAATTTTAATAATTGATTGTCATAGTTGGAAAATAAAAATTCATGTTCCTTTAAGAAAAATTATTTGAAAAAAGTATATTTTATGAATTAGAAATGATTATTTTAATAAATATTAATAAAATAAAGAGTAAATAAATTCAATTTTATTAAAATTTGTTAGATATTTAATTTTAAAAGAGGAGTATGTATAAAATTATATCTTCATCTTTTTGGTTGTTATTCTCACCAAACACCAATACTTAAAAAAAAAAAAACACTAATAAAATAGAAAAAAAGATGTACAAAAAAGCCTTAATCCATAAAAGTTGGCTTAATATTTCCCGTAGAAATATGGGAGCATCAATTTATTGCGTAAATTTCCTCCACATCGTCCTCTCTTGAACTTGATGCAAACTACAAAGTGAAGCCCGCATTAGAAATCAAATTCGAGATGGAGACTAATTTAAAAAATATATATTTCGAATGCTATTATTTTATTTGATTATTTATTATGAGCAATAAGTGGAAATATTACCTTATCAATTTATGGCAATACCATTTTTTCCTGTAATCTCAATTAAGAAGGATCTATATAAACCAATGATATAAGTATTCTCTTGATTTTCAGAGTTACCTTTCAAGGTTATAAATAAATTCCTAAATGGCACGAAGCCATATATAATAAGAAAATTTCATTTTTAATAGATAATTGTACAAAGATGTTCGTGTCGATAGTTCCACTTATGACTCTATGAATATTGAAATCATACACAAAAGAGATGAATAGATACGCATAAAGAAGTTTGTATAGACCAAAAAGAAAAAAAGAAGGGAAAATTAGATTGAGAAAAAAAAAAAAAAAGAGAAGGTTTCTAAGAGATAGGTACACTTGACAACAAAGAATCGAAAGAAGGTACATACATATCATTTGCCAAGTGGGCAAAAAATAAAAAATAAAAAAGATCACCCAAAAGTGCCCCAAAATAACCATAGCAATACCCCTCCCTCATTCCTCAATATGAAATTTAACCCCAAAAAGGACTGTAAATCACCAATCTTTTTCATATACATTACCACACTATTACTCCTAAAAAACTCATTAATCTCAAATTTATATATATATATATATATATAAGTTTGTTCACCTAATTTCCCAAACCCCACTAAACCTTCCAATTTCTTATTCAGCTACATGCCATGAAAAAAAAGGAAAAGGAAAAAAATATAACCCCTTAAGAGAAACCCCATAAATAAGAGTCTTCATCTTGACGCCGGCCTTGATGCCGGAAAATCTTCAGAAACTAGATTAAGAGTAGATTTTATTGGATGGTATGGTAATCTATTAGTTATAGTTACCTTGGATGCGGTCTAGCCGGTAAAGACAACACCTGCCGGAGTTTTCTCCTCGGCATTGGGCTCCCAAAGATCATAGTTTGAGATTGAGTGACCATGTCAACCATTGTTGGTGTCTGGTAGGCTTGTACAAGACTACCAGTACTAGTAGAGTCGCCTCGTGCGGTCGCTCTCTGCCACGAATGTGAGCTCAGTCCTGATAGGACGTAAGCCCTGCCCGATGCCTCGTACACTTGCCTATTTGCCATCCTGTCTTGCATCTCCTTTAATTCAGCAGAGAGGGCGATACACAATCGATCTCCTGCTTGTGCGGACACGGTTTCAGACAACCTCGTCCGACAGGTCTCTAAGACACAGACGGCTTTGCTAAGATCACCATGTTCTGCTGCAGCTCTAGCCTCTTTCATTGCTTCAGCTGCTTGAAGCCTGTTACGCTGTCGATCCACTTCCATCGATACAACAACCTCCCTGGCTCTCTCCAGCCTCCTTTGGATCTTTACATCACTCGCTCCTTCCAAGCGAACCATTTCTTTACTGACAGGATCTCTATAGGCACATCTAACCTTCAGCAATGACATCTCACGAGTGGACTCGACATAGGGAATCTTGATGGTAACTAGAAAGTCCCTTTCTTCCTCGGCGTACAAGTCTCCAACATCTATAGAGCCCCCCATCCGGTCGGATGCCAAGCAGCTGCAATAACTTCCAGATTTTATCGAATTGAGTTGCACGCCAGGATCAACACACTCGAAATCCACCTTTAGATCCTGCACCACCACACTGAGGAGTCCACCTATGCACTGTGCAAATGCATCTTGAATCGTGCTCTCGGCTTCAATGAACGAGAATGTACCTCCAGAAATTTCAGAAATCGAATGCATTGAGGCAGCATCATGGTCCGTACCAAATCCAAAGGTATGTACAGGAATCTGTAAACTGGATACGTTGTTGCGTTGCATTGAAGTAGGGAGAAGAAACTGGTAATTCATTTGGTGATGGCCTGAGGCTGACGCATTGCTGATGTTATATGTATCTTGACCATCGGATAACAGTATGATGCTACCAACCGTGTTCTTCCACCTGCGCTCAGCCATAATCTTGGCAGCTTTCGTTAAGCCTTCAGCAATATTGGTCCCACCATTTGATATCAGAGAATTGACGGCCTGTAGAGCTTGCTGGCGCCCAAGTTCAGTCATCCGACGAAGAGGAAAGAGGCGACGTGCAGTGGAGGAGAAGGCAATGACCGAGAGACGATCGCATGGACCAAGGTTCTGTATCAAAAAGCCCATAGCTCTTTTCAACAGAGCAAGTTTTGTCCCAGCCATGCTGCCGCTAACATCGAGCACGGTTACAAGATCAATAGGAGCACGAGACTTCCGAGAAACGGGTGAAGACTCGGATTGAGTTCTACTATTATCCTGAACATCACTAGCTTGTGGAGCTTTGAGATGGATCAACACCATGAAATCATCCATAGACACCGTACACGGAACCTCTGGAACTTCTGAATGAGTCAGAATGTTTAAGTTTCTATTAGAAATGTTACCGGCAGCAATGGCATTGGATATGGATTCCTTGACAGGCTCAGGTCGATTATCTAATATTTCATCATCATCGTATCGGCTTGGCTCGGGGGCATGCTGTAACAATGGAGTTGGCCTACCAGCATCAGAGCTTAGCTGAGACCGACGCAAGATTGCCATGTAGCTATCATCGAGTGCCCAACTCACTCGATTGATCCTTGACTTTCCTCCAGAAAGATCAGATGTGCGTTGAAATGGGACTTCATTCCACTTGGCTCTGCAGATTGGGCAAATACGGTTCCCATGTTTCACATTGGAAGCAATGCAATGGAAGTGAAACGAGTGGGAACATTCTGCCGTAAATATAGCATGGCCGTTGCCTGTTCTCAAGGTTGTGAGGCATATTGCACATGTCCTCTGCATAATACAAAAATTTCATCAATCTTTCAGAGTCAAAGGTATTAACAAATTCTTTCCCCAGTAATCAAAGAACCATATAATTGTACTGGACATACTTAAATCAAATTGTTAAAAAAAAAAAAAAAAAAAAAAAATTCAAATAAACTGAGAGCACATGCTTCCCGAGAACATGAGAAATTTACCATAGCCTAAAAGATTAGGCAACAGAAGATCCATTGGGAGAATACACCATCAGAAGTGCTAACAATTAAATCAGATTTTTATCCACAATTTTCGAGAAGTGACCAATAATTCCACTCGAAATACAATTAAGCGACTTTATATTTTTGTAAGCCTTTTGTTTTAAATAGAATTCTATATCCATTAATACATCATGGTTTATCGCATCATAAAGTTTAATAATTTCATGGTGGATAATTATGAATCTTCCCCAAGTAATTACAGAAAAAGATTGCAATATTCCATAAGATATAAATACATCAACCTTAGTTGGATTTTCTTGTCATGTAGATACTCTAAACCGAAAAAGGAGCTCAAGCACCCCGTGCTTTCGGTCTCGAAGTTATGATAAACACTTTCAATTAAACTACATAAAGAAAAAATATGCAATCGGTCAAAGCACTTTTAGCATTTCCCCAAAAAAAATAAAATAAAAATAAAAATAAAAACGAAAATGAAAAAACCTTCAATGAGATGGCTTTTGACCAAAAACATCAACAGACAACACATCTATTGGTGAAGCTTTTCAGATACCAAGAACAACGAAAATCATAACAGACACAATTTAAGATTGTTTATGCAATTCAATACGACCCACAAGTTCCCCTTCTACTAAAGCTTAATGTGTAACAAGTTTTTTGCAATCAAAACAGCCCAAGTCTCCTTCAAATTCACATCAAAAGGAGGGAGAGAGAGAGAGAGAGAGAGATAGTGGAGCAAGTTGCACTGCTGACGGGACAAAGCACTTTCCCACCAAAGGAAGGTGAAAAAGATAGGGCAAGAGAATGCAAGCATCCACCTTCCTTTTCTTGTTTTTCCTAATAGGCCAAATGCAAAATGGTCCATAAAAAGGGACTAGTCGATTCCAATACACCTCCACAACCAGACCCTATACACAGCATTTGTAAACAACCACTCACTACAATTACATTACACATAAAACAAGAACAAGACCACTGAGGCCTGTTCTTGTTCCAGGTCGGATCATATTACGTTTTTATGCCGCAGACCGTCTTAAATTATTTTCTTCCACATCTTTTTTGGTCTCATCGTGCGAACCAACACATGATACATATACAGCCCCCCTATTTATCTATCAATATCAATCTTCTCCTCACCCCACATGATGTAGCCTAAAGATAAATATAGAATATTTTTAAATAAAATAGTAAACAACACCCTTGCAGTGACATGATCTTTGATCCCCACAATACCATACACAAGAAAACAACTGTTCTAGATAAGGTTTCACGTCTAACTCTAATCTAAATCTAAATCCGAGGCATTATACCATACTTTTTCTCCACAAACCAGAATCTACCATTTAGATTCGATTAGTATGAATCAGACACGTAAAGGAAAAGACACATCCACATCTTTATTGGGCTAAAAAGAAAATGAAAAACTTTTTTTGGGTAAATGAAAATAAAAAACTTTACATCAATCCACACGACCCAGATGTATTTAAAATAAATAAGGAAATAAAACAACAAAAAGAAAAGGACAAGAAAATGAATTCAGAACCTTGGATGATTTGCTGCCAGATTTGGACAGCAGAAGCCCGGTGGAGGATGTAGTGGGGGTTTTGGGCCTATGGTTGGAGTCATGACTCGCTGGAGACAGTGAAACGGCATCGGAGAATCTTCCGGTGAGGTTTTCCGGCGAAGAAGAGGAAGATTCCTCGTGAGTTTTAGGAACATAGAGGCACAGGTTCAATCCTAATGCTATCTTCGCTTTTTTCCACATACTACCCATTTTTAGCAAAATCCTCAAAAACGGTCGAAATGTCAAACAAGCTTTGTTTTTTTCGGTGATTACGCGCTCGAAAACTGCCGAAATGAAAACGGGCATGCGTGTTTTATCGAGTGTAGTGAATGGGTCATGAAAACGGGAAGAAGGAAACTACAAAAAAAACATTGTGAAGGAACCCAAAAGGACAAGAAAGTTTTGATCTTGCAGTTATTACGTAGTCCAGAATTGATAAAATGAAGATGGGTATTCGTAATTTATTGAGTTTAACAAATGGTTGATGAGAAACGGATTGGAACAGCTAAAGGGCATTGAAAAGTTCAGTTGGGAAGAGGGAGCGGGAGGGGGGGGGGAGGGAGAGAGAGAGAGAGAGAGGGGATGGGATTAGATTGATGAGTGTTTAATGTTAACAAGTAACGTGTTGGTGTAGTGATGTGGGTGGGTGGGTGTGCGGTGTTGTGTTATGATGAAGTTGCGGCTGTTTTTGATGAAAGCAGTAGTTTTAGTTGCCTTTTAGTTTGACGATTTTAAAATATGATTTTGGTTTGTGGTTTTTTTTTTTCTTATACGTGAGAGAGAGAGAGAGAGAGAGAGGATGTAGTATTGATTGGTTTTTGACCTTTGGATTAGGAGTGGTCAGAAGACAGAAGAGAGAGAGAGTTTTGTGGGGGGGGACCTTTTTTCTGTTGTTTATTGATGACACGCCAGATGCTACATGACATTTTTCGGGCTGACAATGGATTAAAGTGCTTACCAATATAACATAAATACCCTTCACCTATATATAAATATCTGCCAGAAATGCAAATCGGCGGATGTTTATATAACAGATTGTATTCCTCTTCATTCAGCATTTTAATTCTTTGTTTCTTCGGAGAATGAAAAAAAATTTGCTTTCTCTAATAGTCAATATCGTCAAATCCAACCTCAGTGATTGAAGGATAGAATCTAGTTTAAACGTTGTTTAATCGAGATTAATCAATATTAAATCAAACTGATTTTATAATTTGGTTATACCTAATCATATTATATCGAAAGGACAATCCAAAACTAATAATAGTGTCTCCAACTACAAATTTTAGTGGGTTATTTGAAAGATTTACAAAGAATTGAATTTAAAGAATTATATTATTACATGTCTATTTTCTAAAATATTGTGATTAATTTTTTAAGAGAAAATGTCAACGGTGCTTTTGTTATACTTATGAAGTTGTTAAATATAATTTCATTTCGTATTCTATAAACTTAAATTTTCATCGAATATATATAATCATTATTAAAGTACTAATAGAACTCTTTTTGAAAATATAGATATTGTAGATAATTAACTAGTATCAAGAAAAGTATGTTTGGGAATCAACAGTTTCCTCGTACTACTTAATGGGCTAAATATAACATTTTATATTTTGAAATTAATCATAAGAATAATAAAAGTATAAAAATATAGTGAAAAAATTGAAGTTCCTTTTTTTTTTTTTTTAATGATCAATAAATCTCTACGCGTTACTTTCCAATTTTCTAATAGTTAAGTAAGGAGGAGAATCTAAAACTCCAAACTTTTATCAAAAAGTGTTTTGACTCTGCCAGATGTTAATGCCATTTTGGGGCTGACGATGAAGGTAAATGGATAAAAGAAAATGAAGGTAGTTCAATACCTTTTTAAACCAAACCATTGAAAAATAGAAATTTGGTTTAACTTGGTTTGGATTAATTCAGGTTGCGGTTTGGTCAGTTTTTTTTTTTTTTTTATCTTTTCCCAACTTTTAGTTCTATCTTCCGTGGCACTAACATTCGGTTTCCTTAACAATATGTACGGGGAAAAAAAAAAGAGGAGGAATTAAAAGATACAGAAAGTGGAGGACAGATTAGTGAGGATAGGAAGTGAATCGGAAAAAAATTATAAATTTCCATATTTAGTTAAAAAGGGAATTGGAATTAATAAAAATAGCAGAAAAGTTAATAATATAGTTTTATATGTTATGAAAATACCATAAAAGTCCATATAATTTAATAGGATGCGTATTTCTCAAGGCTGAAGTAGTATTTTATTTGAATTTCTTTCCACATCTCTCCAAATATAGATGAAATGCCTTTTGTTGGCCTTAAGGACTTCAAATTCGTTTCCTCGCTATTCCTGCATTCAATCCAGAAATAATGTAAATAAATGAAATTCTACTATCTCATTTTTTAATTTGGCACCTTCGTCTCATTATTTATTTTTATTTTTTAAAAATATAAATCACTAATTTACAATTTGGTTAATTATTTAAATTTAAATAAAGTACAAATTAAGATTGAGATAAAAGTATGATTAGTCCCCTAAAAAATAAAGATGGAATTGTAGGAAAAATCTTATAAACAAATGTGGGATGGAAATTAAAAGTGGAAGGATAGGAAACGGAGAAAACATCGTAGTAGAATTATCTATTGTATTAAAGTAAAATATCTTTCTTAATTATCCCCATCTAACAATTTAGTGCCTTATAGTTTTAATTACTAAATATATATACATGATAGTTATATAAAATATTTAAACTCATTTAATAAATTTCTCAACCGTCGCCCACTACTTACACAATATGATTAACATTTTCTATTACACTAACCTCTGTTTTTATTATTATTTTCATTTATCCATTATTTTAATTACTCAATTTTGCTATTACACTTTTTATTTTGCTAACATTTACTACTCTTTCTTCAATTTTTCTTTATAATTTTATATATTATCAGCATTCTATATTATTAAGTCTAATTTTTTTTAATTTATTGCACATGCAACGCCGACATATTGTTGGCTAGTTTCTTTCATCAGAGAAAAAAGATGAAAAATATAGGAAAAATTTAATTTAAAAGTACTACAATATAATATTTTTGAGAAATTTCGAAACCGGTCTATGTGAACAAAAATTTATGATTGATTCAATTATTTTCCTGCAGCTAATTAAAAAGAAAAAAAATAAACCATTATCTTGTGAATTTTATGTATATGAGTATGAGATTTGCTTAACTTTCTCATGAAAATAACTTCGATTGGCTAGAAAATTGCGATGATCCCAGTAGAACAAAGACACTGAGACAAAAGAATCCGTTGTTGATTAGATAAAATTACAATTGTGACATTTTCAACGACAAAAAGAGGTGGAGATACGTGCCCCGCGGAGCATACCCCTCATTGTTAAAGTCTTGGGTTCCACGGTGGTTTTATAATGATGCAAAACCAAGCAAAAGGATGTATAGTAGGGGTGTAATTGAGTCGAAATTGAATTAATACAGTGTTAGGTTTAAACTTGAATTCGATTTAAAAACGCGACAATCGAGCTTAGCTCAAGTTTGACCTAATTTTAAATTTTGAGTTTAAGTTTGATTTGAAGATATTTTTTATAAGTTCGAGTTTGGTTCAATTAGTTTAATTAAACTCGAAATCTTTATAATTTTTTTCGAAATAATCTTAAATTCATTTATCTTTTCTTTTTTCCCAATTATGAAGAAGAGAGAATTCAAATACTAATATATCCCGATGGAAGATTAATGATAATGCTACTAAGTTACAATGGTCTTAAAAATTCACGTATATTTTAAAAAATAAAAAATAAAATGAAAATTATATCAAACTCGATTAAGTTTGCAAGTTTAATGAATTTAGTATTTTAAAACTCGAGCTTAATTCAGTTTGCTACTCATGTAGCTCGAGTCAACCGTCACATAATAGAATTTGAGCCAAACTCAAAGTAGTTTGCAAATTGATTTGATTTATTTACACTCAAAGTCAATAGAGAGGTTTCGATTTTTAATCTTATTCATATGATTGTCAAATTAGCGATTCTAATTAGAATTAGAATGTATAAAATCATAAATTACTATAAGATCAATAGAATTGTAAGCTTGTAACTCTATCAAGAGCTTATACTTAAAAACTTTTGCATCATTAACTCCATAAAGCTACATAAAATTATACAAGTTGGGTCGTGCTTTTAATGATCATGCCAATCCATGATGGCTTCGCATTTTACACGATCTCATTCAACTGTAATGAGGATCTTCTATGGGCGGTACAAAATAAACCATGGTTAATAAATAAATATTTCATTGCGATTTGGAAATGGGATCTCGAATTTTAAAAATTCTACGGCAGTTATTGATTCGGTGGCAATATGTGCTTGAATCCGAGAATTGCCAATAAAATGTTAATCACCAATTGCTATTAGCAAAATTAGTGAAGATATTAAGCCGATACTGAAGGGATAAGTTCGAAAGAGTTTGTGTCCAAGTCAGCATAAACGCCCGTCTGATCCACACAACTGTGATTGACAAGATATCATACAAAAAGCGTCTTCTTCAACCATGTTTACCGTGTGGGTATATCGGCCATAAAACTATATTATGCCTGAGGAAGGGTAATAATGAGGGGAACTAAAGACAGAGTGACTATGGAAATGGTCATGGTGGACTAATTCGGTCACTTCATCAATAGAAGATAAAGATAAGGTTGATCACAATACTCTTCAAAATGAAATTGCGAGCATGGACGATCTAAACATAGATGAACTAAGGGATTGGATCATAGTCTAAAAGAAAGAACTAGAAATGAACAGGAAGGAACCCACCTAATGAGAAACTGAATGATTTAAAGAGAACTGAAGCATCACATATGGCCGCCCCAACAAAAAAAAAAAAAAAAGATCAAAAACCTATCGGATTGAAGTTGGATTGCGTAACCCAATTTCAACCCAATGGGGATTTCTCATTGCTATCTCTTTTTTTTTTTTTTTTCACTTAAGGAGATCGTAGGTGGGTGCCTATAAGCCTAAGGTGTTTGCACGACCCCCCTTAAGTGGTAAGTAGCCATCTACGGTTGCATAACCCACTTAATAAAGTAGGTTGCCACCCAACTACTTAATTTACTAAGCTTGTAAATATTGAAGATCAAAATGAAATCTTTTGAAACTTTAAGAATTGAAATTGAAAAGGAGGTAAACATTAAAAACTTTTTTTGTACTTTTCTCTATTATATATATATATATATATATATATATAATATAATATGCCCATGTTCCTTTTTTTTCGTTATTGAGCTCGAAGCAGTAAGTTGGCTTATCGATTCGATGATTCGTATAGGTTGAACCACTTAGACCCACCAGGCTCAACAAGTCGACTAGCGGTTTAAGGCCGTATAATTAGGGCCTGAGTCGATTTACTATTTGGAATTGGCCATTTTCCAAGTCTAGTCTAGTCTACTTATCAACTTTAGTTCCCATAAGCCAAAAAAAAAAAAAAAAACGACCCTCAAGTTGTCTTTCACTTTCTCTCTCTTCACCATGATATTCTCATAGTATCCTCCTAAATGTTATGTCCACTCTTTGTTAGGGTTTGAGATCTATCATTATTCTTAGATCAAAATAGCAAGAAACTTATAGATTATTGTTCTATGTCTTAGGATCTACAAGATGCTACTACTTTTACATTTACTAATTGTTTGTTGTATTTTGTGAGGTGAAAAATAATGGCTTCTCTGAGTTTCAAGTATCAGAGTGACTCATAGAAGATAGAAAGAAGAAGGAAGAGATTTTTTGTGTAAAGGGGTAAAAGATGGTTTCCCTTTCCATTAGTTCTCCGTTATACTTTCATTCAATGGTTACAAACTACTAATTGTAATCCGTTTTACAAGTCATGTATGCAATGATATATAGTATGCATGTCTCTTTTATGAAAATGATATATGTGTGTAAGTTTATGTATAATGCCACATACAAGCTTAAATTTTCCTCTAAAATCCCTTCTAGATGTAATATTCCAAATATTCTAGCATTCTAGTCCGTCTCCTCATTTGAATCATAACAAATAAGTCTATGAATCTTGGATACAATTCTCTTTGATCATCTCCAAAGACTATAGCATTCTGCTCTTTAACTACTTATCAGTGAATGGATCAAATATTTACTCTGTTTTATTAGAAGAAAATTTTGTTTGTAAACTAATTGTCATGGAAACTTCAAATATGGCGGAAATGTATTGTTGACTCAAAAAAGAATGTTCTAATCACGCGTATCAACTGCGCATGTCCAAGTTTGGTTCAACAAACTAAATTCCAATTGGTCGGTGGAAAATTAAGCTTCAACTTTCAACATATTTTGGGAACCATTGTTGGATCCTCCTATTATAGCTCAAAAATGATATATACTGCCTTTTAATTTTGGTAGGCATCGTACCTTAACTCTTGGGATACTTATGCCGCATTTACAAGTAAGAATGCTTTAAAATGGAGTGGACCTGAACGGAATAAGCAAATTGAATAATAAATTCATTTTTACGTTTGAAAACATCAATGGCATTATTGATTTCATTCTTATATTATTTTTGCTGTATGTGTATATAGTATTATTTGTCAAAAATATCCTTATTTCATTTCATGCATGCGATAAATACATATCCAATGTTATATATTAAAACATATATGTTACTCTACAATATAGTATAATTGAATATAATATGTTTTAACTTGTAATACAACAAGGTAAATTATCTTTTAATATAAAAATGTTTGATGGTGATATATATTCAAATATATCATGTGGAAAGGTAAATGCATAAACTACCCACTTGCATATATTTGATATCATATTAGGTTGAATGTTAAAAAAAGTGACTTTTAGTTTATAATCATTTCATTCCTTCAATACAAGAAAATTGAATTCCCCTTTAAAATTGAAAGTATATATTATTTGCAATCGTGATTTTATCTTTTAAAGCACTTTCAAAAATGAGAATATAAATATAATTCAAAATTGTAATTCTATTTCGAGTCAATTACAAACGTATTAAATTTGACATTAAGCTTTCCAATGATGATAATATGGTTCAAGAAAATGTATTTGCATGAATATATATATATATATATATATATAATTTTATATTTTAACAAATGGCCCCAAATATTTATTTTGCATTTTTGAATTTATAAGTATGTTTCACCTGACTACTAGACTAGTAATTTAAATCTGCCAAACGTAGGTGCCTAACTTTTCCTCCATTGAGCTGTGAAGGTATCAAAGAAGAAAGATACCAACCGCCAGAAATTAAATAGAACTTGTTGCTATCAACTTAATTATAGAAGGAAGATTTCTAAAGGGAAAGGGAAATAAAAAATAAAAAAAAAAAGTCCTACCAGACAACCTTCAACACATTTATTATAAGATCTACATTAAGGAAAAAAAAAAAATTAGGCCAACTGGCCAACCAAGTTCCTTAAATTTTATCCCATGGCAAAAAAGAAAATAAAGGGAGTCTCTTTTTTCTCTTGTTAACATCGTCCCAGCCAACCACCAATCAAATTCACTAAGTTTTCTGCCAAGCAAACTTTAAAATCACAACCAAATCGGTGGGCTGCCGTGATCATCTATCATAAGACCACTTCTTTATCCAAGTGGACCATTATTATAAATAGGATAATATTATTTGGTCCTATCGAAACTTGTCTTAAGGACTAAATCGATCCTTCTTTTTTTTTTTTTTAGGTATTTATCTTTTTTTATTAAGTTTGTAATCAAAGTTTAGAAAAATCAAATCATGATTGTATATCTATTTTCTGTGATAATTGAAACCAGTACAAGGTACGATGTTCGAAAAACTATTTGATCTATCTTGTTTCAAACTAAATATTGGGATAAATTTTCATTCGATATTTTATCTAATTATAATGATAATAGTGATTAGGAAATGAGAGTTTGGTATAAAAGTTTGCTTGTATTCGAGATAAAAATTTAGGAAATATGGTTTACCTATTGAAAAAAAGGAAATTTTACCTGTTTTATATTAAAATTAGATAAAATAAAGGGTAAAAAAATTTAGTTTTGACTTGATTTGCTAGTACTTAACATTATAAAAAGGACATATGTATATGTATTATACATTGGGAAAAAAATAAAATAAGTATATGTATTTTACATTTATGAATATATATATATACATACTTACTACATTGTTGTCACTTTTGATATGTGAAAATGAACTAGAATAGAATTCGAATTTTAGATTCTCTTCCATTTTTAGAAATGTAATTTTCAAAATGAAATCATTATTCCATTCTACCCTCCTTAAAATTGCATTAATTTAAAATTACTTAATTAATTTTCAAATAAATTATAATTTATAATGATTAAATACATTTTTGACAATTAATTCTATTTATGCATTTAATGCTATATCATTCTAGTCCTAATTCTATTTCATTTTACTCCAATTTGCTCCATTCCAAATCGTTTCAATGTACTAAACGTAACAATATAGTTTGTGCAATAGAATAGAATAGAACAGAATAAGAGTAATTGTGATCTTTGAAGAGTAAACTATAGAAATAATAATAATTTCTTATAATTCCTTTCAAGGTCTCATGTGTAGATTTGAAAATATGTTACTAATAATTAAAGAATAGCAATTTCTTTGATTTTATAAAAGAATCATAATTTCTCATTTCGCAATAATTGTAATTTCATTGAATTGCAAAATAAATTTGTAGGAGAAAAATAACTAGAGACCCGCATCTATTGAATGATTGGTTATATACGTATTGTTTGTTTGTATGTGTAGTATTAATGCAGATGGATATTTTATGGTTACTTCACAGCATTCTCGTGAGCACACTGTGAATTGCCTTCAGGAGCGGAAGGAGAGTAAATGAGGATGAGCAGATGAGAGACATTTCACGATTTAAAATATTTTAAAAAAAATTAAATTTATGATATCATAGGTCAAATTGGATTGAACTTTGGCATACCTTTCATGATTCGGCTTCGTATATAGAAAGCGTAACAATTAAATTTCGGAGAATATATGGATCGTACGAGAGTTCGAACATCGTTTAGAATGGAGGGAAGCTGGAAGGTTCACGCAACTTGAACTTTCTCATAAAGAAAAGTTTTGGTCAAAATTCCATCTTTCCAAGAATAGAAATTTTCCCAAAAAGAAACGGTAATATCAAAAGTTACGAATCTCGAATATATCGTGCATGATTGAAGGAAAATATATATATATATATTAGGGGAAACTTTCGGATACTTATTATAAGTTAAAACAGTTTTTTTTTTTTTTTTTAAATAATGTATATCTTGTTGATCTGAAAAAGATAAAAGAAAAAAAATAACGTTGTTGAACTTATTTCGAATATTTAATCCAAATATACGAGAGAGTTAAAAGTTAAAAATGTGATCTTAGATTCAATTATGATTGGATTAGGAGTGGCCCGTACTAATTTCACGATGAAATCGAATTTACTGTATGAGTCAATTTGGATTTAATAATACTTAGAAAAAAAAAAAAAAAAAAAGCTCTTTTGGTTTGCTTGTTGTACTATTGTCGTTGACGAGTTATATGTGTTTTAGTCTCTTACGAATCGCTTGGTGTTAAAAGTTGAGTTTGTATTCACTCTGGATGGATGAAGAATCAATAGGAAGCCATCATATTTTAGTAGTTTAAGTTCAAGTTGTAATTAAACATAGTAAAACCGATTGGTTAGAATCTAATTTATTGATACATTATTAGATTTGTTAACACGTCTTACTACAAAATGAAATTCAACCTACTAATTGTCCTCCCGTATGTAAAATTGCATAGAATAATATATAGTCAAATAAAAAGAAGAGGAAACCCACATAACTCTCTTCATATTTTAGAGGATTTAAATCCAATATATATATATATATATTAAGGGAAACTTTTGAATACTTATTATAAGTTAAAACAGTTTTTTTTTTTAATAACTTATATGTAGTTGATCTTAAAAAGATAAAAAAAAAAAAAGTAATATTATCAAACTTGTCCTTAGTAATTAACCCAAATATATGAGATAATTAAAGGGGTGATAATGGGTTTAATTATGATTAGATCAGGATTATACTATATTAATTTCACAATCGAATCAGATCAATTATATGGGTTAATCTGGATTTAATAATACTAAAAAAAGATTGTGTTTTTTGTTTGCTTATATGGTCAAATAAAAAGAAGAGGAAACCCACATAACTCTCTTCATATTTTATATATATCTATATATATATATATTAAGGGAAATTTTTGAATACTTATTATAAGTTAAAATGGTTTCTTTTTTTTTAATAACCTATATGTAGTTGATCTTAAAAAGATAAAAAAAAAAGGTAATATTGTCAAACTTTTCCTGAGTAATGAACCTGAATATATGAGACGATTAAATGGGTGATATTGGGTTTAATTATGATTAGATCAGGATTAGACTATATTGGTTTCACAATCGAATCAGATTAATTATATGGGTTAATTTGGATTTAATAATATAAAAAAAGATTGCGTTTTTTTGTTTGCTTGTTATACTATCGGCGTTGACGAGTTATATGTATTTTAGTCTCTTGTGGATCCCTCGGTGCTAAAAGTTGAGTTTGGGTTCTCTTCGAATGAATGAAGGATCCATGGGAAGCCATCATATTTTAGTAAAAACGATTGGTTAGAATCTAATTTGTTGACACATTATTAAATTTGTGAACACGTCTTAATGATATTCGATCTAATAATTGTCCTCCGTATATAAAATTGCATAGAATAATACATGGTCAAATAAAAAGAAGAGGAAACCCACGTAACTCTCTTCATAATAGCAAATATTGAAAAAGTCGATAGTGGAACGAGGGAGTAGGAATTCCATATATACGACTGGATAGAAAGAAGATATCAGTTTGATTAGAGAATCTTATCAAAAGTTTTGTTTCCGATTTCTTATAATTTTTAACTAACCGTCGTAATATCATTAGTAAACATCTAATGTATCACGTTTGGTATATAGAAATAAACGTTGTTATTCTAAATTTCATTTCTTTTTTAATATTTGAAAGTGTTTTTAAAAGATAAAATTATAATTCTTTAGAATCATTAATTTTAGCTTTAAAAAAGAATTATATATCACGTTTAAAGGAGTACACTCAAATTTATTATATTAATTTAAAATTACTTAGTTAGCATTTAATGAATTATGAAATACAACAATTAAGGACCTTTTTTACAAATACTACTATATACATATTTAATTCAATTCCATTCAATTGTCACATCTAAATTGTAAAACCCAAATAAAGGAAAAAAATAAAGAGTAAATAATAAAAAGAAAATAGTAAGATAAAGTGTTATTTACTTTAAGGGCATGGTTGGTATTATCAAAAACAAGTAAAGGTATTTTTGGGTATGGGTAAAGTTATATGAGCTCTAATATAAAAGCTACACTTAAGGTTTTAGAAACCCTTTTTCAATGAAACATTCTCACGTGCTGAATGTCTGTTAGGGTTTCTACGCGCATCTTGAACCAAGAGAGCACATTTCAACAAAAAAGGTATAGAATATTGACTTTTTGATCCAAAGTTATTAAAAATTTGATTTTCTTAGCTAAGGCAGTGAGAAAAACAAATTTGAGGAGGTTTAATGGGAGTTCTACAGCAAGTCCTAAGTAAGGCATTTGAAATTAAGGTAAGATGATTACAATGTTTTCTTTTTGAGTTTTTAGTTGAATTCCTACAAGAATTCGTTTCTCTCCATGGGGTATTGTGAAAAATGAATTTGGAGTGTTGTTTTAAGGAATACACAACAGACTTAAGTTGGTGGAAGTAAGGCCTACAAATCTCTAAAGGTAAGGTTTGTTGTTAAATTATGAACTTTTGTTTTTGAGAATTGTTGAGGTGTTTTGCAAAAGTTGATCTGAGTTTTAGAAGTAGATATGTGTTTAAGGGTCGTTTAGAGTGATATGGAGGTGTGTCGTTGATGGGTTTACTTATCAAGAGTGGCGGTTTGCGAGATCGACAGGAAGTGATAGTGTTGCAGTAGATAAAACGTCGCTGCAACCTACAGAAATCTACAAACTGTAGCCTAGTGTCCAGATGCTGGAGGCAAACTACTTACACCAACCATGGCGTTTAGACACCACTTAATGTAGCATTCAAATGCTAAGACCTATGTTTCTTGCAGCGACCTTTCTCTTGGTTTTTCTAAATTTTTTGAACATGTTTTCCTATTCTAAATACTTCTTAAAACTTTTCTAAAATGAATCATCATCTAAAACATCTTATAAATCAACTTATCCTCTTAGCGATCCTAAGTTCTTTAAGTAACACGAGTGCTAATGAGTAAAGGTTAAGTAGTTAAGTTTAATGGCAATGTTAAATAAGTCTATAAGATTAGTAAAGTGTTTTATTTTCATATGATAGGTTGTGTGGTAACCATATCCAAATCCAAGCAATCTATTAGGAGTAGGAGATAGTGTTATGTTATGTTAATTTCTAGTGAGTCGATGAAATCGTACAGGATGCTTGTCTCATGGGTGAATTCCGTCACTCGATCCCATGCGGCACTTACCGTTCCTGACCACACTAAGGAAGGTTAAATCAGCCTGTAACACATTCACAAAGTTTAGAGAGAGAAAGTAGAGAGAGAAACTCTGAAGGTATGTTGTATTCACTCAAATGACTTATTTCTTACACCTGAAGGAAACATTCCTATATATACAGAAAGCCTTTACAAATTAATGGTTAAGATCACTTCGATCTAACCGTTATAGTTGACTCCCAACTATTACATTCACCTACCCTACTTACTACTATATAAGATTTTAGACTTGTTTAGAACCTTCTGGAACTTTTCATTTTTTAGAAGCTTTTAGTAAGCTTGGGCTTTAGTCTTGGGTTTTAGGAATCTCCTAGGAATGGCCCATTTTAGGGGGTCCGTAACACTTGTTTATTGTAGTTGCTAAGCTAAATGATAAAAATCGGATCTAATAATTATTCGACCTTAATTGTATTGTGTTGCGTGTGCTTGGTTGGGCTCAAGGGATTAGGGGGACTAGATCTATGGGTGACACCTCGATGATCTTTACGCAACAATATCCCATTATGTGCTAAGGTCATGAGTACCTCTAAGCTATAAGATGGTTAAAACATAGATAATAACATATTGACTGGTGCATGGTACATGTTGGATACTTGTAATGCACGTGGTTTGTAATACTTTTATTTATGCACATGTGTTTGCCATACTCTATATTGAGTTTTGGCTTAACATTATTCCAATTTTTTCACTAATAAAAAATGAATCAAAGGTTACGAGAATATCCAATCGCTTTTCTATCTCATCTCACTAACTATCGTTATACTAATCACAGGACTATAAAGAACTCTCTAACCTTACACTCACTCAATTGTAATATCAATAATGTTTACAAGAAAATAAGATAATACAATCAAAGATCTCTTTACAATATTCTCACAAAAACAAGAACAATAAAATGAGAAATCCGTTTTTACTCAATTTCTGATATGCTTTTTGACAGTTTATACGAGAAAGTTTTTGAAATTTAATTCTAATCTTGAATGTTCTTATTAGTATCTTGTACAGCTTTGACTTTAAATTGAATAATCTTCTTTGTAAAAGCTAGAAATGGCTAGTTTAAAATAATATGGAGATATTTTTGGGATTTAACTTGTTCTTCAAATATCTCTCCAAATTTTAAATTCAAATCCTGAAGATAAATATTATGAAATTCATCAAAAAATACCTACTGCATTTTTTCTTGATAAATTCTACCAAAAAGCTTAAATATATATTCAAAACTTATCTTTTCTATAGATAGATATATCTTACATATTTTGAAATTGAAATCCCTTGTAAATCTCCATCATATTTTCATAATTTAAATTCAAAAAATATATCTCCAAAAAATTTACACCATATCATTATCCTTATCCTTATCCTTATCTTCATCTTTTCTTATTTGAATTTAAATTCAAGATATTTCTTTGAGCTTAATCCATATCTCATATGTCTTTTAAATTTGAAATAATATCTCCAACTACTTCTCTAAAGATATCCCATCAAAATAAGCAATGTAATCTATATCTTATCTCCCTTATCCTAAGATACTAATTTAAATCCCATGTAAAATTGCATATTAGCTTTTTTATATAATTTGCTATTATAGACATTCTTTAATCTTCGAAGCCACCTCAAAGACATGCTAAACTATTTACTGAGCCACATAAAAGAAATACTCCATTGATTTGCTATGCACGGATGATTTGAATACTTGAATGACACGTAGAAGTTAATAATAAACTGATAGCACTTTGACATAAACTCTTGATTAATAATCATTCTTCCATGTTGACCTTACCTTAAGAGATGTAATTAGCCATAAAAAGAAAAGATCAAGGCATGCCATGTTGAGACTTGATTTGCCAATAATTTGGTCCTCATTATTTTAAATTGCTCCATCCACGTTTATATCAAATTATGATATGAAGATTTAATCAATTGCTGAGAAAATATTACATTTCATGTCACTAGCCATTAATCATAAAATTCTCCATGTTGAAAATACTTCTTGGACCATATAACCAATATATTCAAATAATCATATCCCAAATCTTCATTACACTTCCATAATTAAAATTGATCCTCATGAATATAATTAATCTAACTTATTTATCCGTCACAATATTCCACCTTAATTAAAACTATTTTCCTTAAAAATCTCTATGGATATTAAACCAATTTGTATGGAACGGGATTGAACATATTTCCCTAATATATTCAATCAAGTGGAGCTAGGCCTTCATGTTTTAAAATTATTTAATTAATCTACATATTTAATAAACATACTAGTATAATATAGCATATGTTTTATCATTATCAAAACCCGAATAAGGAGACTTTAATAGAATAGAATAGAATTTTGAGCTTATCATGGTATTACGACAGTTAGAGTTCATTATATGATTTGTAATTAATTATGAAGAAAATTTGTAAAGTTTATTTTGTAGTTATGTTAAATTCATTTATAATCTCAGACTATATGGTAATAACTATTTGGGGAATTAAAATTTGAGAAATCATTTAGAGTTCAAAATGAAAATATTTGGAAATTTTAGCTAAAGATTTACATCTGACATGTTAATAGAAACTAGGAACACGCGATGAGCTATAGCGTTCTGAATTCTAGGTTGTTACACAAACATAAGGAAAGATTTATCATTCTAGTATTCATTCCACTCCATTTGGTATTATTTCAATCCATTCTATTTTGGACCATTTTTTGATATCAAATGTGACTTATATTACATTTGTATTGTGGCTCCCATAAATAAATGTTCGGAAAGTTACTTAAAAGTTTTCTTGCAGTGTGTTCACAGCTCATGAGGTATGGAGAAATGTTCTAATACGTTAAAGCTATGTCCTAACAGATGAAGTAAAAAATCTACACTAACCACAGCGTGGATATTGGATTGCTCCTATGAGCTTCCAAGAACATGACCGATTAATAATATAATAACATGGTTGTCTTGTACTGACCATGCATGGATGCGAGAATGTCAACCGTATGAATGTGCTAAAACTACGTCAAACTGAATCTCGAAGTATGCAACGTCGTTATTTCTTTTCTTACCAAATCATAGAGCTTGCTTCTCATGTAGAATCCAGCATCTACCCTAAGGCAAAGTACCCATACTTTTTTTAATATTGCCAAGGCAATTAATATTCTTCTTCCATCAATGTATTAGCGTAGTTTTATAGTCTTGTCTCTAAAAAGTTACTGAAAAGGGTAAATAATATGATATTTCTAAAATATTTTTGAATTCGGTCTGCCTCTTCTATCATATGTATTCGATTTATGGCTTGAATTTGCACGACTTTGTTATGGTATAGCATCTAAGCAAAGAAACGAAGAAATGGCTAAATTAAAATTGTTATACGCTCAATAGCTTTTTACTTTACATTTTCTTGGTGTTTAGATTTTATTTTCTATTATAAACACTAGGGTTTGAAATTTTTTATTTTATTTTTTTACTCTGTATACAAGTTGTTATATATACTGAGTAAAGTAAATAGAAAGAGAGGAAAATCTTTTTTTTTTTTTAAACTCTATATACATACATATATATATATTGAGCAAAGTAAACAGAAAGGGCATAAAATCTTACGGGCTTATAGGAGAAATTTTGTGCTCAAAGATTATAAGAGAATCATTGTTCTATTGCTGTTACTGCTTGTGGCTTTTCTCTTGTTTATTTGGGGGTTTTCAATAAATTTTATTTGTCTTGTTGTCTCTCTTCACTTATCATATCTCTTATGGTTGTACATTTTTTATAATCTGTAACCAAAAATCCAGATCTTATCCTAATAAATCGATAGCGAAGGGTTGACAGATTAAGGATTTTTGAAGTTCGTAACATACATATAAAAGAGGTGACCATTAAGTATAAATTTAAGAAGTTTGACAATTGGATGAATTTCATGTTGTAGCCAATACAAATGGGAGAGGTCTCCACATAATCATGTTTGGAAAGGGTTTTGGATTGGTAATTGGAGTCTATAAAAGATGTTGAGTGGTAGAACACCATGAGAAAACCTTAACAATAATCCAATTGAATCTAAATAATAGTAGTCTATGGGAGTTACTAATGCAGATAGACATGGGATTATAGAAGAAATTAGAAAAGTTGTATATGACAAAGCATCTTGCCAATCAATTGGTGTTGAAGTAGCAATTTTACTCACAACTCACCTTAAAAGTATGATGAGATCATTAGGATAATATATTTTGGATTTCATGAATCTCATCAAGGATTGAAACATATTAATATTAATGTTAAGGGAATCCACGATACATGATGTTTTCAATAGATTAAATAAAAAGCATATTGTTGATCAATAACCATCAAGAGATCAAATTGCAAGCAATGAGGTTATAGATAAACTAATTGCTAGAGATTAACGATTTAGTGGTAGTGGCCCTTTTGGAGGGAGACATAGATGTTGGAATATCATTTCTTATTGCTATAGACATAAGGGCTATATGAGATTAGATTACCTTACAAAACAAAATGGGGATTAAGCATGGGATGATAAGGAAAAAGTGATCATTGACGGGGTAGTTGTTAAGCTAAAGGATAGTGAGTTGCTATTAACATTGATTGTAAGAGAAAATTGTATTTTAGATTTTAGGAGTACTTTCTACGCATTACAAAAGAGGATAGGTTCAGACTTACAAGCATATATAAAGTGATCTATATAGATAAGTTATGGCTAGAGGCGAAAGATTGCTGGTACAAGTGAAGTATGATTTAGACCACGTAATGGACAATATGTATGGTATCAAATGAAAGTATAATGAAATCTAGTGGCATGGAGGTGTATTGTAGGGGTTTGTTGATAATTAGAGGGTTCGGTTTGAAAAACTAATTTCTATTGTAAGGGATGTTGATCTATGTTGGTCCCGTTGAAAATATTGACCTTAAGTTGGAGGATCATGTTATTTATGTTGTTGTTTATGAGAGGAAGATGCATGTTGTTTGTGCTTTGAAAATGTTTCTTTTACTTCACTTAGACATTACCTAGGTGAAGATGATCTTGAAGAAATAAGAGAATCTAAGAAGTACTTGATGACTCAAGGATTGTTAGTTAAAAAGATTGAAGAGGGGTTAAAGGCTTGAACAGTCATAGGTAAGCATGGTTATCAAAGTAGATGAATAACATCATCTAGATGCATAGTGATGGAGGCTCTAGATATTTACAGTGTATCAGATAGCTTAGAGGTAGGTAGTTAGCAAAACTAAATCAAAGAATATCACGGTTATTACTTGTGTATAAGTAATCATGTTGAGTTATGCAAATTCAAGTTAAGGTATAGATTCATTAGATTCATGTCTTAAATTTAAATGAGATAATCATGAAAGAGCATTTAGGAGAAAGGGGGGGCAATAATGAAAGAGGAAGGAGAAGGCAAAGGGATATCATAGTTGTTATGTCCTTAGTAGTTTCTTATTTTATATTTTCTTAATGCTATTTCTTTTCTCTATTATATGTATTTGGGTGTGACTTCAACTACACATACATTAGGTAAAGTAAGAAAGAGAGTAGAAAACCTTAAGGACTAAGTAATGTCTCAAAACCAAGGACGTCATAAATTGCTTCATGTCTCTAGTCACTAATAATACGTTAGGCGTAATATCCTACTAAAAACTTTAAATAATACTATAAAAGTTTCTAAATAATCTTATGTAATTAAATTTTCAAATAATACTAAAATAACATCTAAATAAGAAATATTGATGCTCAATCAATTATTATCACTACATAAGACTAAATAACCCTATCAATTAGTTTCTTAAGATATTCTTAAATAACAAACATAGTCTTCACTCTTTCTATTCTCAAGATGGTAACAATTAGCTCCATAAGTTATTGAAGTTAAGCAATACAATTGTAAGTCATGCAACTGAAAATATAATAAAATGAGTTGAAACCCAGTACGCAGTACGCAACCACATACGTATGATCAAATGATACATATTCACATGCATAGAAATGAAAAATAAGTAAATCACATAATTTATTTAATTATCTTTACTTTTAAGTCAATCACATAAGCACACACTAGTAGTCCTTCATGACTCGATCATATCATAATTTATATTGTAACCTAATGTTTGGGAGTATCTCTTCGAGCTCCTTTATAACCTAATGTTGAGCATGCTTCTCTAGATCCTTTACAATATCTTAGATTTACGCTAGATCATTTCTAAGCAAGATTCCATAAAGGACAATGCGTTGTAAAGATCATCGAGGTAACTCCTTAGGGATTTGCCACTCCGGGCCCTTAGGACGAGCTAAATACAAGCAATAAAAATATACATAAATTGGATATATATATATTTAATTCATTTAATCTTTACTATCCTAACACTTACATACAACAAGCAAGTGTTACGTACCTTGATATTTGGAATTCGTTATCGACAAATCGTGTTTAGCTTTAAATCCTAGAAACAATAGATACCTATTAAATTTCTTTAAATATTAAATAAATGATTTCTCCTAATTAAAACTTACTTTGAGATAATTTAAATCTCCTTAAATTTACTTAATGATATAGTAAAGCCTATGACACAGTTAGGTATATGATTGTATCTTTTTGGCCATATAACTTATTGAGTTACATTTTACAATTGTAAGGGACATGACTAAGGACATGGTCGTATAACCTTCTAATCTACCAGCTTATGTCGCCTATTACAAGGGACACGATCGTGTCTTTTGATTATGTAACCTATTGTTCGAACCTTTTTTTTTTCCTTTCACCCAAAACCTTTCTAAACCTATTTTATCTTACAATATCTCAACACATGAATCAAAACACCCTTAAATTATTAAAAATAATCTGACTCCTCAACAAAAACCTTGTTAGCAATTCGTCACAAATTCCACATCTTTAAACCCTTAATTCAAATTCAATATTTACTCCATCAACATCAAACTTTTCCATTACTTTTATCACTTTAATCACCAAATCATCACCATAATTTTTTTAAATAGAACGATTATAAGAAAAATTTACGGTGTAAGGGATACTTTACCTTGATTTTGATGATTTTTCCATATTCGATCAATGCATAACCCTAAAATATTAATGCGTATCACTTAAATTTAATCAAAACCTAAATTCTATAATTGAATCTTCACTTACCATTGGAAGTCTCCAAAGATTGTATAAGCCTTGTGATTCCTTTCTTCAAATGAGTTACATTATCAAGAGAGATTTAAAATCAATTTGATTTTTTTTTCTAAAAACCAATAAGTTCTAATAAAATACATGACATACCTTAAGGGTTTCATGGGTTTGTAGTGAAAGAGTCCTCTTCATTTATGCCAAAAAGTTTGAATTAATTTCTAGAAAATAACGTAATATATATTATGTATTGATTAGGTTAGGACACTTACATACTTCTAGTATTATCCCTCACTAAATCATTACTTAAGACCTTAATACCCTTTACTTGTAACTTAGTCATCATTTGTTCTATTTTTATGACTTTATTCTTTTATATCCTTTTTTTTCCTAAGGTATTACAGGACTTGATAAATTCAGTGTGGTCTAAGATTGTAAGAGAATCATTATACCATTATTATAACAACTTAGCGGATTGAGTGGGTCTTAACCATATTTTTTTATCTCATTTTCACGAGATTTTAAGTTTACACTTGTTTGGATGAATAGAAATTGGCGCAAGTCAATGGAAATTAATCAAAAGAGGAGAAAATAATGTTTTCGGTGATTTTATTAAGATGTACAAATGGGTAAAAAAGCATGAAAATATTTCCACTATTGAAACATATTTATTTCTCTTCTAATTTGGAGTGGAAACAAAGGAAGTAGTAGAGATGATGGAAAGTTACAAAAGACCATGGCAAAGCTAGAAATATTTTAGTTTATCAAATGTTTTAATTCTCTCCATTGTTATTCCTATCAAATAATGTGAAAAGGAAACATTTTCTTTCATTCCTCTTGTTTCCATTCTATATATTGAAACAAGGAAAGTAAATAACATTTTTTTTTTTCATTTTCTTACCTTTTCTATTCTATCGATTTCCAGCCATATCCACTTTTCTCAAAGTAAACACAGTGTTAAATTCTTAAATTCTATGTGCCTCTTTACTCTCTTTATTTGTTATTTTTCTTATAATTGTGTCTCCTGTAATCCATAGCAAAATATCCAAATCATATAAATATATATATGTATTATATCACATAGGTATAATACATATCTACCAACTTTAAGAAAAAAATTAGATAATTACAAATTATATAAAAAAAAAATTTACCAAAATACCAATTTCAAGATGCGACATTAACATTTGTGTATATATAGGTACAAATACACTAATATTGCATTTTAAAAATGCGATATAGGTATTTTATTAGTGTCTTATTTTAAAGTTGTAATATTAGTACAAATACTTCAATGATATTGTAGTAATTTTTTTTATCTAATTTATAAAATATTTATTAATTTTAATAATAAACATATAAGTTTCTCTACATTGCACACTTGATAAATAATCTATATACGTAAAATTCCTTTACTAAGTTTGTAACTATGTCGATAGTCTTTGATCAATTTGCTAAAGTGGTCTCATACGTGCAAGAGATACGTAAGTGTAAAATTTAAAAAAAAAAAAAAAAAAAGAGAGAGAGAAAATAAGGATACTAATGATATTTTAAAAGTTATTGTCAATAGTCGGTGTAAATTATAAAAAAACAAAAAAAAAAAAGAAAAGAAAACAGTGTTAGAGGGAGCTGAAATTAATCCACGGCTCCTGATTGCACCTTACCAATTTTCGGCAGCTATGCTTATGGATAACCAAAACAATGACCTTAGCGGGCCTTTTAGATAGTCGTATCATATCTTACTTCCATCATAAGTTTTCTAATTTTAGAAACGAAATCTATTTTACAATACACTAAAATTACTCTATAACTAATACTCTATAAAATTTATAGTGTATGGGGCATTTTGTAAAATTATCCAAAATTGCTTTCTTATCTATAAATTTCAAAATTGTAGCATCTTGAAACCTATACCCCATAAAATATATAAAATATAAGATATTCTATGGAATTTATAAATTTTATCTTTCTTTCAATAAATTTCAACCTTATGTGATATTAAAAATGTAATATATATAACATTACAATTCCTTCATATGCAAAACCAATACTACCTCTAGTTAAATTTGTGAAATTAAAAGAAAAACAATTTTTCCTATCTTCATTATTTCCAACTTAAGTTATCTTATTACTTAGCAAACGAAAAAGAACGAGAAATGTAAAATTAAAGAGGATAATAGAAAAGAATATGAAAAAAAATAGAAATAGTAAAGTTAGAGGACAACATTAAGTTTAATCGTTTATGGTTATTGACTTTTAGTCTTAGGTTTTATTTTTTTTTTTCTCCTTTTAGCTAATACATGTATTGATAAAAAATATATACCTTTATTATTTATTATTCATTTATTAATATTATTTAATAACTTTTTTTAGGGTCGATACACAGTACCATGAATCCTGAATACAGATTCTGAGGTGGATACAGTTAGGAAGATCTTATAATTGTATCCCTGCAAAGCAAATTTCAAAAATTTTTATTTGAAATCTATCTTATTATCCTTAATATTCATTCGAAAACTATCTAATCGAGTAAAGATTTAATGGATACATTGTATAAAGTTATCTGCTTACTCCAAATTTCAAGTGTGTACAAATTTTACATCTATATATTTATCAATAAATATTTAACAAGTCTTTATTTTATGGAAAATATGCTTCAAACTTTTCATAAACTCTAGAACAGTGGAATAACTCTTGTTTGGGACGTTTACGGTAGTATAGGTGAGCCATTCAGTTTGACGTGTTAAACTATTATGATAATAATAAAAATTTCAATAGTTGAATAACAAATTAGACCTAATCATAAAATAACCCTTGTCATGATCATTGGTTAGGCACTACCAAGTCATCATAATTTCATGATATTACAGCTACTTATAATTTTTAGAAGTAGCTAATGATGTAAGAAAAAGATCATACAGTGGTAAACTATAATAATGAAAAAATAAGAAAAATTATCTCTACTATTAAAAAAAATTATTTTCCGTTAAGATTTTCTATATTGCTAACAAACATCGACCATGGCCAACCAACCGAGTTAATACTCATTGTTAACTATAAGTTTAAAATCCATAAATAATTATGAAAAACGGTGATTTGTCTCACTAGAGTGTTATTCTTATTATGGAATTAACAATCTCTTTTTCCTTTCTTTTTTTTGGCTGTGTTTTACGAAGGCGGCAATGCCAGCTGCTTCCCATAAAGAATCATTCATTCACAATATATTACTTGAAGATTTGTGGGGCTCAAGGGATTAAATAAAAAGACTCTTTCTTTCCTATAATTAAATAAGATGCCTTGTGTAATCGTATTTTTCAGAATATCTTCATACTGGTCATATAAAATTAGGTGGTGTCATACGTAGGTTATATAAAGGTAATAAATACATTTGACCATGAACTTTTAGAAAAGCTCATTGGCCAAGACTTTTCTATGATCTTTTATATATGAGATATTACACTTTCTATGACCTTTTCTCCCTTTATGTCTCTCTTCTATTAACCTATTAACTTTAAAATTTTTTTTCCTGTTTGCAAGCTAAGCAGACCAGACAAACCGCCTTTCCTAAGTTAGTGAATTTCTATCCCTTTGTGATGAAGTTGATGCTTGAAGCGATCAGCAAAAACGTCGTGTTTATTCAGTGTCCTTGAGGCATAAAACTTTCAATTTCTATCGTTTGTTACATATTGTTATATAATATATAACCGAATGACTCTAGAAAATAAATTACAATCACGAGCAATAGATTAATTTCTTCCATGATCTTTTTTTTTTTTTCTTGTTTCTATAAATAAACTACTGACTCTAGTTCGTTTATAAATAAACCACTAGCTATAGTTAAGATTATTGTAATTTAATTGTATAAATACCCATTTTTCAATACTAATATATAATAAGAAAAAAAAAATGAAAAAAAACGAAGAAATGCTAATCACAATCCATAAAACTCTTAGAGAACTAGCCATGGTTTCTCTCCCTTTTTCCTTATGCCATCGATCCTCTCTCTCCCACTTGTATTGTGCATGTTATCTAATTGATTTTTACAATAAATGTTCCGTTCCTTTTTTAAGAGTTTTTAAATATATATATATATATATATATATATTTTTTTTTTTTTCTAATTACGTTAGAACTTGGAGAGTAGGAAGTTTAACCTAATTCATTTCATTTAGAAGATCAGCATTAATGTTATTAGTCTACAATAGTCTGGACTATTAAATATATTTTTAATTAGGATAAATTGACAGAAACCAAAGAAAAGAGTTTTGAGGATTAGATGAGCACGAGAAATTTATTAATAAGAGAGATTGTGGAAAAATGAGGAAACCACATTCTCTAATTAATAATTTTGTAATGTTTTTTTTTTTTTTTGGCAACTCTAATTAATAATATTTTAATGTTGAAAAATTAATTCATTTCTAACCATTTTGGGCGTTGTTGAAGAAAAGTAAAGATAAAAAAGAAAAAAGAAAAAAGAAAAGAGAAAGGAAAGGGAGGTGATTGCAAAACGAGGTTACAAGCGCCATTTATGAGATTTGATATAAGTGATCAGAAACAGAAACCCATCTAGACTAAACTAAAATCAAGAAAAATGACACAAAATAAAACTTTGGTGTATAATCTTATAATTAGAGAAACAAAACTATAAACTTAGGAATTTAATTACGAATAACGACTCATTTATGAATCCATGATAAGTTTGGAGGGGGATTTAGATGTTTTGAGCCAAAACCAGTAAATTATGTGGAATCATGCAAACTATGAATTGTCTATAATTAATTAATTGGAGAATAATGATGAGGTTTGAGGATTTTGTACATAGAACAAGTGAGAAAGGATTATAGGTCAAAAATCCACCTAGGAAACTATAGGGAAATTTTTTAAGTTAGAAAATGGAAAAGTTGGAAACTAAGGTAGTATTTGGTTGTACAATTTTCGTGGTATTAGATGTAAGAATTACAATCAGTTATTCAGAGTTTGACTTGTAGAATTTAGGGCAATTAATTAAAGAATCCAATTAAGTCTAAATTATCAAATAAAATTAAAAATATTAGTAAAAATAATCCCATAAGTTCGAATTTAAGAAAATAAATAATAAAATAAAAGAATATAAAATTTCTAAATTTAAGTATACTACTCGTTATTTATCGAAAATGCGTAAACTGCATCTTGATAACTAACGAATTGCTAAAGATAAATTATATATACACTAAAAATCAAAAAATAAATTAAATAATACTTACAAATATTTATTTGTATTATATATGAATTTACATGTAGGTAGAAATATGCATAATTACATAAAATACATGAAATATGTTAAAATATGGTTAATTAATTAAAGAAAATTCATAATTAATTAAGAAAAAATCAAGAAAATTATAGAAAATTAAGGAAAAGTTTAGAAGTGGGTTATGGCAGCTGGGGAAAGAAAGAAAAAAATCAACCAATTAAATTAAGTCAAACAAAAAGCAAATCTAGAAGAGGATAATGCTCATGTCTAGTGAAATCAATACATAAAAAATCTCTCAAGGCCCTATAAATACCCAAAATTTTGCAGAAGTTTATTTAAGCAGTTGGGAATCCAAAAAAATTGAGAGAGCATTGTAAAGAAAGAGTTGAGGTTTTCTTACAAAAATTAGGAAAAATATGTGCAATTAAGACTTTAGAAGGAAACCTATACCCAACGGCTACCTAGAAACAAACGGCCACCACCCAAATTAGTAGACACCCCTAGAGCCACTAATGATGGTCAGAATCCCAATGGTTAAGTGAGTCCAATTCCAATGTGATTTTATGAAATTTATTAAAATTATTGATTTTATTCAAAAAATTATGAAATTTTTTATTCTAGAATATTTTAGTATGTAGATTTAGGAAAAAAATTTATTTCGATAAATTTATGTTTAGAAATATACTGTTCTTAAGAAATTATGTAAAACCGATATGTTTTAAATTAGAAATAAATAGACTTATGAGTATAGTTTTGGATTCAAAATTTTTGTGTAAACTACTTAGGTGATATAAAACAGTTTCACGAAGCCTTTTTTCAAAAATTAATTTTTGAAAATTTAAAATAATTTTTAAGCTTTAAAATAATGCATAAAATGGGTAATTTAAGGTTAATTAAGTAATTAAATGAGTGATTACTGATTTAGTAAGTAATTATATGTTTAAGGATATTAAAATCTGATGAAGTGTGATATTTGTGGCATTTTAGGGTGTTAGATGTAATTATTAAGGTATTATGTTGTATATATGTAATAGGTAAAAATGGTATATTTTAAGTTAATTTTACAAATTAGGATAATTAGGTGAAAAATCTTATTTGGGATGAATTTAGATATTTTTTTATGCTAATTGATTTTGGGGAACAATATTTAGAGTGATAGAAATATTAAATGTGTATTATATACATAATAGGTAATAATACATAATATGCAAATATTAGAAATATAATAAATAGAAAATATTAGAATAAAAATTGATATTATACTAATAATAGGAATATATATAAAATCTAGTAGGAAACTTAAATTAGGGTAATCATATGAAAAATGTAAAATTTTCTCACGTTGGGAGTAAATTTAATAGTTAAATCAGGATTAGGATGTACCGTACAGACTGGAACATTAGTTAGAGATCAAAAACAATATTGAGGATACTCGAAAATAATGTGATTAATTTCATATTACGGGTTGAAATGAGTTTGTAAGGTTTGTATATAAAACAATATTTAGAAATTGAACTAGAACCTAATTTAGAAATCGATGCGGAAACTAAACCCGAATCTAACCCCAAACCCAAAATGCTTGTAAAAGATTTGAGAATCTAGATAATTGGACATATTAAACCCTAAATCAAAGATAACAATAAGTGTTATAGGATAAAAACTAATCTATAATAGTTATATGAAAACTAAGATAACATTGGTATTATAAAGATCATTAGTGATCGACTGAGTGAGTCTTACCTCAAGTGAGCAAGCGGGGAGTCGAGGTAAGTTGGGATTAATACAGTGTTGTATTTTAGAGGCTTGAAATTGTACTTGATTGTGCTTGTTTTGAGTTGATAATATGATTTTGATGTGTTGCTTTAAGTTATATTGTGTGATTGGTATGAAATGATTAATTACTCTAAACTGGATCTAACTAAATATATGACTTGTAAATATAAATTGAGCATGCATAGTAACCTATTAGGGGAATATTAGGATTCTCTAACCAAATATCGACCCCTTTGAAAGGGATAGCGCTGGATAGCATAATTGGTCCATTCTTCATCCTTAGTCAAACTAAATAATAGGTGAAAAGGTTGCGGCAAGGGTAAAGTCAATGGTTTGAAGGTAGTCGCGGGAGGAGCGGTATCTTCATTGCACAAGCCTAGATTTGGTCATGAGCTATTTCATTAACGACAACTCCTCAACCCGGATTAGAGCGGGTGTAATTTCTCTAATCTCACAACAAGCCAGACACCGTTGTAGGATGGCATTTGCTTATACCTACATAGCATTTAACTAAGTGATTTGGTTGATAACCCTGTTTGTGTTTGCTATATGGTTTTGAGTCTTCGTTCTAATTTACTGAGCTGTGATTGCTCACATCCTTATTACTATTGTTACAAGTGTTAGCGATGAAGCGGCCTATAATTACCTTCACGCTAGCAATTGCAGGATCCTAGAGAGTGAGGATATAAACAGAAGACTAAATTCATTCTCCAGTTAGATTTATTTTAAAGCTTTTAGCTTTAGTTTACAAATTACTTAATTAAATTGTGATTAGATTGCTAAATCTTGTAAATACACTTAGATTAATTTAATGTGAATATTTATTTTTCTTAAATTCATAAGTAAACAATTTATTTAATTTATAAACTGTTTACTTCAAAACCGGTTAGTCATGGATGCCTTATGTAAATTGGGTCTCAAATGGTGATTGTATGGTCAGCTTATATTTTAGAATGGTTCGCATAGCGAAACCGTTACGACTTTATCGCTTCAGGGCGTGACACAAGACCGAATAAAAAATTTTATCTCATATTTGGTTTGTAAATTTTTTTAGTAACTAAACAAAAATTAAGCTGATGGATTGGACAAAATACCTAAATTTTGTCTTATTTAAACCATAGTGCAAAAATGAAATTCACTAAACAAAATTAAAAAATATTTTTCATTCCAAAAAATATCCCTTTATATTATAATATTAATTTAATGAATATTATTTTTATTAAATATTACAAAAATTTATTTATTTTATAATACACATAAGTAATTTCTAATATAAATTTTGTATCTAGTACTGTATAAACTAAATATGATACAATAAACTTATACTTTGTACTGTTCAGTCCTCCTTATACTTATCCTATCCAATTCTCTTTATCGTATTCTTACAACCAAACATTACCTAAATAATAGTGATTGATCTAACTTAAAATCATCCAGCGCTTAAGGAGCATATAAGAATGCGACCCTTTAGTGTATATGTATTAGATTGATTATGCTATATAAAATTGTCAAAGAGATTTCAAATTAATGGGTTATATTTAGATAAGTAAGTTACAATTGCTTATTAGTTATACATATAGGTTTTCATAAGTAATCTTATGATTATTTGATTATAAATTTTATGAGTATTTTTTTTGTGCTTATAGCCATTCTAGATAGGCAAACAGATGTTTGTTGCATTATGACAAGATAGTTATATATGATGAAATAATTGGTAATTTAGGCGTTGATTTGTTATATGTAAGTAAAAGAGTTGGTGATATGACCAACTGTTATGATACGTACGTAGTTATGTGTATGCAACAAAATCAAATGATCTAAATACATTATGCATGCGTGTGTAGTGGTGTATAAATCATTTCAGATAAGTAGGACATGGGTTGTTGTTCATCGCTTGTAGTATGACGGACATCTAGGATGAAATAGTTGACAACTTAGGCATTTAACTACCATGCATGGATAAGTAAGTCGTCGATAAGGATAACTGTTATGATACGGGTATATGTACATGCATTGAATCAAAATATTGAATGTATGCGTGTATACAAATTTACATATGTAGTTAGGAGGAAGAGCATGTTTTGGCAAGTCTCTTATGTGTGTACGGGCTTGCACATGTATGCATGTTGTATGTGGAGTCTATATGTGCATGCATAGATGAGCACGTAAGTGTTTATCTATATGTGGTGTCTATGTGCATACATGTGTATATGTGTACGTGTATGCTTGCATCTATGTTTAGGTATATCTATATGTATGTATATGTATTGGGGGTTAGAGTCTGCGTGTGAACCCTATACTCTGCAAATAGGAATTGAGTAGGTAAATTTAGAGTGTTGATGAATTAATTTAAAAACTTATGTATAGGCTCGAGACATTAGTTGAGGAGATTCTATAGAATCGAAAATTAAAAATATAATAAAATAATAAAAATATAACTAGAATAGTAGAAATTTACTAATCATTATTATATTATCGGCTACGTATGAAGTAAGTTTTGAAAATTAACGAACACTTAGAGATATATTATAAGAAGCAATATAATGAATATTGGACATTAAATAATAAATAAAATACATGTATGTGCATCTGGTATAACTATTATATAAATATATACACTCGTAATTAGCGTAAATACTCGAAAATGTGTAAATATCACCAAATAAAAAAAAAGAAAAATATAAGAAAAACATTTAAAAGTTACCAAAGACATGTGGAATGTTGTAGGATACATAGCAATAGGATTGAGAGTGTATGCAAATTAAAAACCTCATTTTGTGACACCTAATCATGCCTTTACACTTGGCAATTGTGATTGGAAAAACCAAAGCAACTCCAAACTGAATTGTAAAAGGGCTATCTACTGTCTGGAACAAGTTTAGGCAATTACAAAACTAGGAAAAAACCTGAGAAGTGAGAAATAGAGAGACAGTGTGAGGAATAAACAACTTACAAATATTATGTAAATTAGGGAGATACCTGAAGAGAATGACTAACCAGAACTAAAAGGAGGTCATTACCTTAAGAAGTGCCATTGACCCAATCAAGCCGACACACCCTCCCCTTTTTACGATGGTTGGAGCTCAATTTCTAGTAAGTCGTTAATTTCTCTGATTTCGACAAAAATTGGGGAAAAATAGTAAAATTTCACAAAAAATTATGAAATCTGGCTTCTTTAGGTATTTTTGTATAAGGAATTCAAATATTCAATTAGATTTTCAAAATTTTGAGTGTAGATGTCAAGTCCTTAAGAAAAACTTCCTATGCACTGAATTTTAAGCAAATAATTGAAAGACCAATTGATATGGTTTCCACTTGATATTTTGTGGTTATATTCTTAAGATGTTGGAATTTGATGTTATGTGGTTGGATTGTAAAAATTATGTAATCAGATTTTAGGAAAAAAATCGTTTTTGTCTGAACAATGCATTGAATGGGTGTTTTCCAAAAGAACCTTAGTATTCTTTGTGAAACTATAATAGGACTTATGACTATTACCTTATCGTAGCTTGAAGCAGATTATAATGAGTTAAGAAATGATGATTTTTAAGTAGAAACTTGGGTATTGAGTAGTTTAAGATCAAATCTTTAAGTTATTATGGTAATATAAATGAATAGTTGATATAAAGGGAATTAGTGTATATAATTGAAGTTCTTCATGGATATTTACTAATATTATAGAGTGTAGAATTCTGGAAATGCAGGGTAAGTTTGTGTATGAGTTAAATCATAAGTTATGATAATGGCTACAAAGTCAGAAACTACAATAGAAAGAAGATTAGAATATATTTTAGTAATGAATAACTTCATTATGCTAAAAATAGGCTTTGGGTCATAAAGAAATTGATACTAGAATCTTATAACTATATTGAAGTTAGAATGTAAGTCAGGAACTTCTTAAGTAAAAACCTAATTTAAAGTAATGAGTCAAAACCTGAAGCAAAAACTGAGTCAGAACCTTAGTCAAAACCTTAATCAGAACCTTAGTTAAAAGCCATCTCAAGTCAACTAAAATAAAATAAATAACTAAAGAACATACCTATATTAGAATGTAAACATACTTAATAATGAAAATAAGTTCTTACTATATATGCAAATTTAAAATCGAAGTTGTGTATTACCTTATAAAGATTATTAACGAAGATAAAAAACGTGATGTATTGGAGTGCGTGACATTACGTTCAAGTAAGTTAAGATCAATACTTAATAGCATATTGAATTATCATATCAGGATACTTGGAAAAGTAAGAGTGCTTATTTGTGGTTGTAGATAGATTGTTTATGCATGTACTATGTGTGTGTTTGTGACACTGATTGTTGATTAGGAGTTAAACTCCGAGTACTGTTCTCTGCTTGAACATATATCATGTCTTGCATGTATGAACTTAGTTACTTATCTAATAAGTTAGACTAAACTTAAGTTGATAAAGATCTAACCTAACATTTGCTATAACTCAATAAAGATAACGATTAAGTTATCAGACTAAATATCGATCATTCGTTAAAGATAGCAGAAATGGTCATTTTTCTTACCTTTAGTCGAATTAAGTGATAGGAGATGGGATCGTAGTAAAGTTGGGATCCGTAGTTCGAATGTAGTTTAGGGAGAAGAGTGTTCTCCATTGCACAAGCTCGGATTTAGTTTGATAGTGTTGCCTTGAAACTTTTCGAGATCCAAGTTAAAGTGAACGAAATTACTTTAACTTTACAAAGAACCGGTTAAACATCGTTAGATGCTCTGTTGTATTTGCATTTAAATAATGATTGAACAACCATGTTTGTTAATATATTCTCATGACTTTGTCCCTTCTTATTATGCTAGTTAAGCTCACATCCCATTAAATTGTTTTGCAAGTGTTAAGTAATGCTTAAAGATGCCTCGTTGCAATTGTCCATAAGTTAGTCTTGTTGGCTAAGAGTAAGGTGTCAAAGTCTAAAGAATAGACCAATACTAATTTTACTTTTGTGAGAGAATTATAAGGTTTTTTTGAGAGGCCTTATTATCTTTGCTAGCTTACTCTTATATCTATATTATGTAACGTAGACCTTTCGTAGAGATGTATAGTTCCTTTTGAAAACTCTAAAACTTTTGATGATGCTGAGCTCTATTTTGATTTCTTTAATTTACCTTATATTAAGCCCAATTCACTTAATATAAATTACTTGACATTAAACTTAAGGAAATATTATTCTTAAATTTTTTTTTTTAAATTTGGAGTCGCCAACTAATTTAACTAGTAAAAAATAAAATTAAGGTTTTCGAATAGGAAAACCTTAATTTGACCATTAGTTTGCAAATATTCTAAAAAATTTTGATTTTTAAAAAATTAAATCAGAAAAACCGAGTTCGGGGGTTAACCTATTAAAACTAAGTCACCATGTGAAAATTAAAAGAAATTGATGGGCTTTTTTTAATTTTTCCTAAAAATATTAAAAATATATCTAAATTCACAAAAGTGGCTAAAAATGATTTTTATTATTTTTTTATTACGAATTTCTAAAAAATGAATTTTTTTATTTTAACGATTGCCTCAAAGATACCTACATATCCGCTAATCGAGATCAAACCGGTTGTAGTTCTCTTTTTTTATAAAATTTTTAATGGGTAGATTATTTTTATTTTGAAAACCGAGACGAGTTTACGTTTTTTTTTTATCAATTTATTTTTTTTGTAAAGTAACCTAAAAAATCTAAATTAAAAAAAAAAACCCTAACTAACTATCTTTTTTTAAAAAAAAAACTCAATTTAGATTTTTATAATTTTTTCAAAACCACTAAGTGTTAAAATATATATATATATATATATATTTAAAAAAAAACATGATTTCTCAAAAAACTTAATTTAACTAAAAAATTGCAATAAAATAAATAATAACCAAAAACACCTACACCTAAACACAATAAACAAATTAATAAAGGAAAAAAATAATGAATAACCAATAAAGTAAATTAATAAAAGAAATGAAATAAAAATTTACCTAGGTCAGATCGTTGGTGTTGGGCGAGCACAGGGTAGTGGCTAAGTGACGGTAGGCAAGCGTTGGGCAACACTGGGTGGTGACTGGGCAAGTATAGGTGTGCATTGGGCAATACTAGGCGAGATGCGGGCGACATTAGGCGAGACACGGACGATACTGTACATGCACGAGTGAGACTAGGTGATGCTTAGGCAATTACAGGCGACACTGGCGAGTAAAGAGCAACTACTGAGTGTATGCAATGGGTGACTGTATGGGCGACATGGACAACAACAAAGGGCAACTGGGCAGTAGCTTAAGCGACAAGGGTGATAGCGGTAGGTGATGTGGGCGATAGCTCGATCGATGTGGGTAGTAAGGATGGGTGATGCGATGATGGCTCTAATGTGTGTGCAGTGGTGACGTGGTGGCGGTTGTGGTAGTATGCAATAGTGGCGCATGTGTTGGTTGTAGTGGTGTGTGTAGTGTTGTGCAACAGTATAGGTAGTAGTGTGTGGCACGTATAGTATAGATAGTAGTGCATGGCAGTACGTATGGTGTTTGTGAATGTGTTATGGAGTGTAATAAAAAAACCGTCCCCAAATCCCTTGGTAATGTGTTATTTATAAGCTTAAAATCGAATACAAAAGATTTGATTGTGATTCTTGAAAGATTTACCCTAGCTTCTAGAAATCCTAATTAGCTCAAGTTTTTCTTTCGAAGCTTGACCCGATCTAATTTAGCTTAATAATTCCCTAATTTGATTTAAGTCCTTCAATTAGACAAATTAATTAATTCAGCTCATATCGCTACTTGATCTAACAATTTAACTTACCCTAACTTAATTTTTTTATTTTTTCATTTATTATTATTTTTTATTTTTCTTTTAATTTTAATTTTTTATTAACCTCACTCAATTAACAAAATTAAAAAGAAAATTAGCAAAAATGAGGTGTCTATTACTGTCCCTTTTTATAGTGAAGTTCGATTAGAATTTTATTACAAAGACAAAAGAGATATCCATTTTTGCCAAACCTTACTTTGACTTGATTAACTAAGTTATGTTTTATTTTAATGAAAGATATCAACTTGAAAGGTCGATGTAAAGAATAAACTAACCATCTTAAAAGGACAGAGTAAATGAATGCCTGTCTCAAAAGAATAAAGCAAAAGGTTAGGGGACCTATGTTGAATTGATAGGGCTTAATGGTGTCTATCTTAGAAGGATAGAGTAAAAATTTCAAAGGGGCCTATTTTGGAAGAATAGGGCTTAATGGTGTCAATCTTAGAAGTATAGAGCAAAAATTTCAAGGGGTAAAATTAACTTGTTTTGGTTTACAAAAATTAGAAGAGGATAAATCTCTTCGAGATTTAAAAAAAACTTGTTTTGGTTTAATAGATGATTCGAAGAGAATAGATCTCTTCGAGATTTCAAAAAACTTATTTTGGTTTGGTGGATGATCCGAAGAGGATAAATCTCTCCGAGATTCCTTTTTGGTTTGTGATCTAAAGAGGATAGATCTCTTTGAAAACCGATTTCACTTTAGTGACCTAAAGAGGATAGATATCTTCGAGATTGGTTTTAGCTAATCCGAAGAGGATAGATCTCTTCGAGATTGGTTTTGGTTAATCTGAAGAGGATAAATCTCTTTGAGATTTCAAAAAACTTGTTTTAATTCTCTTAAATATTACTTCCAAGGACTTTTAGAGTCATTTTTCTTAGGAATAGAAAATTCCTTGGATAGTAATCAATTGACATGCTCATACCGACTTCCAATATTCACTTATTCAATTAGCAGAATTTCATTAAAAGATTGTGATTGCTTCTTCTTTCTTTTTTTTTTTTTCTCTTTTCTTCTATTTCTTTCCCTTTTTTTTTTCCTTTTTCTAAAATTTCTCAATCTTTCAAGTCTTGTAACTATACCATGCCCATGCCTTGAATTTGCTTTTCTTAATACCAAGTTTCAATTTCCACTCTCCATGACTTCTGAACGATGAATCTCTTTTCGAATGAAACAAAATTAAATTATTACGAACATTTGATTTCAATTTGTTTGGCGATTCAAATTCATTGGTAAGGGTTTAGTGTTTAAGTGTGTAAGGCTAAGAAATATGGTACACAAGGGTTTATTGGTGAAGTGTTTGTTGGTCAATGACCGTCTGAATTCAAAAATATTCATAGATATCAACTTTACTTGTAAATGATGAAAGATTAACCACAAACTTATTCAAGAAAAATTGAAATGTTTATTGAACTCAGATTTCATGGATAATACAACTTGACTGCATCTGAATTCACTAGTCCCCTTAATTCTAGGCCATCCATCTTTGTCAATACTAATGCACCTCTTGATAATACCCTTTTCACTACATAATAGCCCTTATAATTCAGAGCAAACTTGCCCCTAGGGTCTTTTGCATTCGATAACACTTTCTTCAACACTAAGTCTCCCTCTTTGAAGTATTTCAAGTGTACTTTCTTGTTTAAAACTCGGATCATTCACTGTTAGTAGCATTGACCATGACATATCACTGCAAGTCTTCGCTTATCTAGGAGATTCAAATGATCCATTCTCTTCTTCACCTACTCTGCTTCATTAAGTTAAGTTTCTATCAATACTCGAAACGAAGGTATTTCTACTTCCATTAGTAGTACTACTTCAGTTTTATACACCAACGAATACGGTATCCTACCAATAAAGGTTCTAATTGAGGTTTTGTACGCCATGAGAGCAAAAGGAAGCATCTCATGGCAGTCTCTATAAGTGATCGCCATTGTCTCAATGAATCTTTTAATGTTTTTATTTGCGGCTTCAACGGCTCCATTCATTTAATGTCGATATGGAGTTGAGTTTTTGTAATTGATCTTAAATTGGTTGTATACTTCATCCATCAACTTATTATTCAAATTCGTCTCATTGTTTATAACAATAGACTCGGGTGCACCATATGTTACAATAATATTTCTTTTCAAGAATTTGACCACTACTCCTTTGGTCACCATAGCATACCATGCTGCTTCTACCCACTTGGTAAAATAGTTGATCGCGACTAAAATGAATCTGTGCCTGTTTGAAGCTGTTGGTGAAATTGGATCGATTATATCAATTCCCCACATCGAGAAAGGCCAAGGAGCTGATAACACATGTAATTCTTGGGGAGAAGCGTTGATTTTATTAGCATATTCTTGGCATAAGTAACAATGCCTTACGTACTTGATACAATCCGATTCCATCATCATCCAAAAATACCCCATTCTCATGATCTTTCTAGCTAGCCTATATCTATTCATGTAAGGACTACAAACTCCTTCATGCACATCTTTTACCAATATCTCGGCTTCTTCTTCATCCACACACCTCAGTAGTGTTGCATCTGGTGATCTCTTGTATATCGTGGCTCCATTTAATAAGAAATGAGTAATCAATCTTTTTAAAGTCTTTTTGTCTTTTCGATCAGCATCTTCAAGAAATTCACTAGTTTGAAGTAACTTCTTCATATCATGGTACCAAGGTTCTTTTGATTCCTTCTCTCTAATTGTAAGGCAAAAAGTCGGTTTTTCTTCCACTTCAATCTTCAAGGGTTGAATTTCTATTTCGTCAGTGACTTTCACCATTGACGCTAATGTAGCTAGTGCGTTGGCAAACTGATTTCGGATCCTTAGAATGTAAGTGAATGAAATCTCTTAGAATTTTTCAATTAGCTTGCTTAAATGTTCGTAGGAAGGTATCAATTTCTTGTCCTTCGTCTTATATTGCCCTAAGATCTAGAGAATTGTAAGGGAAGAATCTCCGTACACTTTCAATTCTTGTATTCCCATATCTAGCGCTATTTTGAGCCCCAAAATATAGACTTCATATTTTGCTATGTTATTGGTATATGGGAATGTTAATCTTACTACTACAGAGAAATGATTATCCTTAGGAGATACTAATACTGCTCCTATTACACATCCAAGCACATTGGCTTCTCCATCAAAATACATTTTCCATCCTAACTTCTCACCACTTAATTTGTTTGCCACCATCACATTTTCATTGGGGAATTATACTTCTAAACCCCTGTCCTCATCTTCTAATGGATATTTTACCAATTGATCAGCCACTACCTGCCCCTTAACTGAACTCTGACTTATATACTTGATATCAAACTTGGGAGAGTAGCATTTGCCACTTTAATATTCTCTTAATCAATGTCGGCTTTTCCGCTAAATACCTTAATGAGTCATGTTTCGTCAATAACTCTATTGAATAATAAAGAGTGTATTGCCTGAGCCTATGCATTATCCATATTAAGGCATAACAAGTCCTTTCCACTTTTGAGTATTTTTGCTTGCCTTCTGTGAACTTCTTGTTTAAATTAAAGATCGCATAATCCTTAGTAAATTGTTGTTATTTTCTATTCAATTCTATGCGACTCTCAATCTCAATTATTCTATAGACTGTGGAGATAGCCCATTTGAATTGACTGAACTTGTGCCTTTAGCCTTTTCTTAATCCTGAAATTTTCTCTACTCAAATCGCTTCTGAATAGAGCTTTGCAGAATCGTATTAAGAACTTAGATCCCACCATTAGGTCGACCATTCTAAGTTAACCTAATTCCCTCTAATTATATTGGTTTGTTCATTGCAGGACTCATGAATCTATAGCAAACTCACACATCAAATTAGTAACTCGAGTAAATACTAATCGATGACAATATAAACAGTGTAATTAGATTGTCAAATAATAAAATCATAGATTGAATAAAAGAGAATTGTTACAATAAGAACAAAGGTTCAATAACAATTTACTAAGAATGATTTAAAGTAACAACATAATAAAATTAAAAGAACACGAAATAATGTGAGAGATCCCCAAAATAACTCTAAACAACAACTCTTCTTAAGGAGGCTCTCTTTGCAAACCTAAGCCTAAGCATCTATTTATAAAGTAAACTTGACAAAAATAAAAAATTTTTAAATCATTGCATATCTACAGGCAAGGTACAAGATCGTTAAGTTGAAACATATACTTGCACTTTGTCTAAAATCTTTAAATCTTGATGAAAATTGATTGACGAAAGGATCATGGGCGGGGACCACGGTCTTGATCCTCGACTGTAGTCTTTGCTAGACTCTATTCATCGCTCAAAAATCCTCCACCTCAATCCTTAATCAACGCTTTTGTCCATAATACTGCAAAAGTTGATAAAAATCCTTCAAAGTTCATCAAATACCTCTCGAAGTCCTCAAAAACGAAAATTAAACTAATTAAGCTCAAAATATTAAAAAATTAACTAGATTAATATCTAAAATAGTATAAAATAACTATAAAAAATGTATGTTAAATTCGTGTTATCAAACCACAAGAGCAACCTAAGCATCTAGTAAAGTACACCAATCAGCATTGAAGAGCTTTCCCTGAGTCACAGCAGCTCGCCACATGAACTAAGGTCCCAAACAGCAGCAAGGCGAACCAAGTACTTCAGTAGCTCACACGGTTGAAAACAACAGCATCTTGTCCAGTAAAGATAGCAGCGGATAGATGCAATTCACCATAGTAGACCCGATGTAAGCAGTCAAAACAACAACCCCATATGCTGCAATTTCCACGACACATGACAGACCAACCGAGAGCAGCGGCTCTTCCTTCTCCAACTTGTTCCGAGAGGGACACCAACTAACTTGGATGACAGAATTCAAGTCAAGTTTTAAATACAAACACAAGCAGGATATGAATGACATAAACAGTGAGTTGCATTTAGGCCATGTTAATTGTTTAATTAAGAGAAGTGAGCCCACTTCAGTCACGTGTATTCATATCACATGGAGCCTGTGGAAAGCAAGGATGCCTAACAGCTGATTATTTTTATTGTGGACTGCGCTGTCTCATTTTAAAAGCCCACTATCGTATCTAAATTCCACACGCCCATGTAGAGAGAAAATAGCAAACATCACAGAATATTATCGAAGGTCCAGCAGCATATATTTTGGAAATAATATCCGTAGCATAGAGCAAATGAATATTCTCATGTTTCTAGTTTGGGGGCCCTTCTCCATTTGTATCATTGCCATTTAGGGTCCATTTTGCAGAAAATAGGGAGACACGTGTGATGTGGGCTGGAAGGCATACGGCTTTGATTCAGTAGCTGACAGAGAAAAGGGGGAATACACAGTAGCTCACGAAAGATGGGAGAGAGGGCAGCTGAGTTAAGGAGAATATAGAGTAGGTTTATAGAGATTATAGAGGATGGAACAGAAACTTCATTTTCAATTTCCAATATGTTTTCTTTTAGTTTAGGACACTAAAGCTTTATTTTTTAGCATACTAAGAGATTGTCTTGGATTCCAAATGCATCAAGACAATGCTAATTCCACATCAAGTGGTGAATTTAAGACACTCATGGAGGTGTTCTTCATTTGTTGTTATTTAATTTGTGTCTCAATCATTTGAGTTTTATATTGAGATATTATGCTCATTAGTTTATAGGTTTTGCAATAATGAATTTGATGAGTTGATATTATTTTATGAATTATTTCAATCTCGATATTGAGTATTCGGGAATTTAGTTATTGTGTTTATTATCTATTTAATTAAGCTTGGCCAACACTTTTTAGGCTGATTGAGTTAAAGGCACTCAAGAGAATTTGATAACTCGCAATAAACACAACTTTAATTTTTTAAAAAACTCATCATAGAGATATGCAGATTTTAACTAAATTTATGAACTTATACTCTTAATGAGGTTGGAAAAATGGTACAGATTGTGGAGACATGTTTGGTTCATATTTCTAACTAAAATAGTAACTTCAATATAAACGAATTATTATTCACTTGATAATTATAGATAAATCACTTTGGTAGGATAATTTATGCTATAATTAGAATTTTAGTATTCCGAAAGGTGGGTGAGTTCTTGTGAGTTTAGTTAAATCCCACGTAGTCAACTTCATTTATTGATTCGAATCATCACGTTAATTTAAATAAAGATATATTTGCAAATGCTAATTGATTTTACATCTCCTAGACCTTAGACCCTCAAAGTGTAGCTTGGACATTTGATTTGGTATTAATTTTGTTAATTAATTTTTACTCTCTTTTAATTCAATTTTCGATAGCTTAACTTAGGAAAAAACTCAATTAGTCCAGTAATTAGCATATTAGCTTCCTATAGAATGCGATCTTGACTCACTGACTATATGATTGGGTTGTACCAAGTTGCTTGAGCAAATGCATCTATTAAGTAACAGTATAAAGGACTCTATATTCTAGGTTTGTCAATCCCACGAGGACTGAGCACTTACTTACTCGTACTAAACTACTCTAATCAAAATTAAATAACAATGGTAGTGATAAATTAAAGGAAAAATGGGATTTAAAGAAACAAAAACTAATTAATAACTAACACTGTTAATGTAACCAATAAAAACCCTAATTAACCATTAAAAGTGATATCTAAATTATGATCACAAAGAGATTAACATGCAATAATCTAAGGTCTCTAATGTATTCCTTATTCTTATTAACTAGATGAATTCAATCACTAAAGTAATAGGAATCACTTCTCTATTATTTTTTAACCCTAATTACATTATATACGAATCACTTTTGTAATATAATAAATTATAGCAGCATTAAGAGTAGGAATTCCATAACATACAACAATATATCAATATTATTTTCGAAAAAAATCTATAACTTATCTCTAAACTTATAGTATATCCCTTTAATTATGATAGATTTATTTATGTATTGGTCTCGCAACTTTAATACATAAAATATAATAATAAAGCTGGAACCCTAAAAATAGCAACTTAATCAACATAAAACAAATAATTGAATTAATAAGAACAAGAGAATTTTATTAGAATAATTGCAAATCAAGTACGCTACATGTTACCTCAAGGCTACAAGTTTAGATATCGACAAATCTATGCTAGAGACATGATAAAAACAAGAACTTTAATGATGAAACTAAATAAAACGCTAAAGAACACTTCTATTCTATCACTAGAACATCTCCTCCTCAAAATAATCTTCAAATGACAAGTCTTTTAAAATCATAGTAAGTCCATGGGTAAGAACACAACCATGTAGTTTGGGTGTGAACTTCTCTTGGTAATAATTCTTCAAGAAATTAATCTGAATTTAGTGACGAAGGGATCACGGCTAAGGTCACGGCCATGGAGTTGGACCTTGATCTTACACTTGGCCAAAAATTCTTCAAGCTTTGCTTCAAAATTGAGGATATGGGCTTCATAGCTAAGGAACACGGCTGTAGAGATCAACTGTAGTCTTCCTCTTTGCTTAATCCTTAGACAAATCCTCTCCAACACTTGCTATCCTTAAGTCATCCTTTAAAATTGGTGAAATTTCCTTCAAAAATCACTTAAATTCTCTTCTTTTCACCTTATTGTTTTAAGTCGTAAAATCAAGAAATGACTTAAATTAGTAGCAAAATTATCAAAACTAAATCAAAATATGTAAGAAAATAACATAAGAAATGAGTGCAAAACTACACTCATCACTATACTTCTCGCACAACTCAATATACTTACTAGTTTTCACTTGCTTTAATTTTATTTTATAAAATTGTATAGTCATTGTTAATTTTCTATTGTAAATTAAAGGCGAGTCATGTCGTGACAAGAGATTTCAACATTTTGAATTGGTAGAAGATGCATGCAAAGAGCTACCCCATCTTATTACGCATTGCTCACCAGGTTCTCATCACTCTTGTGTTGACGATACTCGTTGAACAAGCATTCGGTATGGGAGGCCTTATCCTTGACGATCAGTGAGCCTCCATTTCTATCACCAATATTAAATTGTTGCACATATGCTTGTAAGCTAAGTGTATACTTGAGTGTGCTAGGTTAATAATTATGTGATTCCGTATGTCATGTTTCTGATGACATGTTTGAGTATACTTAGTAATAGTTGTATTTTGATGTACATTGGGTTATTGTTATTCTGTGTTATAGTTTTAGTTTGTACTTACTTGACTCAAAACTTGAGTTGAAGGGTTAGCTTATCTAACATTAGGTATCGAAGACGAAGCAAGCTCATACTTAGAAGTTAGGATGGGAAAATGAGAGTAATCAACTGCATAATTTCTATAGACACCTCATTTTTGTAATATTTTTTTTTATTTTATCTAAGCCAGGTTAAAAATCAACAAAACAAAAAAATAAGAAAATTAAAAACGAAAATTAAAAGAAAAAATGAAGAAATAAAAAAAAGAAAGTCGAGTCATATCATATCAAGTCAAACCGTGTCAAGTCGAGTTAAATCGTTTAGTGTCAAATCAGATAACAGTGTGTGATAAATTTAATAAATTCTTTAGTCATTAGAGAATTGGGTTTTATTAAAATAATTTTAGTCCAGTTCGATATAAAATAGATTTTTTTTATCTAAATTATATTGGGTCGGATTAAATTTATAATTTATTAAGTAGGCTCTTGGACTAAATCGAATCGAATCGAATCGAATCGAACCCAGTAAATAGAAAGCCCAAATAGGGTTTCTAGAAACTAGGTGAAATCTTCATCGAATCTTCATCGTATCTTTAGTTTGTTAAGATTATATCCATAATTAAAAGATATGAAAGATTCAGTTTTTAATTTATAAATAGATAGCCTGTATGTAACATTCGAGGATGATTTTTATTATATTTCACAAACCCTACAATCAAACACTTGCCAATCTCCACATTCAATTTATCCAACACCCAACAAACTTACCTGATCACTAATACGCATTCCCTAGAATCCACATTAACACGTACTACCCTCCCCAAACACAAATACTCCATGTGCTAACACCGATGAGCACCATCCCTTACTACACACGCTGGAGTCAAGATTCATACACCAGCCGATCACCAAAGTCGCACGTCTATACGAATTCACCACCATGCCCGCCCCACCCCCCAAACACAAATACTCCATGTGCTAACACCGATGAGCACCATCCCTTACTACACACGCTGGAGTCAGGATTCATACACCAACTGATCACCAAAGTCGCACGTCTATATGAATTTACATTGCCACACCATATAATCAAACATCGATCGAACTCCAAAGCTGAACAGATTAACTACGTCGACAACAACATCAATTTGTTCCATAACGCAATCCATGACTAACCAAACATAGCAATCCTTCGCCAACAAATCCGACTCCACTGATCGCTGATCGAATAGCTCCAAAGTACAACCAACACATCAGGCATGCAACAATTCCATGTCACGGATCCACCGCACTGTACTTTACATCCATCGTTGCATACGCCATGCATGAGCACAAGCACAATCTACTTCACAATCATGCACAACTCAATTTGGTAAAAAGAATTATTTATTTTATTAGTTAGTTTGATTATTTTTACTAACCTATTTTTTTGTTTTAGTATAGGTTTTTTTTATTCTCACATTGCATGATTTTTTTTTTAGATAATTCCAATTTTTAATAAAATTTAGTTAAATTGAGTTTTTAATAAAATTGTGTTATTTTGAAAAATTACGGTTGAGATTTAGAAAAAATCATATCTTCAACATATCTTATGATTAAGATTTGGAAAGAGATACGTATAAAGATACGTATTTAGATCGTATCTTGGTAGATGTTACAATTAGGATTTAGAAATGATATTTTTGACATGTAGTATTTTTAAAAATAAAAATCTTAACTGAGTTTTCAAAAGGATATGGTTAATTGGGGTTTTTTTTAATTCGGAAAAATTAGATTTTTTAGGTTTTTTTAAAAAAATAATAAAGTAATAAATAAATGTAAACCTAGCTCAGTTTTTAAAATAAAAAAAATCCACGTACTAAATATTTTCTAAAAAGATAACTACGGCCGGTTTGATCTTAACTAGTAGGTATGTAGGCACCTTCAAGGTAGTCACATAAAAAAAAAATTTTTTTCCTTTTTTTTCTTAGAAATTCGTAATAAAAAAATAATAATAAATCACTTTAGTTATCTTTTGCTTATTTAGGTATATTCTAGAATTATTAGAAAATTATAAAAAATAAAAGCCCATCAATTTTTCTTTAGTTTTTATATGGTGACTTAATCTCAATAGGTTAGCCTCCAAACCCCCTTTTTTTTTCTAGTTTAATTTTCTAAAAATTAATTTTTTTAGAATATCCGCAAATTAGTGATCAAATTAGGGTTTTCTCACTCGAAAATCCTAATTTTAGTTTTTACTTGTTGAACTAGTTGGCAACTCTAATTTTTTTTTATTTTTTTAAAAGAAATTTTCTTAATTTAATATCAAGTAATTTGTATTAAGTGAACTAGGCTTGATATATGTTACCTTAAAGAAACCGAAATAAGACTTGACAATTTCTTATGAAGTACTTGGAAGTGACTTTACAAAATGATTATCATACTATATTATAAGGATTTCATATACAAAACCTACAAGCAAAGTGTATTTCTTGACTTAATTGTGTATTGAATAGGAGAATTGAATTATGATACTTTGCATAAGGCTCTTGTTTCACAAAGTCTTACTATGTTATCTTATGAAAATAAAGTAAAGTTTTGAAAAAATTTTAGCTTTTGGGAATTCCATTTGACAAATAGCATAAAGAATGGTCTCTTAAGCACCATAAGTCAAGAAAAAGTATAAATAGATGTTTTGAGAGGAATGCCCCTCTCAATTTATTTCGTCATCTATAGGCAGATAGAAAAGTTATTTTAATTTAGAGAATATCCAAAAGAAAATGGTATAAGACAATGCTTTCATGTTTTTTTAAATCAAAGTTTTCCAAAACCAAAGTTCCTAAAATGTGTTTAATGTATAAACTATATATTAACTATCAACATACATAATCTTATTATGAAGTTTATGCCAATACAATCTTTAAATTACTAGAGTAAAGTCAATTCTAAACTTGACGAGGCCAAATACGAATTGGAAGTCCGCCAATTGCTATAGGCATTGGATCGTATATAATTTTTTCCTTGGGGATCAATAATTCCCACTCAAATTTATTAACAACATTGTGCAAGAAAACAAGCATCTCCGCTCGTGCAAACTCTTTCCCCAAACACATTCTTGGTCCTCCTCCAAATGGAACATAACAAAATGGTGTCAGCCCTAAACCCTTGAATCTTGATTCATCGAACTCCTTTGTTTTTTGGTATATATTTGGATCAAGGTGTGTTGCACATGCACTCCAGAAAAACTAATATAAAAGAAATCAAAGTTGACTATGCTCATGAAAATTTGCATAATGCAATTGAAATATGTTCATATAATTGAACTTATATACATAATAATGAATGTTGAACGTAATTATTAGGATTTTGACATTGGTCCATCAAGAAAGTTATTATACTAACTTCTAAGAAATTGATTACATTTTCTATTTCTAATTGTTTTCTTCTACTATATACTCTCTCATTTTCTCTCTACTCACCTAAATTAGTGTAATCAAATTATTTATCAGCATTATAATCTCAAGAGTTGGAAATAATATAGATAGATAAGAATTATGTGCTTCTTCATATTTAATAGGAAAACTAAATTATATTGATTATTTGTGAGAACTTTGAAATCGCATCAACATCCCAATTTATATCATCATGTACTTACACCCCTCTTATAGGTTTATGCCATACAATTATATAACTTGTAGGGGCATCTAAGTAATATTAAAACTTATCAAGGGGGTGTTATTGTAATAAGAATCATATAAAAAAGATGTCTGTATTTATGAAACTCATTGAGGAGGCCAATATATATGGTAAGGAGTATAAGTATGCAATTTTAAATTTGGCAGTGTTTGCACAATTTTTCAAGAGTGATTAGTATGGTTTATCCTCATGAAATTGACAAAAGAAAATTTTTATAGAACTAGATGTACTATGAATATAAGCACTATTTCAAGGGGCTTACTTTACTTACCTTGATATATTATTTTCAATAACAATAAAATTAAATAAACTTACAAAACACAATATTGAAAAATTTAAAAATAGCAAAAAAAGCAGACAATCAAAGGCAATTAGAAATTTTTAGGTTTTAGCTCTAGTGGCAACCTACTACCATTAGATTGCTTAACTTAATGATGATTTTAGATCATTACCATGGCTTGCCATATGACTAGCAACAAAGAAAACATATCATCAATTTAAATAAAAGAATAACTTTAAGGTCAAATCAATCTGGAATGTGAAATTCTTTTCTCTTAAATTTATAGGCTAGCTATTACTTTAAGATGATCAAGACCGCAAGCATTAGTTAATAAGAGTTACAACCTAGATAATTACTAACAAGTGACTTTATGTTTTTAAATATGGAGCATTTACTTAATAATGAAAAATGTTAAGTTAGCTAGATAAATTGGGTAAGGATTAGAGTGTAAAGAATTCAAATTGATAAATCAGATTCAAGCAATTAAGGTTAGTGTTTAAGCTTAAATAGATATTATGTGAAAATGGGTTTTAAACTAATAATGACAATATTTTTATTAGATAATCAACTCAAGGATAGTAGAGGGCTTGAGTTAACTTCAAACTATTGATTTTGTGGCAAAATGATGGATTGGAATCAACCAACGATTAGCCAAGATCCCTTTTCTACTTAGCTTATAGTTATGCATGTTAAGTTGTTTATTGTGCCATGAGCGATTGACCAACTGATAATGGCTAGTGAAGTGTTGGAATATTAGGATGGGGTGACTAGATTGAGATTAGTCACATATTACCTATTGCCTAATGGGAGAGCTATGCATGTCATCAACTAAATTTAACTGCGTCATAATGTAGGGATAAAGTAACTTATAGGGTGTAGGATGCTAGTCATCTAATTTGATTAACAAATGATCGATTATTTAAGTAGGTCTAAAGATTGGTTAGAAGAAAATAGGGTTATGGTTAGAGGAATCTAATGCTTACCTATCTAGTCATTAGAGTTAGAACTTAGGCAAGCTAATCTATTGCAAAGAGTTGTGTAAGAATACTTATTTCAAGAATAGCGAGCATATTTGAAGCGCCACTCATCATAGGTCTTATTACCTAAGAGTTCAACCTTATTTAAGTAAGTCAAGATTAGTTGGAATCCAACTTAGAAACAATGCATCAAAGATACTTTTGATGGCTCTAATATGGAATTCAAATAAAGTAAAATAGAAGGATTTTATCTTGATATTAAACCAATTTTTTTGAATGCATCCTCATGGCATTTGAACAAAATGGCTCACTTATACTCAAACTAGGCTATTGAGTCACCTTGTTCAAATGCACCTTTAGAAGAAGTGACCCTAGAATGAAAGACTGAGCCATTGTTTCAATTCATTCCAATTGCCCTTTCATACCAATTGAACAAACCTCCACTTGAACGACCTATCAAGTCATTTGAACGAGGTCTAAATTTAACTATAATTATGTTTTTCAACTATCTATTTCCATTCCGTATTTGCTCTTAATGACCCTAGATTAGCTTTTTAAGGGACTTTCTTTTTATATAGTTAGAACTCAATATTTGTTTAAATACATCAATTTCATTAGATCCTTCTTTACTAAATGGGTTCTTACTAATGACATCATGATTGTGGCAAATATGGAGTTATTCCTATTGTGCATCATGCCAAACTAAAAGTATCTCAAGTTCAATTTTTGCTATTCAATTTCTATTGTGATTGTCCATACTTATTTTTATGCTAAAAATCTGATAAACTATCCATCTTTTAATTTTATTACTATAATTGGTGTTTTTATTTCAAAAATCACATAAAACCCATCCTCTATTATTTATGTATGTTTCTTTTCATGATTATCATCTTATATTTCGACTAGTTCTCGTCAGAATGGAGGAGTAGAAGGCAATCAGAATAAGTATATCATGAGTCAATACCTTCCATCCTTTGGGAATATTATAACCGTCATAAGTGATGTCAACCAAAGCCTGTCGAAAAGACCCAGTAATTGGTGATGTGACTCTCATAATTTCGCAGATAACATTCCATGAATATTTCATTTTTGGTAAGTCTCCCCATTGCAAGGATTCCCCTGGAGTCTTTGATGCTGCAATCTCACATTGTTCTGGCAAGTTTTTTTTTAAGAAGGTAAAAGACATTCGTTAGTTAGATTAATATAAAAAACAATTCGACATTAGTCTACTTCTATGAGACCGAAACTCATTAGGCTATATAAACAAGGAAAATTATTGATACTATAAATTGCAATATAAGAACAAATAGAATTCGACATATAAGATTATTGATAATTTCCTATTTATATATATTTTATATAGTAATTTTTGAATGACTTCCCTTGAATTTTTAGTTTATTTTAAAAAAAAATGATCCTTAATTGAATAAAATCTTCTTTTCTAGGCTTTGGAACAATTTACAGAAAAAAAAAGAAGAGAAAATAGAAATAAATTTCACTCGATTTAAAGCTAAAAAAAGAAAGTTATGAAGTTTTGAAAATCGACATGACCAAACGACATGGCTATATCATTTCCAGGATAATTTTAAAGTAGTAATATAAGGAGGTCAGAGAACAACATGACCAAAATTATGCGATCGTGTCATTGGTCATGTTGTTCCTAGGTGTATGAGGAGATATAAACAAGATTTGAAAAATTTTGATTTAGTGATCAGAAAATGATATGAAACATGATCGTATCCCTGGTCATATCATTTGCTGTGACTTTTTTAATTCGACCTGACTATTGAAAGCTCTATTAAGGTTTTGTGATATAGCTTAAGCACGACTTTTTGAGAAACTTTCAAGACCCAAACACTTAAGAGAATGAGGAACTTCAAGACATCAAAATATAACTTTTACTTTTACCTATGATTTACTTTCTACCTTTCTTCTAGATTTTATGCAAGATTACTGCTTTATTATCCATAGAGAGTAAATCCTTTGTATCTAAATCTTATAGAACCTAAATCTATTCATATGACAATGATTTTACTAGATCTAATGAGTTCTTTAATTTTTCTTAATTCAACTATGTGTGCTTAATGATTTAGATTGTTATTTTCGCAAGTAATAATCTAAAGTCTAATATCATATAAGAGAATTGAAAGATTTCTTAAATAATTAGATCTAGGCATAGTTAATAGATATTCTTTAAGATTAAAGATAATTTGTAAAGTCTTTTAAGAATCTTGATTACTATCGCTAGAGAATCCGTTGTGCAATAAGGTAATCTTAAATCATACTATTAAGAAGAGATTGTAAAAGGTAATTTTAATATTAGGATTAATAAACTTGAAAAAGTTATTAATTGGAATAAAGAATTCTTCCAATCAAGAAAGAATAAAGATAGAATCAGATCATATTTTATAAAAATCACATGTCTAGGTATAGGGAAGTAAAGATCTAGGTACGTCTCGAAATCTTGAATTAATTTATAAATTGATCTCTTTCTTGTTTAGGCTTTTTTTTTATTAAATCTTAATTAGTTGTTGGAATTTAGTTTAGGTTCTTAGAATTTCTTGCATTCTAATTTACTGGTTAAATAATAGAGATCTAGCAAATACTAGTAATTATAGTCTCTGAGAAATTGATATTCGGACTTATATCTACTTACTATAATTGATAGGTTACATGCATAGCTATCAATGATAGTTATTCTAACTTATGAGTGAAGTATTGAATTTTTGTTGGATATTATCTATGATTAAGTATTTCAGATAATATCTTATTCTTAATGAATCTTTCATATTATTAGACGATCCATAAATATCACTCCATTCAGTTAATTGAACCTATTAAATTTAAAATAGAATACATCAGAGCTTTACCTCTTCGAACGTTGTCAAGAATTTGAGGCATCTCTCCGAGATATTTCATGATCAATGCCAAAGTGGAGCTAGATGTGTCATGCCCTGCAAACAGCAAGTTAATGATGTTGTCTATGATCTCCATCTCTGACAGGAACTTTCCATTTTCATCTGGATTTGCAAGCAAATATGACAAAATATCCTGAGATGGTGAAGCAATCTTGTTCTGTAAATCTAATCTCCTCTGCCTCAACAACTTATGGAGTTCTTTCCTAATGGCAACCGTTGCCTTCATTGCCCGATAAAATCTTGTGCCCGGGAAATTCAAGGAGATGGATAGGACTCCTTTTAGGAATATGTTGAATTCAACAAAAAGTTTTGAGATGATTTCTGCGTCAGTTATGTTCATGAAGAATCGGCATGCTAATTCAAAGGTATAAAACTTCACTGTTGGGCAGAATCGCACCTCCTTTTTACCTTCCAAAGAGCAAAGAGGTAATGAAAATATTAGTGGATTTCCATTTGTCCTATGAATGATGTCAAAAAAGATTTTGTAATTTTCTAATTGTTACAAGGTCTTAATCCAATCAGCCTAAAACTCAACACAAATATTAGTGCCACAAAAAGAATCTTTCAAAATTTATGTCGGCTTTACCAATGATTAAAATAAAAGTTTAGGCAAAACAACAATCTTTTTGGAAAATGATAACACTTATAGTTTATGATATTACGTGATATTTCTACTTTAGACGTTTTCGTAATGATAGTACAGTTATAAGTTAATATACAATTGTACACACACATGCACATATATAAAAATATGATTTTATAACAGTTCATAACTTTGTTTGATCAGTATTAATACTAAGATATTAGATCAATCGAGAAAAACCATAAATGAGGTATATCAACCTCAATCAATTCAAAATACTAACTTTATATTCTACTGGAGGAAAAAAAAAAAATCCCAGCGACAATATCCTTTCAAGATTCGAAAATGTGTTATTTCATAAATTTGGATGTTATAATTTGATAGTATTAGGATTAATTATTTATAAATAAAAGTTTATATGGTATCATTGCATGAAAGCAAACTCGTATGGCTACGTCATAATTATCTGATCATATTTAATTAATTTCACTTTTTGGGTTCTATTATCTATATTTCATTTGTTTTTTATATCCATATATGCAGTAATAATCCATCTATTAAGTTCTTTACATTGAAATCTTGCATTGGTTCAAATTATAATTATAGTGATAAATGTATATTTTGAACAATGAAATATGATTATGATAATGTAGTGTTTTTGAAAATTGCTTAAACTATACTGAATCAAATCAAACATTGCTTTGATTCAAAAGCTTGAACCATTAAAAATGATTTGATTTATTAGAGATTTGAGTAAAACCATTTCAAATGGAACTTGACTATCTACAGTTTAATTGAACCATAAATAGCCCAGATAATGATATCATAGGAAATACTAATTGGTTGAAAAAGTAATGGTGCAAATAATAAAAATGGGAGAGTGAATTTAATTAGTAAAAATTCAGTTAATTATGACATATTGCACTTTAATTTTATATGGAAAAAGAAAAATGAAAAAGGATCTAAAATTCATGTAATAATTTTGATATTAACCCATTTAGTTAATATTTTAGCTATTGTGAATAAAGGCATATATATATATATATATATATATATATATAGGATATGTAAAAAAAAATACCCATAACCCTTGAAATATATAAAAGAAATTGACTATTGAAAATTGAATTTCATGTATTAAATTTCCCCAATTAATAAATCAAAATAATGAAAATCAATGACAATAATGATATTAAAAAGAAACCAAGTCATGGCACAAAAGGAAAATTAGGAGGATTTTCATCCACTTATACTGATGATGACAATTTTAAAAAAATGACAAATAATAATGAGAAAATGAATAATATACATAAAATTAGCATATTAAATCAAACTATCACTTTCATATCACAATATATATAACTCCTTGTGAAATTTGCTAAATTAATTGAAGTGAAAGAATAACATTATTGTTTTTGTATGTAATTATGTTATTATCATATACTTTAGGCACCCAATTTATGAGTAAGTTTTCTACTAGTATATATCAAAACATAACCATAACCCTTGAAATAAATAAAAGAAATTGACTAATGAAAATTTTAATTCATGTATTATATTTCCCTAATTAATAATTCAAAATAATGAAAACAAAATTTACAACAATAATGATATTATAAAGACACAATAATTATTATGTAATTATATTACTCTTCCCATACTATTGTTGATAACTTTTGAGCGACAAAGATAAAAAGATAAGGCTACAATATAGATATATAGGAAAAAAGAGAAAGGTAAAGGTGACGGGGGTGGGAGTAGGGTGAAGGGTTGCAGTGGTGGTGGTGTTGTGTTGCATAGATTGACCATAAATCATGGGATGGTAGATGTGGAAAATAAAAACACTTAAATATCATGAAGAAAATAGAAAGAAAGATTACTAGTATGTTGCACCTCTATTTTACTAAGATAATATTTAGTCTCTCACTTTCTCTTTTTTAATGAAGCAGTTTGATATGTATATTATATTTAGATGAAAAACTATGCAAATCATGTAGGAAAAGAAAGAGATTTAATGTAGTTACAATTTTTCCCTTGATATTTTTAAGTTAAATTTTAGTACCATATATTTTAATAATTTATTTTTTCTAATATGTTTGGCGATACTTAAAGGAATTTATAAAAATACACCATAAGCTACTAAAGCTTAAATAATATAGAATATATAAATATGTATTGACTGTGTGTATAGGAACCATTAGGAAAAGGGAAATAAATGCAAAAAAAAACAACATCTAGAAAAATAATCTCAAATATGCTGCATTTAAAATCGCATCTTTAAAAAGTAATTTCCATGGGCATATATCATACTCAACCCTTCTTCTCCTCTATTTTGTATACTCAATATCTTACATACTCTCTCTCTCTCTTTTCAGCCATCCACAAATACCCTCAACCAACTCAACTATCTAAGTCCATTTTTTGTTAAATTAATCATAAAATCGGAGTAATTGCATGGTATAGTCTCTATTGTAGGAAGTTTTTTGGAAATAAGGAGACAATCAGTGCACTATCATCACTTTCTCTCTCTAGACATCAATATAGGAAAATGTACCATTTTTACTCGTCTTAATCCGTTTTAGGTACATGTTTTTCGAATTATTGTCTTCCGGTAATTTTTTGGTAAGTAAGTACATTTGTACATGTTATGACATATAGTTAAACAGAATAGTTATCTATTCCCCATTGCCCAGAAGTTGAGTTATTTTTTTTTTATAATATATGTTCATTAGTCAACATATAGAAAAATGTATCATTTTTACTCATTTTGTTCTGTTTTATGTACATGTTTTTCAAATAAATAGTGTTCTCACTTGATACATGATGGTACATTGTTGTCAACTGGTAATTTTTTGGCAAGTAAGTACATCCTATGTGTTATGACATATAGTTGAACAAAGTAGCTATCTATTCCCATTATTTGTAAGTTAAGCTATTTTTTTGTATAAATATATGTCCACTAGTTAATTATATATACATGTCATATCTGGATTTGTTATTTTTTGTATGACGTTAATTTTTGTATAATTTGTATTTCCCAAAACATTGTGTTCGTTATTTAATAAATTTTATGTGTCCATATATATAGGTACTAGTATGTACACATATGTATTAAGTAATACGTGTACAAATTATTAATATTGAGGGATGTAGTTAATGAATTAGCTTGCGAGGTAGTGTAACTTCTTATTTGTTTAAGTTAGAGAAATTACTAATTCTTGTGCTGTTAAGAGATAATAATAGTGAAATCAAATTAGATTATGTGTTCATGAACTAGAGTAGAGTGTGTCTACTAGCATAAGGTAGTACTTTTACACGCGTATGTTGATGTTTATGCAGTTGATTTGACAAATAAGTGTATGATGAATAATATGATGTTAGTTTATTATATTGGTGGAAATATTATGAAAAGAGAAAATAGGGTATGGTATAATAGGCGCCCGAGAACAGTAGTCGAAATTCTATTTAGGGCCACGTATGACCAGGTAATTGGAATGATATGTAATCGACTTCGAGTTGACATGACAACACATCGAATCGAGCTAATTCATAAATGCCCCTTTATAAGTAAGACTAGGGACATGTTCTATAGCATCCCCATTAGCGATGATTATGATGTCTGATAGCTAATGGTTTCCACAATAGGACGTGGTGGAGTCAGCGATTCTGTAGAGATCTATATTGAAATTCATAAAGTGAACCCACTACCAATAGCCCCTGTTGCAGTTGAGCACGATGTCGGATAGCACATCGATGACCTTGGACTGTAAGTTGAAACCGATGTGTTTAAATCTTGAACGATCTCACCAAGTCATGTACCGAACACCAATCGCATGTCTATTGAACCTCATGTCTTGATCTCCAGTAAATCTAATAAAGATACTGATGTGGAGAATGACTTGGCATTCGCCGACGTTGATGAAGATTCTAATGATATAGACTATAATATCAACGTTAGCCCAAGTGAATGTTAGTTGCAGGAAGTAGAAAAAACATAAGGATTACATGGACAAAACAATTGGAGGCATGGGTTAACAACATCTGTGGACGCAGTCGCGATGTCAAAACCCATGCCTTTCTATAGGTCAAGTACAAGGGATGGATTGGTGGCATCTAATGATAGTATAAGTAGTGGTGAATAAAGCTTCAACGATAAATTGAAGGTGGGCATGCAATTTGAAAATAAAAAACATCTACAAACAGCTATAAGGTTACATCATGTTATGAACCACCATGACTTCATTGTGAAGGAGTTCAAATCGGCATTATGGTCTATCAGTTAGATTGATTGGGAAAAGGGCTGCAGGTAGAGACTCAGAGCTTATAAGAAGCAACATGTAGGATGCTTTGTGATAACCAGTTTCATGAGTCCATATATATACCTCAATCCTACAATTAGCCAGCACCACTCGAAATTAGACTCAAATATGCTATCTTACTTTCTAATCGAGGATGTTCAAGAGTCACCAAGTGTTAAGGTAAGACACTTGTAAGCAACTATGGTTATACTGTCTACATCAAAAGAATTAAGGAAGCGAAGCGCAAAGCGATTGAGCAGGTTTACGGTAAGTAGAAGGAATCATATGCAGTATTCCCACATCTACTAAATGCGATCCAAGAGCCTAATCTCGGTACTATGGTAGAGTGAAAATGGCGAAATAGTGATACTGCCAGGCACGTGTTCTTCGATTAAGTCTTTTAGCATTCGAACCGTACATTAAGGCATTTATACATTGTAAGCCTATAGTTATGATCAACGAAACATTCCTATATGGGAAGTACAAGCATAAACTGCTGATTACGACCGGAGTTAATGGTCAGAATCACATAATTCCACTTAGTTTCGCCTTAGTTGATGAGAAATGTTCCGATTGTTTGAGTTGGTTCCTAACATGTGTGCTAATGCACATTATAAAAGATCGTACTGATATATGTTTGATTTTAGACCATCATGCTGGAGTCCAGTCTGTAATAGAAGGTGAGAATGCAATATGACCAAGGGGTTAGCCTTAGCGGTAGTGTATTCGACACGTCGCCAGTAGCTTCAACACTTGGACGAAGAACAAAGAATACAAAGAGCTGATAAAGAAGACATCTTACCAGTTGTAACCTCAAAAGTTTTGCACCTACTATGACAAGGCCAAGACTATGAGCCCCCATACTAAAGCTTACATTAGAGGCTTACATCCAAAAAAGTGGACGCTGGCATACGACAACAGAGCTCGGTTTGATCATTGGATGACCAACATTGTAAAAAATTATAACAGTGCTTTGCATAATGCTAAGAACTTACCTGTCACAATACTACTTAAGAAAACTTTCTACATCTACAACTACAACTACAACTACAACAACTATTTCAATAAACGTAAGATCAAGTTAGCGGAGAAAATGAGCATTGGCTAAGTGTTGAACAAATTCGCGGAGAGAAAGTTTGACAGGTGGCACAAAATAGCCAGCGATTACCGAGTCGTGATTTTTTACTACAATAAGTAGATATTATAGGTCATCATGGCGCTAAAACTAACAGCGCATGAGCAAAAAGGAGAGAACGGCCACATGGTTGCCCTTAGGATCACACAATATTCTTGCAATAAGTGGCAAACATACAAAATTATGTGCCCACATGTTATAACTGTTATAGGAAAAATGAGCATAGACTATGCTGCACACATTAAGTATTGGTACACGTTGTAGAATCAACTACATATACACGTGCATTCCTTAATGCCCTATGCCGATAAATCCAATTAGTCATATCTTGACATTCTTGTGTGGCATCCAGTTACAACATCAAACAAGAATAGGAATCCAAACAAGCCACAAGAGAAACGATTCCAAAATGAAGGAAACATTAACTTACACTTGTGGACTATGTGGTAAAGATGGACATAATAGGAGAAGATATCCACAACGAGAAAGATAACCAATGTCGAGTGGATCTACCGATAGTTGACTTAGTGAAAGTATAAAAACCTGTGATAATATTTATTGTTTACATATATGAAAGTATATTTAAGAAGTAGTTCTTTTTTCTAACTTTTATTTTTACCACATGAGTTTTCTAGTAAGCTTATAATTTTTTTTCCTCCTTTGTTCTTATAGTAGCAAATGGATCTAAGACCAGCAGATAAATCGTTGCTTCACTTACAGCCATTCCATAGATCTGAGCTAGTGTAAGGTGGTCAAGCCTCTTACCAGTTGCAACCTCAAAATTTCCGTACCTACTATGACGAAGCCAAGACTATGAGCCCCCATACTAAAGCTAACTATAGAGGCCTGCATCTAAAAATGTGGATACTGACATACGACGACACAGCTCAGTTTGATCATGAGACAACCAACATTGCAGAAACTTATAACAATGCTTTGCATAATGCTAAGAACTTACCCATTACAACACTACTTAAGAAAACTTTCTACAACTGCAACGACTATTTCAAAAAACGTAAGATCAAGTTAGCAGAGCAAATGGGCATTAGCAAAGTGTTGACTAAATTCATGAAAAGAAAGTTTGATAGGTGGTGCAAAGTAGCCAACAGTCACCGAGTCGTGATTTTTTACTATAATGAGTAGATATTAGAGGTCATCACAATGCCAAAACCAACAACATAAGGGTAAAACGGAGAGAAGAGCCATACAATTGCCCTTAGGACCGTACGATATACTTGCAATAAGTGGCATAGAAAATTCCATACGTACATGTTATAATTGTTATAGGAAAAATAAGTATAGACTGTGCTACACACATTGGGTATTGGTACACATTGCAGAATCAGCTACGTATATACGTGTGCTCCTTCATGCCCTATGCTGATAAATCCAATTGGCCATATCTTAACATTTCTATGTGGCATCCAGTTACAACATCAGACAAAAATAAGAATCCAAACAAGCTACAAGAGAAATGATTCCAAAATGAGATGGACATCCGGAAGGAACCGTTAACTTACACTTATGGATTACATAATAGGGATAGACATAATAGGATAAGATGTCCACAATGAGGAACATAACCAACGTCAACTGGATCTATCAGTAGTTGATTTAATGAAAGTAAAAAAAAAAACTTGTGACAATATTTATTGATCGTATATATAAAAGGTGTATTTAAAAAGTAATTCTTTTTTCTAACTTTTTATTTTTACCACATGAATTTTTTAGTAAGCTTATAATTTTTTTCCTCTTTTGCACTTGTAGAAACAAATGGATCTAAGACCAACGGATAGGTCACTACTTCACTTATTACCATCCCATAGGTCTAAGTTTAGTATAGGATGATTAAGTAAGGAATAACAGATTAAAAACATGCTTGCAATTTGTTCCATTCCTATACTGATTGTAACAATATTTCTTCTTTCTTAATTACAGGAAAACTACTAGCCTAAATGCTATAAACGTAAGGTGATATTTAAGCGTCAGGATGGCCAAGAGATTCTGATAGATCAACATATAATCCTATATCTAAAGCAGTCGAACTTCATTGGTACGTATTAAGTTTCCTTCATATAATTGGATTGGTACTTGATTACCACCCTAATTAAGCAATGGAGGGAAGAGATACATGTTTCATTTCTACACTAGCAAGATGTCAATGACGCTATAAGATATATCTCTACTTATAAGTCTGCCAACCGACGGTGATACAGTTACTGGAATGATGGCTTTCTACTAGCTAAGCCAAGTTATGTTATCGCTTATTAGGAATTCGCTCACTAGGGAATGCCCTAAAAGGTGCCAAATTGAAGTTATCCTAGTTGAAGGACAATTTCACCCATTTACCTTTTCATGTAGGCAAGGAGACAACACAGCGCTTCACGAGGGCACACATCATGCAATTGATCGGAGGTACGCTGTTCTTAGACAAGTCTAACAATGTCGTACACCTTATGTTCCCCCCTCGACTATCGGACCTCGCCATAGCTAAGTAATACGCATGGGGAGCAACTTGCTTGAAGTGGTTGTACGCTAGTTGTACCTAGCTTCTAGGGTAGACGTAGAAGAGATTAGTGGTCCATTGGTGATTCTGCAAGTGTTAGCATAAGAGTATTTCCCACGCATCGCCCCTTTACGTCATCGAATTATGACAGTTGTCGACAATCAATCACTTATGACTCCATGAGGGGCAGAGTTTAACGTAACTAAACTGCCTACGCATATGGTTAGACAATACAGAAATGCATTTAATTACCAATGTCCAAAGTAAGTGTGTATTTATCGAAATCGTTCTCCTTATTCATTTAGTAATTGTTACTTTTTTTCATCCTCATTTTTTATCATCAATTTAAGTTATTTGGATTCCATACGACCACGATGATGTTACCAGACTGTCCACTTATTATCAATATGGGAGTGATGTATGGCTAGCTTGTAGACTGCTTTTACGGTTCTACATTGTGGAGATGCACTATCCTGACAGTTTAGCGAGATGCAAGAGATCTCAACCCACCTTAATATAAGACGGGCATTATATGATATAGACCTAAGTGGTAGGACGAAGATAAATTCGAAAACCCATCATACAAATTAGATAGCATAATGGGAGAATCACCGAAACCAAACTGTTCAGGTGCGACCATCGCTTGGTGTACATCCTAACTACATCCCTTAGTACCAATAAGATACCTATAGATAAATCAGTCGGTTTAGGGCTTCTTAGATGTATATGGTATGTAGAGTTGGTTTTTCATTTATATTTTTATTTTTCTATTTATATGCAACTCAAACTTTTATATTCAAAATGCGAACGGACTTCATACATAAAATGTTGCACATGTCATACAAGGACATAATATCTAAGCAGCATCAAATGGATGACCTCATCTAGGAGATTATTAAGGTCCACCTAGGCTACCTAGCTCCACCCACTCCAAATATCGACAAAAACAACTCCCTACCGGACAAGTAGCAAAGAAATAGAGGACATAAGGCACATTGTCATCGTCGAGTTAGGGGACGTAGATAACTCGATATGGAGATTCGCAACGACACTTCTCCTCCACACTTCTTACCACCAACATCTCCCAAACCGCTTAGATTTGAGTTCCATAAGCCATTCTTTGGGGAGAGCTCCAATGATCATATATTCCACACCTTTATCGTCGAAGAAATCTCCACTAGTTAAGTCCATATCTAATCCCCAACCACCCCCCCCCGAAAGGGACAATTGAGGAGGTCGATTGGAAATCCTCAGTACAACATAAGCAAGAGAGTCACGCAGATATACCCTTCTTCAATCCCCATGCATGCATCATTCGTAAGTACTTACAGCCAGGACGGTGGACAAATTACCCAATTGGATAAGGCCTAGATGATTGAGCCCCAAGACAACACAAAACCCTAGGATGCTTAGCCACTAGCTCGACACCGCCGCTAACATTATTAGCTTTAGATATTTCCCTTCTAATTTACTATTTTATTTTCGAAACACTATTTAGCTATTTCGACAATGTAATTATATTTCCTACAATGGTTTCATTTCTTCATAATTTAAAGTTATTAACATATTTCAATATCGATTCAAAATATGTATCTGTGTAGTATTGAAATCGAACAATATCAAATATCTCACAAATAAATAACCGCATATAATTCGATTGATTAATTAAAAAATAATTTTCTATTGAACATCACATTTTAATAACGTTTTCAACTAAAATCGTGTAAAAGTTCGACTAAATTTAAGATGATTACGTTTTCAACTGCAATTGTATATAAACTCAACTAAACTTAAAGTGAAGGGTAGATGAAATATAAAATGTGAATGTACTCAAGAGATGATTTAGATACAAGTTGAAATCACCGAAATCACCAAAATCGCCTATTTAAAAGGCGATTTCAAGTATGTTATTTCTAAGATTATTTTCTTAGATGTCACTGTAATTATTATTATTTTTTTTTTCCTTTTCCTAGGAAACGTTGACGTTGCTATTAATTTCAAGTTGTAGATTAGTTAATTATAATCTAAACGTATAAAAAGATATCATCCGCAGCCGCTTCCAATAATATTTCTATTAAAAACGTCTATATCTAAATCTACGAAAATGATAGAAGGAGCAAGAAGTCTCCGCAGAGGCTTGTTGACTAGCAGATTTAAAAGATAGAATAAGATAGAAAGGCCACTATTATTTTACACCCTTTAAAATAAAATAGAAGAGGGGACTTTTGTCTTCTTGAAACTTTCAACCCTACTATTTTAGCTTATGGGACCAACCCATATTACGTAATTTTCCTAAGCAGGACAGAAGTATATTATCTTATAATATTTCTCCCTCCTTACGTCTCTCGATTTTACCCAGAATTATGGATAACTATTAACTGACGCCAGCATATCCCAGCAAATATCCTCTTCCCCGCGATTGCCATACAATATGAGGACAAGGCAAACCTTTTTTTGTTTTTAAATTTAAAAGTATCGTACGAAATTAAAATTGATAAATGTTATATTTATTAAAATTTTATTTAATGTATTTATTATTTTTCCTCTTATAGATTACATATATCATGTATGGAGTGGGATAGAAAACTACTTGGGAAGGCTTCAGAAACTTTGAACGACAATTTATTCTCTATCTTTGTGGAAATGCCGGCGATGAAGCTACATTAGATCTGGGGGCGGGTTAAACCCGGACCTGGCGAGTCACAAGCCTAGGGGCCTTGAATCGGGACTAGCTGGGCCAAAGCCGGTTCCAAGCCGGTTCAACAAGGTCTGCTAGTTCACAGGGTGGTTCAGTAGCCCATGACCCGCCCAAATTTAAAAAAAAAAAAAGAAGATAAATTCTCCTTTTCCAAACTGTTTTATTTTTCCCTTTCCCTAAACAACAATTTTGCATACTAACAATTTTACATACTAGCATATGCAAAACAAATTTTTGAAATAAAATGCACGGTATACATTAGAGTACATGTTATTTGCACAACACTTGATACCGAGTTGCAATTGATTTAGCAACATTAAATACCTTATATGACACAAAAATAGAAGTGACTAGTATGTACCGGACGACAAAGGAACTTAAACAAAAAATGCAAAAAGCAACAGCGAAGATTTAAAAGACAACCAAACAGGTGTAATTGTTAGGTCTCCTAAGTTGGTTTTGATGATTAAAAAACATGTGATAAGTTATCACTAGTATTTTTATGAAGTGTGTAGATATATCATGATATAACATTAATTAATTCTAAAAGAAATCACAATGGAAAAAAGTTAAAATGTGTTTAATAAGAACAACAAGTATGTAGGTCAATTTTAGAATAAAATCAATTCAAAGAAAAAAAATTAAGTTTGGTATGTCAGAAAGTATATCAGTAACATAACATAACAATATAGATTGTATACAGAACCGAGATTAGCTGCTATTCCTAAGCTATTTTCTAAATAATCTATACAAGTTAAGTTGAAAAAATATGTAGAAGGCCTAACTCCACTTTATTAAGCATATTTGAGTAATGTGTTTAATTCCTTTCCACTAAAACTGGATTTAGTCTATAGGAATTTTAAGTTGGATTAATTTAAATACACTTAAGAATCAGATTTGTGGAATGTTTGATTAAGGTTTGATCAATATATTTTGGAAAGAAAGTATTAGGACATTCTTAACAAGATTAGTCAAGTTTTAAATATATTAACGACATTAACCACAAAAAGATTTGTTGCTTTAGTGTTGTATATTAAGTTTAGATAAAATTCAAATTTGTTATGAGGATTTATTGAACAAAGTTATACTTGAAAATTAAAAAATTCAATATAGATTTTTGTAGGTTTTTCAAGACAAGGTTGCAGCTTATTTTATTAATAATAATTCAAGAACTCCAAGATATTTTATTAAAGATAAGATTGAATTAGGAAGATTATTGTTTCAAATTCAAAACGATTTGAGCTACAGATTTTTAGTGGATAAGGTTGCAAAATAATAAATAAGGATGAATCAAATTTTTTTTTTTTTTTTTTTTTGCTTCAATATTCAAAGTATCAACTACAAGTATTGTTGTATAATTAGTATACTCATGTAAGTCTTAGGAGATATTTTTTTAATCATATCAAGGTGTAAATTTTCCTTCCAAAGGAATATACGGTTTAATATTCAAGTATAACCTTATGATAAGGAAAGTTTTGATCAAGTGGTTTAATATTTTTGAAAAATTAAAGGGTATTGAATTCAGATTTGATTCGACAATATTCAAAGTATCAGCTACAAATATTGTTGTACAATTGGTATACTCACGGATGTCTTAAGAGATATTTTTTTAATCATATCAAGGTGTAGATTTTCCTTCCAAAGGAATATACGGTTTAATATTCAAGTATAGCCTTATGATAAGGAAAGTCTTGATTTTTATAAAATTAAAGGGTATTGAATTCAAAATTAATTCAACAAAACATGTTTAAATTTATTCAAGCTTTTCCATATTACAAGATATTTGGTTTTCAAATTTTTAATCTCATCAGAGTCTTGAAACTTAGAGATTAAAGTTAACAAGTTACAACGGTCAAAATAGATCAAACTCTTCATAAAATATATCAGGAAATAACAGCATTTGATTTCAAAAATTTCAAATATTTGAATTCCCATTTTCATGGAATATTTCTCCAACAACAAAGTTATTTGCATTTAGATAAAGATTCTTTGGAGAAAAATATAGAACTAGTGATTTCTAGCTGTTACACCGAAGTTTATTTAATTTAAAGATGAAGCTGCATAAAATATAAAGGAATACACTTACTATAGATCTGAATTTCTAAAATTCTCTCCGTACATATTGTTAGAAACTAAGTAAAAATAGTTTTATTATTTCATTATTATTACATTTATGTGAATGTTGTAAAGAGCTATTCGATTGTATTATCTCATTTTTTTTGTAAATGTTATTGATAGTGTAATTGAGTGAGTATAAAGTTAGAAAGTTTTATGATTCATGTATTTAGCTTAGGAAGAGCTAGTGAGATGGGATAGAAAAGTGATTAGATATCCTTATAACCTCTTATTAATTTTTATTTAGTAAAAAAATTAGCCTAGTGGAACAATATCGATAAAAAGGTTCAGGTCCCCAACAATAAAACTAGAAGAGAGCAATAAGCAAAAAGCCGAAGCTTCATAAATCGATAATCTTATCTTCTTTTTCTCTACTTTATTTAGTTTATGATTTTTATTATTGCGCATAAAGTTAAACAATCAATCCTCATCTAGTTGTCACGCCATTTAAGTTATTAAGAAAGGATTTGTTTTAAAAATTGAAAAAATTTCACAATCCCCAATAATTACTTTCCGATTTCATTTTTTCTTTCGCATGTCCACCAATTGCATTTGGTTGCTACCTTATACTCCAATGGGTGGTACTATTTTATGTGTTTTTTAAATTCCTTTTTGTCAATCTGATCCACGTGCTTGCATACCTCGCACTCTACCTCCAGGATAGGCTCCTCTGTGTTGTACATGTTTATGCAGTCATGGAAAATATTCGTCTCATGATGACGAATCTCTCCTTCAAACTAATGCTTACGTACATAGGTAAAGGGCGATTGCTAGACGTAGAACATACTACCCACTTCTTCATCACCATAAGATTTTTGTATTAGCACCAGATCTTCTTACATGTAATCATGAATATCGATTTCCTCGAGTTCACTTCTCATCCTTTTCGGAGATGAACTTGATAAAGAACTACGGAAAAAATTATTCATAATGTAAGAATTAAAACAACGTGATTTTTTAATTTCGATGCCGTAGATTTAGAGATTTATGTTTAGGATGGTATGACGCATAGAGTTTTTTACGAAAGAATTATGAATTAAAGTATGGAATTTGTAATAGTGACTGTGAAGGTATGAAATATTTTTATGTCACAAGTATAAACAAAGCGAATAGAAAGCATTTGGATAGGGAGCTGTGATGAACGTTTGAAAAAAAATTGTAGACAAAAAATAGCAATATATAGCAACTTCTTCACCTTTCTTTAAAATTTGAATGTTAGTAATGGTATGCACATTCTGAAAATTTTCAAAACGCCTAAATTTTCTAAAACTTCAAAACGTTATCAATTTTTTCCTTGCTTACCATTTCACATGAAGGATTCAATGAGTATGGGATGTATACATAGATGTACATATATATTGGTTGTGAGGGAAAAAGTAGTAGCCCCTATTCTCCATTAACATAAACACCACGTGCCCCCAAGTAGGACTAACGCGTTGAACTGTCGATCCAAACCTTCGGGTTATCTACTTATCAGTTTGGGGAGTCCACGCCAATAAACTGGATGGACCTACTAGACCCGACGAGTCATCCCACAGATTAAAACCTTAGGGCCTAATTCTAAGTTAACCTAGTGAACCGTCGAGCTGGGTTTGATTCGATTCATGGCCCTTCCCAGGTCTAAAATATATATATATATATATAGAATCTGTGGGCTCTATTTATTTTGTGTTCAATATGTTTAAATAGCTTTTGAAATGAGAAAAAAAAAATAAAAGTAAAAATACTATCATTTCAACCATCGAATTCGTGGGAATATATTTAAAAATAATTTTATTCCATCCATTTATAAAATCCTCTACCATTACAAGAAGCCATTAAAACAGCCATATTCCTCAAAAAATAGTGTTGTCATGATGCATTAAATTATCTTGATAAGTCAATTCAATCCCTTAAAAGGATAATGATTGTTTGTAAACATTTCCATACTTTTTGTTTTAATTATGTTATAATTTATGAGTATGACAATTTAAATTTGATCTATTCTAATTAGAAAATAATGGCGATACTACGAAACTATAATCACTTTAACCACTCAAGATCAGAATCTAACAAACAAAAATCATAAAACTACCAACTTTAGGGAAACGATAATGACCAATATAGCAATTACATATTGATAAAGCTCCATCCTTAAGCCATAAACAAAGGGCCCTACTTTCAGATGCATAAATTAATGATTACTTGCAAAACAATTATTGAAGAAATAAAGAGAAGATTATCACAAGGAAGTGATATATACTTGGAGCTTGAGATGTAAAATAGTGCTGGACTTTCCAGCCTTTATGCATTTCACGCTTTAATTGAGTACGAGTCAAACACGTAAAAGGTTAGGCCATGACTTTATACAATCGAGGTTACCTTAAATTTTCGTCAGATATTTTTCAAGTGTATTTATATATATTAGGAATATATATATACACATATAATAGTTACATCTATCCACCGTATTAATATATTAATATTATTAAAATATCACCACTAATGAAAAGTTGTATTAAGTGGACATTTATTGTGCTAATATATTAGTAGATCGGTTTTCCATTATATCTATATATTTACACGCAAGCACAACATGTTGATTCATATTTGCTTCCATTAATTTCTTTTAAGAAAAAAAAAGAAAGATAAAACTTCAACCATATTAACGCATTTTTATATGTTTTGATAAGTAATGAATAAATATTTATAATATTTTAATACGTAAAAATATAAATAAATTATTTTTGGTATATTTATAAAAGTTATTAGCACTTACTTTCTTCTTATCAAAATAGATAGTCCAGTTTGTTAGTCCTATGGATCTTTTTTTCCGATCGATTTAGTGTTTGGTTAATTAACATTATTTCTTTCCAAAAAATTATTATTATATTGTACAAAATATATAAAAATAAGGGTAAGTTAGCTGTAGCACATATGTGTTTCAAACATGTAAAGTATTTCAGATATCTAATTTTGACGAGGTGATTCTATTATTTTATTATTTTTTTTTTTTTTCCACAAAGGTTATTCTATTAATTAAATAAAATAAAAACATATATTCTCCTTCCAAAAAACCATGAATAAACCTCCATGATATTTGGCTAAAAAAAAAAAAAGAACAAAACCCTCTTTGATACTATTTTTGGAATATGAGAAAATTCAAAGGAAAACCAAGAAGCTATGGTCGAAAAAAGAGGTACCTTCCCAGTGGGTCGAGAGATGGTGTTGAGTCACCTCATCCATAACCCCAACATACTTCATCAACATCTCTGGATTAAAGAATGTCATCAGCATGTTCCTAAGCACTCTGCCTTCTTCTCCGACCTTATTTGGCAGACCAGATTTCAGTAGTTTCTGAACCGACGGTGGCCACCAGACTTCGACCTTTTTATTCTCATTGGAGAACAGAAACTTATTTCCGGCGGGGCCACAGAGGATAACCATGGGCTCACCAAAAAGGGAGGTTTTAAAAACGTTGGACTTGTATTTATTGACTCGATCGAGTACGAATTTTTCAGGGTTTCCTTGAGCATTAGCTCCTGATAACTCCATGGTTTCACCCAGAACTGGCCAGCCGAAGCTCCCCGGAGGAAGATTTGTATAGGAATTTCGGGACTTTATTTTGAATATGGTGATGATGAGGAGTGCAAGAAGGAAGAAAATAGCTATGCTTGAGATTAGTTCCATGGCTTGTATGGTTGCTAGGATCTTCTTTTATGGTTCCACCGAATTAAAAAAACAGAATGAGCAATATGAGATTGAGTGATAGTTTCCGAATTGAGCATGGTGTCGTTTATGGGTATGATACCGATAGATGGGTGGCTTAAATTCCTCACCATCGCCATCCACTAAAATTAACGGTGCCACAAGTTATACTTAAAAGGCCCACAAGCCTTCTAGTCAGCTAAAAAAACAAAAAAAAAAAAAGGCTGAATTTTTTTTTACAATAAGCATAATAAAAGCTTCATAAAGAGAGAGTCCTCTAAAATATTACTTTTTATTTTTGATACTTTTTATTTTCATCAATATCAAAAAAATTTTGTACTAACCTTTTATTATGGAATTATATTTTATTAATATTATTTAGTTCTCTTTCACTCTTAATTGCCTTAACAAGTGGTATCAAAGAACCGATTCAATTAAAAATTCAAGATGTTTACAGTTACAAAGTTTAATATTGAGAATAGTTTTGCTATTTGATGAGTTTTACATCTCGAAGTAACAGAGTTATAATAATCTCGTCATGTAAATCATTCTATGATAGAAACTGACTATACAATCATTATTTTAGATCTAATTTATACAAAGTGTCCATAACTAACTTACTTTGAATGACACAATTTATAAATTTAAAATTTTTATTACCTACAAAAGCATGAAGAATATTTACTATAATTCCAATAGTACACTTAACTTTTGCATGATTTCGTAATATAATCTACGTAAGTAATACTTCATTTGAAAATAAAAGATTCTAATTTATGAACTAAACCTTAGAAATATAACTGTTTTTTAATTTTATATCCTTACTACCCAAGATCTAGCAGTTGCTAGCTTCCAGTAATTATAAAGTCGCTTCCTAACTAACACTTACAATAACATCTATAAGGATATGAGCAACCAACCGCTTAATAAGTTAAACACAAACTTAAAACTATACATCAAGTACAAATAAAGTTATTAACCAGTTATTTTAATACAATGCAATAAACAAATGTCATTGCACGACGTTATCCAATTTGTCGTAAGATTAGAGAAATTATACCCACTCTAATCCGATTTGAAAAGTTTAGTGCACATTTCAACAATTCTTAACCAAACCTAAGGTTATGCGATGAAAATACCGCTCCTCTCGTGACTACCTTCAAACCACCACCTTCACCCTTATCAGACCTCATCTCCTATCACTTAATTCGACTAAGGATGAAGAAGGAACTAATTATTCTATTCAATACTATCCCTTCTAAAGGGGTCAATAATTAATTGGAGAACCCTAAACATTTCTCTTAATGGATTGAAATGCTTGATAAGTTAATTTTACATACTATATATTATTAAGTCCAGTTAAGGTAATCAGTCAATCTCGCACAATACAAAACAATTGCTAACCAATATAGTAAGCCAATAATACACAATACATTCAAGAACACGCATATACAAGTATGCGTACAGTCAACTATCTAACAAATATAATCAAGTATAATCTCAAGCCTTCAAGTACTATAAAATTATACTGCGAAATACGATGACGTATTAATCCTAAACTTACCTGAACTTCCCACTTACTCACTTAATGTATGACTCATAATAAGTCGTCATTGATAATCCCTATAATACAAAGATTATTTTAGTTATCATAGAACTACTATAGATAGGTTTTATTCTATAATTTAAATTATGATTATCTTTAGTTTAGGGTCTTACTATATTTAGTGATTTAGTTCTATGTCTCTTGGGATTGCTTCTCCTATTTAGCTAAGTTTCGAATTTGCTTCTTATTTCGATTTCGATTCAGCTTATGAATTAGGTTTTAGTTTACCTTAATCACTCTTTGTTTGTAAGTCTTTTAAATGCTCTTTAACCTTTTTCTTACGGTTTATTTAATGAATATAACCTTTGGTTTAGGTTTTTGAATTATCTAATACACTGATATTAACCCTAATTCTAATTTTACTTTTGAATTAGCTTCTAATTTAGAAATTGTCCACATTTTAACATACAACTCACACATATGTGTGTATGTGTGTGTATATAAGCTTTAAACCCTTAATTTTTAATTTTAAAATTACAATTTTACTCAATTATTTAAGTTATATATTTCCTATGACCAAACTAGTTCTAAACTAGTTTTTGATTTGATTTCTAAATCAGTTTCTGAATTGAGTTTTGTTTTAACTTCTGATTACTATTTTTATTTGTACACTCTAGGAATCCCTCCCGAACCAATATGTGAAATTCATCTAACTATACTTACGTATTGTAAATCTCTGTTTTAGCTCCTAACCAGTATTTTTGTAGGTACGGTACACTATATTCCTAATTTAACTACCAAAGTAGCTCTCGATATGAGAATAACCTATATTTTTCATATAAATACCCAAATACATATTCCATATTAGATTTATATTATATTATTATTATTATAATATTATCAATTTTGACTTAATATTTTTCTACTCGTTTAATTTCCAATATACACACGTTATGTATTATTATATAATCTACCTTTAAACTCTTATCTAATATTTCTAACACTATAAATACCATCCATCATCATCCAATAATATATCAAGATGTCTAATTATATTCTAAATCAGAATTTACACCTAATTAACCCTAAATCACAAAATTAACTTAAATATACCCTTTTATCTATTATTCATTTACACATATTTACTACATAATAATTACATCTAATACCTCAAACATTACAAATAGTATCCTAATTTACATGCTAAATCATTATTTATACCAAATTAATATTAAATCACTAAATTAAGCCTATAAATTGTCTTTTATACATAATTTTAAGGCTTGAATACTAAGTAAAATTTTAGAAAATAAATTTTTAGAAAAACTCTTCATAGTACTATCATAAACACTCTAAATAATCTACACAAAAATTTCAAAGTCAAAATTATATCATTACAGTTATTTTAAATCTAAATCGAAAATTAACTCAAGTTTAAGGATTCCTTAAAAACAATATATTTCAAGACCCAATTTTAGTAAAACAATATTTTTCTTAAAAACTAAATACAAAAATATCCCTAAGTACTAAATTTCATAATTTTATAAATTAATTTGATAATTCTAATAAATTTAACAAAATCGAAATGGAATCGGGACTCACCGGCATTGCTAGCTCCGGCTAACATAGCCTTGTCTGTCGGTCTAGGTGCTACTTCCACCATCCAATGGTAGTGGCCGTCCATTTCTAGGTAGTCTTCGACAATAGGTTCCTCCTAAAGCCATAATTGCATACTATTTTTACTAATTTTTATAAAATTATTCTTTTCTCTCTTTCAGGTCTCTCTCTAATTTTTCTAACTTCCGAATAAAGCAAAACGAATTCTAGATGAGGACCTTCTAATTTATAGGGTTGTTTAGTTAAGTTAATGAATTATTAGTTGTCATTTATCCCTTGTCTCTTTCTTTTTCACTTTCTAATTATCTTAATATTATTGGTTAACTTTATTTCTTTAAATCCCAACATGCCACACCTATTTTTAAACCATTTTACACTTCCCTTAAGGTTTTTATTTTTTATTTTTTATGAATTTTCCTTAATTAAATAGTATTATTTTAGTATATTTCAAGTATTTTTACTTACATGTAAATACATATATAGTACAAATAAATACTTATAAATATTATTTAAGTTGTTTTATGATTTTTAGTGTACATATAATTTATCTCTATCAATTCATTAATTATCGAAACTCATTTTATGCATTACCGATAAATAATGAGTAATATATATATAACTTAATATTATAATATTTTATTATTTATTTTCCTAAATCTAAATTCACAAGATCACTTTTTATTAATATTCTTATCTTCGTTGTAAAATTTGAGTTCGATTGGACAACCTACCCAATCGCCTTAAATTTTATGTACTAAATCCCGAACACCTGATTGCGAGGCTTTTTGCGAGCCCAAATGAAGGTTGTTCTTACCCAAAGCAGATTAAAGAAAGCTTTAGATGGGAAGTTGAAAAAACTAACTTTCATGACTAATGAGCAATTGGACGAGTTGCATGATAAGGCACTTTCAGCAATTCAACTTTACTTGTCTAAAGAAATTCTTCGTAAAGTGGCTAATGAAACCACCATTGTAAGATTATGGTTAAAGTTGGAATCTTTATATATGACAGAGCCTTGCAAACGAGCTTCATGTAAAGGAGCGCTTGTATATAATCTGTATAGCTATAGATACTCCTATCCAATCTCATCTTGATGAGTTTAATTCTATTATTATGGACATGAAAAATATTGACACCAACATTGAAGATGAAGATAAAGATAAAGCGGTTTTATTGATAATCTCCTTGCCTTCTACTTATAAACACTTCAAAGAAATCATATTGTATGGCAATAATGATGCTTTATCATTTGAAGATGTTAAATCCAATTTATTGTCCAAAGAAAATTTTAATCTTGAAGTTTATTCTGAAAATAAGGGTGAAGGTTTAAGTGTTAGAGTTAGAACTCTAGAAAGAGGGAGTACCAGTAGCAAAAAATTTAGATCCAAATCTAAGGAGTAAGAATCTAACAAAACTTGTCACTATTGCAAGAAATTAGGTATGATATTTCTGGTTGTTTTATTTTGAAGAAAAACAAGAAAAGGAAGAAAAAAAAAAGAAACCTTTACAATCTGCTAAAGTTGCTAATATTGAAACTAATTCTAATAATGATATTCTATTAGCTATTTTCACTTCTGATAAGAGGAGTAAAACCGAATGGATTCTTGATTCTGGATATACGTTTCAAATGTATCATTATAGGGACTTGTTTACCACTTTTGAACCGGTTGATAATGGTGTTGTCTTGATGGGTAATAATGCCCAATGTAAGGTTGTTGGAATAGGCACCATTCAAATCAAGACTCATGATGATTGTGTCAGGACTTTAACTAATGTTCATTACATTCCTAACTTGAAATAGAACCTAATTTGTCTAGGCACCTTTGAGTCTCTTGGGTGCAAATACTCAGTTGAAGGTAAAGTTTTGAAGGTATCAAAAGGTGCCCTTATTTTAATGAAAGCTAACCAAATTGGTAGTTTATATGTCTTGCAAGGTTATGTTGTGATAGGTTCAACAACTATATTCCCTTCATTATCTAATACTGATGTCACCAAATAATAGCACAAGCATCTAGGCCATATGAGTGAAAAAGGCATACACCTCTTAAGTAAGCAAGGTCTCCTTGGTAACTATACTATAGGTAAGTTAGAGTTTTGTAAACATTGTGTTTTCAGGAAACAAAATAGAGCTAGTGTCTCTACTGCAACTTACTATACAAAAGGTATTCTTGATTATATTTACTCTAATCTTTGGGGTTCTTCTAAAGTTCCTTCTCATGGAGGATGCCATTATATGATAACTATATTGATGATTTTTCTCGTAAGCTTTGGGTCTATTTTTTTAGGCATAAAATTGAGGTCTTCCCCAGTTTTAAGAAGTGGAAAACTCTTGCTGAAGTCTAAACTAGGAAAAAAGTTAAGAAGCTCATAACAAATAATGGATTAGAATTTTGTGAGGTAACTTTAATGAATTTTGCATAAAGCATAGTATTGCTAGACATAAAATTATTCCAGGTAAATCCCAGCAAAATGTATTGCAGAACAGATGAACAAGACATTACTTGAGAAAGCTCATTGTATGCTTTCAAATGTTGGATTATGGCATCAATGTGAATTTTAGGCCAAGGAAACATCTACTGCATGTTACTTAGTCAATCGTTCTCCACACTCATCGCTTGATTTCAAAAATTTAGAAGATATTTGGTTAAGTAATCCTATTGATTCTTCCAATTTGAGGATCTTTAGATGTTTTGCATATGCACATGTTAATAATGGAAAATTAGCTCCAAAAGCTATTAAGTGCATATTTCTTGGTTATGCATTTGACTCTAAAGGATATTGTCCATGGTGTTTTGATTCTAAGTCACAACTTAAATTGGTTTACATGACAAGACTGTTATAATTCTGCCACTTTGAAGCGTACCACTAAGCCTCTTGGAACAATCGACGAAGGTCGATTTGAATTGATATAAACACCAAAACAATCAAGGAAAAGTGTTTTGTGACTATTTTATTGGGAATATGAGGGGTAAGAACAACGCCTCGGAATGTTGTAGTGGTTTGGGGGGCTTTGAAATTAAGTGGTGGTAATGGAGTTGTGTTGCGACCGTGAAGTGGTTGTTGAGAGTCAGAAGGGGGTTGGACTAGGGTTATAAGGCACAACGAGCATAGCCATGATGTCGAATTGCATTAAAGGCTGGTGGTGAGGGTGGTTTCAACTAAGGAAGCGATAGTAGCTAGGGTTTGAAAGGAAAGTGGTGGTAGAGCTCTTATGGTACGTGGCAGTAAGTGAGTAAGGTAACTATTGGCTACTTAAAGTGTCAGCAACTCATGTATATTGGAAGTTTAGGTCGAAAAGCTTCGAGTTTGCTTAACTTCTAGAGAGAGAATGGGGAAATGCAATAGAGAGAGAAAGCTTAAGTTTGTGTTTGTATGATGCTTTTTGGACTGAGATTGGTCTCCAAACATGAGTTAAGACACTCCATCTATACTATTGAAGCTCAAATTGAGCTTGGTAAGTGTAGTAATGGTAGATTTGAGTGATGCAGCAAAGGGGATGTTCTTACTTGATTTAGCTTTGAACTTTTAGAAACTTTAGATTTGATTGGAAAAAAAAAAAAAAAGGTTAAGAGGATGTTAGTGATTGTCAATCACAACTTAAATTCGAAAGTTTTTCCCAAAAAAGCCCCAATTTACCAAGTAATATGAGACGCATTTATGATTTTTTCCTTATTTCAAGCTTGATTTAATTCGCAAAATGGACAAATCGAGATGCGTTTTTAGTCCTAATTAGTAGTAACAATACAAAAATGGCAAGGATTCAAATTGATTTTGGTGAAAAATTGATGAAAAATGGATTGGAAGTAAAGAGTTAAGACAAGGTAAGTTTAAGTTTTTTCCATGGTTGCTGTCATTGCTTGTGTAGGAGAAAACCTTTAACTCTTTTCCCTTCCAATAGCAAATGTTATAGCAATTAAGTTGTTAGCCTATATCTTGAGACTATTGCAACCAAATTATATTTAACCTAAAACAACCTAAGCTATTCTATAAAATAAAAACCACGTAATTAAATTAATCTATCTAATGACCCAACAAATGTTAAAATCTTAAAAAATATATTTTCCTAAAAATATTTTATTTACCTAAAAATATATTTTTCCTAAAAAATAAGAAATTTCTATCTTCCTAAGGAAAATTCTATTTTCCTGAAAAAAGAAAAACAGAAAAATTCTAGTTTCCTACTTCTTTTTATATTTTTTATTTTTCTCTCTTCTTCTTTTTTTTTTTACTTTTTTCTTGGATGTCTTTTGAACTTTTATTTTCTATTTAAAAAGAAACTAGGCTCCTTTTTCTTTATTCTAAAAAAGAAACATTAAAACTACAAGGAGGAAAAAATAGGAAGTTTACAGACTTATTATTGTATTTTGACATTTATATCATCAAGATTGTCTAATATATAATATGATTATATTTTTATATTATTTGAAATATGATTTGAATGGGTTATTGAATTCATATAATTAAACAAAGTATATACAATATTAAATAAAAAGCTATAGATTTGCTAGCTATTCAAAAATTAATTATTTATATTAAATAAAAAACCATGCATATACGATGAAATTGGAGAAGTATTTTTTAGAATATAAAATATTTTTATTTTTATTGTGTAAATTTCATTTTTATACTATAGTATAAATTGAACAAAATTTAGGTCTTTTATCTAGTCTATCAACCTAATTTTTTATCTAGTCACTAAGTAAGGTTACAAACCAAGCATAAGATAAACATTTTTTGTTCAGGCCACTATCACAAAAATTATGCAACCAAACACTAATATTCAATGAAGAGTGGTATTAAGATTAAAGACTGACCTAAAGAATCAAGTAATCATTATGCAAGATGTTTAAATCTAATGCATGAATTTCAAATGAAATATGATAATATGCATAAATTTTGAAATTAATATATTGAAAGGTGAAACTAAACTAATGGGTTTGTTGTGATGTTAGGCTTAAAGTCTCACATTGGCTTGCAACATCTCAAAGGCAAAAGGTTTGTATTTTTAGTGGACCAAACTGACCCTTAATAGAAGAATTATATATAGGATAATTGTATTAAAATTATCAATACTCAATATAGGAAACGATCAATCATTCTCTCTATACTACTTGTTGAGAGCCTAGTCTCAGGTTCACTTTTGCACATTCGTTTTATTGAATGTAAAAATACTATAATATAATTTCCATTCATGGTAGACGAGTAATTGTCCATTGCTTTGTTCAATTAAATGGAATAGATTATGAATGGATTAGAATAAAGAAAGCTTATGTGTTTTAAAAGCCAAAACACAAACCCTAACAACATCTTAGTGCAAACCCTAGCCACTACCTACTACCCCCTCCACCAACCAACAAAGCATTAAATCATCTCCACCATTAAGCTCAAACAACTTGAACATGTATAGTGGTTTGTGGCTTTTGGAATTCATAGCTCTTATATGGTTCATGGGGCTTAAGGTTTATAAGCATTGAATGGTTCATGGACTTTGTGGTTCTAAGTCTCACATCGAGTTATGTAAGGATAAGGATCCTAAGATCCCTCAATTTTTTTTTATTTTGGGGATGTCGCCATGTGTATTATTAAAAACATACAACTAAGATTAATTCATCTCCCTTTAAAACACTCTTAGGCAATATTTACAACATAAGTCTCTCTCTATGTCCCCCTACCATCCAAGACACAACCTCCAAATTTTCAGACCCTAAGATCCATTTCACAATCTAATTTACTCCACCAACTGTTTTACCTCTAAACTCCACACACCATCTCAACAAAACTTAATTTAATTTGGTTTTATACTATCAAAATTCACTCTTTCCAAGTTTTAGGAAAGAACCAAAAGTTAATTTCTTGATTAGTCGTAGTTCCAGGGATATGATCGGTGATTAGGTCAACACTTTTGTACAGTAAAAGTCACCATTTTGTAGTTGGAAAAAGATCACAAAATCTAATTTCTTGATGAGTGTATGATTGGTGGTGACATCTTTGATGGGAAGGCTCGTTGGTGATTATGCGATTGTGATGGGCTTTAGTGATAGTTTGATGATTCATGGTTATCCCATTAACTCAAATTACACTTCTTTTATTCAACAATTTTGCTTTATTTTAATTAGTTTTGTTGTGAATCTTACTATTATTGTACTTGTATAGCATGGAATCAATATGTTTTCAAGCGTAGAGTATTGTTTCTCAAAGTCAAATATAGTTCAAATACAGTAAAATTGAGATATGTGAATACCCAAGCCAGAGGACTCTCTAGAATCACCTTTAGAGCTAGTGATAACCAATATTTAGTTCTTGATATTACATTTTCTGAGTTACAATACAATAAAATATTGTTCCATTTTGTTGTTTGCTAAATCATGATAAAGATGATAAAGACAACATCATAAAAAAGATTGGCTCTTTTGACTATTTGTGCAATATTCTTTTTTATTTGTTCTACAAAACACTCTCTAGCAGTTCAAAGCAATTGTCATGATGCTATGAAAGTTCAAAGCAATTGCCATGATGCAATGAAAGGTCTAATTTACAACATACTAAAAGGAAGCTGACAAATATGTAACTTACTCTTTAGATAGATGATGAGATGCTTTTAAGTGCCAATAGTTGTTTCTCAGTTAATTATGTATGCAATTGGAATTCAACTGACCATAAGATTTTGTTTTTTATTTTAAGATTGGTGTGCTTCATCTTCGAAAATGAAAAATCCTAGTGCACATGTCACGAGTTATTTCCCCAATCCCATTTTTCACTTTTGTACATGTACATAAACACACAATGTATGTAAAGCCATCAACTAAGGTTCAATCTAGTTTTAGGAATATTCTGGAAGAGTCCAAATACATTAAACCTTAATAGGTAGGGCGATAGTTAGATTAGGGTAGGTAAGAATGTATAATAACCATTAGATCTATTAAATCCAAGCCATCCATTGATGGAGGCTTCTTGTATATAAGGGGATCACTCCCTCATTTGTAATCCATCTAGAAATACAAGTTATATTTGTACTTGTTAAATTTCTCTCTCTAACTTCTCTCTCCAAAAAAGTGTGATCTTGTGTGTTCTAAACAAGAAGGCTAACTTAGCTTCTCTTTAGAGCGTAGGAAAGTTTGCATGCCGTACATGAAAGCTAGCAAAGGCTCTACACATAACATTTAGTATCATAGTAGAATCCTGGAAGAGATGGCAGGAAGGGTGCTTTTAATGTCCATTCTAAATATACTGGAAGCCTATTGACTCTAATGATGAATCAAGAACTCACTCTTGAAGGGAAATCTTAGGGAAGCAAAGCCTTAGTAGAAGCAAAGGTAGCTAGGATGGAGTTAGCTACAGTCAACATGCTTAATTGAGTTCAAGGTATTAAAGAAGGGTTGGAGAAGCTAGAGAATGAGCTCCCAAGTGAAATGCTAATGGCCCTTAATCAAGATGTAAGTCATCTGCAAAGAAAGCATGTTTTCGTCGAAGAGATGATGAAATCCTTGAGGAAGGAATTTAAGAATTTAAAGGCTTGGGTCCAATAGCGCTTTAGGTCCTGGTTTGGACTGAATCATGGGGGGACCATGCAATGGATGTATGTGCCTAAACTCAAGACCTTCAATGGTTCTTGAAATGCTAGGGAAATAGATAACTTCCTTGTAGAGCCTAGTACTTTGGTACGATCGGTGTTTAGATGATATATCAAGGCTAAGAGGTGGTCATATGTTCCTTAATGATGTAGCCAACCTATAGCAGAGAAGAAGGGTTGGTGGAGTTAGGCAAGGAACCGAAGCAATCAAAATGTGGGGGGAATTTAAGGTTAAGTTATAGGCCCAATTTTATCCCAAAAATGCTGAAAGGGATGTTCAGGCCAAATTGAGGCAATTAAAGCATAAGACATCCATCAGAGATTATGCATGGGAATTCTTAAAGTTCTTATTGGAAATTCCTGACATAAGTGATAGGGATGTTATCTTTGCTTTTTGTGATGGGCCATATGACTGGCTTAGATAGAATTGGAAAGGCGATGAGTCCAAACCTTAGCTTAAGCCATAGCTACGGCTAAGAGCCTTATAAAGTTCAAGTCAAATGAATGATACAAGAGGGAAGCAAGTGAGGATAGCTATAGAAGAGGTAAGGGAGCCCAGGAATAAATGGATCCAAGCCCTAGAAGGAGAGATACAAACCCAACTCAAAAGGATAAGTCTCTTATTGAAGAAAGGAAATATTCTAGGAAGAAACCTTCCTGCTTCATGTATGAAGGGGCACATAGATCACGACATTGTCCTATTAGGAATCAACTGATGGCTTTAGTTGCAACGAAAGAAGAAGAGGAGGCCTAACCTAACCATAAGTTTAGAGTCTTGAAGTGGTTAGTCTATAGACATAGTAAGTCCACTAAAGAGGCCTAAAGCCTTATGTATGTAGAGGCACATATGACATTTTAAAGGATGAATGCCTTGATGGACACTAGGGCAACAAGAGGCAGCTGACAAGCTCGATATTAAGGTTCAAAAGGGCAAAGGAAGATTAAAAACAGTCAACTTAGAGGAAGTCCCCATAAACATAGTTGTTCAAGATGTTCATACCTAGCTAAGTTAATGGAGAGGAAAGGTAAAACTGGAAGTAATTCCCTTAGACGATTATGAACTAGTAATTGGAATGGACTTCTTCGATAAAGTATATGCCCAAATCACCCTATCAGTGAACTATATCATGATAATGGATGAAGGAAAATAATGTGTGACTCTAGTCAGCCATAACCTTAGTCAAGCCGAAAAAGCTTTTATGTTTTGATGGATTAAGTAGGACAGCTAGCAAAGCCTAGAGTAGATACCTAAGGTAAAGGGAAATAATCAAATAGAGAGACTAAAAGAGGAACTGATACAAGGCAAGTGCACCTATCAGTTTTAATATAGTGGATGTGAGTTCGAGTCGATCCCTCAGAGATTTCGAGTACTAATATTAACCTTAGCTCTATTATCTAACCAAAAAATTGTGATGGGTTGAATGAATTAAAAATACTAAAATTAACAAACTAACCTAATTATAAGACTTGATTAAGCAATTTAGAAAGCGAAAAAACTACGAACAACTTCAAGAAGGCAAATAACATATTTAGAAATTATTTCCCCTAGTATTTAACATGTGACCACTTAAAATGTATCCAATTCAATCTCTATTATTCTTGAACGGAGGAATTCACAATTAAAGTTAACACCTTTCTCAAACATATTAACCATAATCCTAAATTATTTACTAGAATCTCTTCATTTAGTAATATAATTTAGAATTACATTAATGAATAATGAATTCCCACACAAAAGAACAACTTTCCGGAAGAAACATGTATCTTATCTCTAAGCATACATGTAATTCTCTCCAATTATGTCAAGATCTCATTACACATGTGATTTCTCAATCATCATGCATAATATCATAGATTGATACCCTAGAAATATCGATTAACAATTAAAAATATAATTGAATCAAGAAAAGATAGAAACTTTATTGAAAATTATGAATGAATCTAATAGTCACATGAAACCCTAGATTCCATAATCCTAAATACAAGAATCTTAAGCTATTATAATGAAACTAAAAATGAATTGCAACAAAATTAAGAAATAAAACATGAAAAACCCCTTTTCTTGATGAAAAATTTCTTCAATCTTGAAGTTAGGTGTTGCTTTCGCCTTTTGCTCCTCCTTCTCTTCAAGTCTCTTCTCTTTTGAATATCCAATGTTGTGTGTGAAACCCTAATAAGTCCTTTTATAATGTATTGTAAAGTTTCTTTTTTCGTCACCAGACACAACTGTATCCCAGACACAGCCTGGGATACAGTTGTGTCCTCAGGTCGTATAACTTTCTGACCTTGGCAAATATTCCTGGATGGACACAGTTGTGTCCCAGATTGTATAACTTTCTGACCAAAATTCCTATTGTTTATGTAACTTCAAAACTTCATAACTCATTCATTTGAATTCCAAATTGAGTGAAACTTGATTCATTTTCTTTGTTTTCAATCCAAGAACGCGTTCAAACCTTAAAATCAAAATTTTACTCAATTAAGTATCAATTTCTTTAAAGAAAAACAAATATGTAAGGGAAATACTATAAAATCACTATGTAAAATGTGTTTAAAATAAGAGTTATCAAGAATCAAGCCATGACCACCTAGAGGAAAAGGTAAAGCCAAAGAAGAAAAAGCCCTTGGGGTTAGGGAATAATGCTTAGACCCAAGGACCAAGAGACCTAAAGCTCAAAGAAGTATTAGAGTTGATCAAATAAGGCGTAGCCCAAGATCCTCAAGCCAGATTGGCGTTAAAGCAAGGGAGCCAAACTAAGAAATATTAGATGGAAGATGAGCCGCTCCACAAGAAAGGAGGAAGGATACATGTTCAAAATCATAAGAACCTTCGAATGAATATCTTGGAAAGGCATCACAACTTGAAGGATCCAAGTTATACGGATCTCTACTAAATACTGGCTAAGATAGAATACAAGTTCCATTGGCTAAAGATGTTGGAGGATATAGGAGCTTTTGTGAAAACTTACATAGTGTGCTAGATTAAGAGATAGGAGACGCTAACAATAATAAGAAAAAAGTTCATCTAAGGTATAAGGCAAGAAGATAGAAGAGAAGCAAAGAAGATCTTATAAGAGTGCCTAACAAGGGTTCAGGCCAACCATCTTACCTAAAGTACTTGATAAAATGGAAGAGTCTACCTTAAAGTGAAGCAACCTGGGAGAATATTGTAGCTTATGTCTACTTTGGTCATTTAGTGGAGGAATTTTCCAAGGAGCAAAAGGTGATAAGACATTGCTAGTTTAGGTGGTGGAAAATGTCATCGGTTGTTTCACGAAACTCATTTTTCACTTTTGTACATGTATATAAAAGCCTGGTGTATGTAAAACCTATGACTAAAGCCCAGTCCACTTCTCGGAATGTTCTAAAAGTGTCTGAATACATTAAATCTAGGTAGGTGGGGGATAGTTGGATTAGGGTAGGTAGGAATGTATAATAGCCATTAGATTGGAAAGATCTAGGTCGTCCATTGATGGAGGCCTTTTGTATACAAGAGGATGACCATCTCATTTGTAATCCATCTAGAAATGTAAGTTCTATTCTTACTTGAATGACTTTCTCTTTCTAACTTCTCTCTGTAGCTGAGTATGATCTTGTGTTTTTTTCATGGGAAGTCCGACTTAGCCTCTCTTTGGAGTATTGGAGAGTCTAAGTGCCGCACATCAGGGCTAATAAAAGACTCTTCATGTGACACATAGATAAGTAGCCAAAAGACATTGACTCGAGGACAATTTCATTGCAATTCAACTTCATGGAAATAAATAATACCCCCGTGAGCTTGTGAGCTTGTGGAGTAATTGAAAATGCTATAGAAGATTTTGAGGAAATAAGGGAAAGGGATATAATGTATTTTGGAAGATTGATTGACCACTATACATTGCTCAAAATTATTTTCTTTTTGTTAGGCAATCAAACTTGTCGTTTGATTTGATCAATTGTATGAAAAATTTATTTCAAGTGAATGAAAGCAACTTCTCTTCTTATGGCTTTATTTCTTTAAAAAAAAAAAAAATCATAGCATTACCATATCTACTTGCTAGTTGGAAGTAACTTCTCTTTCCTTCACTTCATTTATAACACCATGTCTAGCTTTACTTGATTAAATATGAAAGAAAGAAAAATGCTCGGTTATTTGGTTTGGAAATGGAAGAAGAATCCAATATGGGGTGGTCAAACCAACTAAAGCCACGATTCCTTGACATGCACTTTGGAAAAGATAACTATTAAAACTTTTTTGTCAAGTTAAGAGTCTATGACGTGTAAATTACTTTGTAATAGAGAAGACAAAGATAGCGATAGAGAGACCGAAGAAAAAGTATAACAAACTCATCTATCTTATATAGAGGTTTATCTACAAAGGATTTTTACATTACAAGAGTAGTGGATTAAATTCTTTCAATCTCATCGCAGTCCTTCCAATCGCTCCACATGATTAGTAAAAGGAACCATCTATGTGCTTGCCTGTCTAATCGAATTTGCGAAGGGCCATCTTAATGCCATGAAGCGTGTACTATGGAATTGCTTGAAATAAATGAGTCTTTACATGAAGCGAATATTAGCTAGAAATCGACACATGCAATAGCAAACGAAAAGAATCGAACAACAGAAATACATAAGATAATGAACGCTTCAATTTATTTATTTTTATTTTTTTTTTTTATAACAGTAGTTGCATCTTTTCTTTTTCTATGCACAGTAGCCCATTTAATTGTAAGCTCATTAATGAGAATGGTCAGGGTATAAATGAATAAATTAAGCATTTTTTAAGAAAAGCAACAGCTCCTTCAGTGTAAGACATGCGATAGCCAAGGGAAAAAATCTTCGTTTAACTTCCAAATACACTAAGCTTCTAAGGAGCCCCATCACTTACTTTTGAGGATCTTCAATTAAATACCATCGTTTGTATGAGAGGAAGGATGGATCGATAGAAACTTTACTAAAACAAAATAAGAAATAATTGAAATTTCATGGTGATAGAGAAGATAAATGAAACCACAAGCAGTTAATATTACTGAATTTGCTATTAGCAGCTAGGTAAATTTTGATGGAGTTATATGACATTCATTATCTTTGCATCTCATTCATGAAACCTGTCTATAGAGTATTGAATTTGAGTACTAGTCCTGGCGTTGGAGCATGATAAACTATCCTACTTCATACAAGAAAGTGATGAGATATTATAATGGATACGAAGAAAAATTTATCAACCAAAATTTTTTTTATAAAAGAAAAACCACCTATTTGTACGAGTTTTTATTGATCATAACCTAACTTTTTAAATGCTTTCTACATTTTCGACTCTCTCTCTCTCTTTTTCAATCTCTTTTTCAATCCCTTTACTCTTTTTAAAAGATCATCAATGGAACTCCTTTCTAAAGGCAATGATTCTTTCAAGTTTTTTCCACTCTCCACTTCAATACGATTATTCGATTCACTTTTCAGCTTCTTTCACACAATGTTATTATTAAGGAACAGAAAGGCATCTAGAAATTTTGATGGTTTAAGCTGCTAATTTAACCAATCAGAGGGCAAATTTCTCTATATCTTTGCCTTATAATTAAGCAGCCAACTTCTTGTGCAGCTTTTCCTTTCAAATCTTGTGCTGCATCACTTCTTGCTTCTCTTGTCCAACGCTTGAGCATGTGTTCTTGAGGCAAAACCATAATATCCAAAACATCAAACACCTTTAAAGCATAGCAACACAAAATTTTGAATGTTTCAACTACATGAAATCTTCCTAATCAATGGATCGTATATAACACTTTGTAATCTCCTCTTATCATTCACCCAAATACAACCGATAACTGATATTGGTACAAAAGCACGGTAATTTTTGAATCTTTTGATCCATCACAGCATCTAGGCATGAACCTGTGATATGAGATTACATTCCATACCCACAACTCTCGGTTTTAAATGCAGGTACCACAACATGCAATGGCAAAGTGAATACAATACTTGCAAAAGTTCTAAACACAAAACAATCTAAGAGAAATACATATATATACACATTATTCTAGATAATTATCAAACTATAATTTGAAATAATCATCAAAACTTCAATTTAATATATTAATGATGCTAGAAATTTCTGTTGCATCTCTTATACTCTGTTTGGAAAGATTACCTACAGGATGGAAAATAAACAAAAACAAAGCAAAGACCTAAAAAAAGGAAAACAAAGATTTAAAAAAAAAAGTTCATATATTTATTTAAACGACTAATCCATTTTGCCTAATTCTTCTGCTGTATGGAGCATGTCATTCATTGTAGATTTGCTATAGCTCCTATTCGTGCAACGAGTTAGTTTGTGACATAATGATTGTTGTTAATTTGATGACAAAGAACAATGAATTCCTGTGTTAATAAGCCGTTGGTTTATGTAATTAAAAAAAAAAAAAGAGTGAAAAAAGATTAAAAAAAATTTACCTTGAAGATGATAGCCATGGTTGTATTGAGGCTCCATTGTTGTTGATATTTTCCATTGTTCAATAAATTTCAGTCCAAAACAGTTACTTAAGGGTGATGGTGGTTTGTGGAAGTGTGGATGGTGATGATGTTAAAGATGCGATGTAAGATGATAACAAAAGGAAGGTGGTGTTTGTTCTATATTTTGCTATGGAGTTAAAAAATGGTGCTATAGAAAGATAAAATAGGAAGGACATGAATAGTTTTAAGAAAAATGGAGAGAGTTAGTTTGGATTGTCCATTTTAATAAAACATGTGACAACATCTTCAAAGCCTAAATTAAGGAAAATTAAGAGATCCTAAATGTATAGGATCTAAATCTTGCGTTCAACGGTGTGATAGCGGTGGTTAAGGTTTTCAAGCATCAAGAAAAAATGGGGAATATTGGAATGAATAAGGGAGGAATCACAATTGACGAGATCTTCATAATTAATACTATTATTTATTTGGTGGGATATTCCCATCTTATGGTAGCAATTCATTTTAAGTAAGTACATTAACAAGCATGCTTTAAGGGATAGAAGGATAACAAAATAGCAATTCATTCTTTGCTTAGTGAAGTAAACAATTGTAAATGCTTTTCTATCTAATGTGGCCTAGTGTTCCTTACCAAGACCCAATAGTTATTTTTAGATAACTTGGCTCTTTTTTCCTTAGAGGTGGGTTTAGTTCAATTTGTTTTGGTTTTTTCAATATATATAATCATACCATAAAAATACAGTTGTTTTTTATCCTTTGGAACCAAATCATATGGTTGTTTGGCGCAAGCAAACAAACAAAACAAAACAAACAAACAAACAAACTATATGGTTCAATTTAGGAATTTTTCAAGAACTATAATGCTTTACCTTGATTCCATTCACGAAGTGAATCATAATTTATAATTTAATATATATATATATGTCATCTTACATCAAAAATACTAGCTTCTCTCAATAATGTGTATTAGCACAATGTAACAAGTTGAAGAGTTAATATTTATACATGTAAGGAATTTTAAAGATATCTTTGTAACTAACTTTATTCATTAAATTTGTAAAATAAGCACATGATATAAATCTTGAGTCAATTTATATATATTTTATAATAACCAATGGTTGTAAAAGTCATATCCATATACATTTCAAATAAGTACAACTTAAATTCATTTAAATAATATATTTTAAGTAAAGAATTTCTCAAATTACAAGTAAAATATAACTTTGTTTTTCAATTCAGTTTGCTGTATTTTGATTTCATTCAAATTCTCCCTCCAAATCAACGAAAAATTTCTAGTTCGATTTGGATTTGGAATTTTCCAAACCAAATTAGGAAAAAAAAAATTATAATTTTGATTTGGTTTTGATTCATTTTGCATTGCACTTCAATTCTTTTCAATTAGTTAACAAACTCGAACATGATCATCAACCCAAAACCTGGCCTAAATGATAGGTTATAGGATCGCATTACCATATTCATAAATAACTTGGAGCATGTAATATATTAATTATAGGTTTTAAGATGATATCATTTCCATAACTACAAAATTCGGGGCCATTATATTATGATGTTTGATTTTTATAAAGTATTATCTACAGAAGACAGATTTTTCAATCCCATAGGTTCCAATGTTTAGTGGGTTGCAATATATGTCGATCAACTTTTAAAAAAAAATTACATAAATACAAATTAAGTAAAAAAAATTATCAAAATATCATTATTATACCGTATTTTAAAGATGTAATATTACTAAAATGTGATATTAACATATATATACCATAATTATACAATACAAATACCGATCTTCAAGTTGCGATATAAATATTATACTAATGTTACATTTTAAAAATGTGATATTAATACAAATAATGATATAACGATGGTATTTTATTAATATTTTTTATCTAATTTATATTTATATAATATTCATTGATTTTAATAATAAACACGTAATTTTCTCATGTTTAAAGCTATAAAGTTTTGAACTAATTTTCCGGATTCAATATTTTCCACCAATGGCGCTTTAATGATTTGGTTAAAATACTTTAATGTTTCCTCATACTTAGCCGGGAAAAAGAAACCTAAAAGGGGATGCATACCCCATCCCCTTAAATAATACGAAATTTTGGATAGTCACAACCACATCTAGAATCCACCATAACACTTTATTTGTTACTTCCATGAAACCCTATCCCACAATCTCCATTTGGTTAATATTTATTTTCGAGTGCAAATCCAAGATGCCAGGCTTCCAATTATGGAATCATCCAAACAGTTTTCAAGAACCCCAAGTACCTAGAAATTTTACTCCAAGCCTTCACATCTTCTGCTAACTCCCCTTAGAAATAACAAAAGAATTTTCAAATTGAAATTGCAAGGAGTTCAAAGATCTAAGATTTCCAATGGATTAAACTTCCTAGCAATGTCTAGGATATATAAAGTAGATTGCCAACAGATACTTAGACGCGTTATTGATGCGAAAACATAATGCAGCTTAATTTCCCCTTTCTTGTCATGGGCCAAAAGGCACATAAAGGAACGATCAACCTTAAGAGAGATCTACATGATTAAGGGAATTACATGAGCACCACATTCTTTCATCCTGTCCAACCCTAAAAGGAAAATTTGGTGCACTCATCAAGCATAGCCAATCATTATGCTTAGTAAAATTAAAGTGGCAAGGCTCCAAATCGTTTTTTCCAGCAACAGTGAGGCACATCAAATTAAATTTTACAACCTGCTATTTCACTAACAAATAATATCATACAAACTGTACATAAGCAAGTTACTTGCAAAATTGGGAGAACATGCCTTACTTATATCTATCGAGACAGTTTCTTCCTAGAAAAACCACTCAAAATATAGCTTGTGCTACCTACCAGGAATGACATTTTGAACCCATCATGAAAGAATCGTTACCATAGAACATCAGGTTAATCATCGTCAGATAAACAAACAACATCAGGAGTTGGCTCGGTGCTTATTGGGTTATTTCCACCACAGAATGGGTTAGCCGCGGATACATGAACCGGCTTAGGAAGAGCCATTGACTGTGAAGAAAAGTTGCATGCCTGACTAGCCATCTGTTGGCTAGTAACATCCATTAACAGCTCCATAGCCGATATAGAGTTATTCCCAGCCGGAAGTCCTCCAACGGGGTTATTGGAGGCCAAAAGACGGGCCCGATGAGTGGATGGTGCTACCATCGGGGATGGAAAATGCGGAAAGGATCCAGAAACAGCAATAGTATTACCTTGCTGTGTTGGCATATTAAGTGATGGGGCAGCGGAAAGAATAGCTCGAGCAGCTGCAAGTGAGGCAGATCCCAGAGGTTGCACATGTGGGGAAGGTGAACACAGTTGACTTCCGACTTGAGCATTTACCATAGGAGGAATCCCATGACTGATGTGTGAAGGTCCTGATGCAGCACCACACATAATCGCTGCTGCATGATGGAGTGTTTGTATAGATGGAGCCATAGCATTACGCAGTCCAGGTTGGGCAATACTAGGAGTAGATGGTGCAGTAGACCGCATATTGACTGGAGAAACAACAGCAGATGAGGAGCCAGGAACCAACGGAACAAATGGAGCATTTTGTTGCGACGATGATGAGAGCAACTGTCGTGCATAACTGGATATGGTGTCTGCAGGGAATAGAAGCTACAATAAACCAGCTACTTTTTGATAAAGAAAAATGATGGATTGGTCCACAAAATAAATGAATAAAATCTCCATGCTTCTAGAAAAATTTATTTTCCCTTTTCTTGTTTACAGGTGTGTTGGTGGGTGGGGGTGGGGAGGGGGAAGCACAAGCTAACACAAAGCAGAGATCAAATTTTTAAATTGCTATAAATCATGATATTAGTGCATTCACCCATTTCTTAAATCTTCTGATCATTAGAAAACATCCAGGAATTATTTTTAAGTAGGATAATAATCAAAGTAGTCCTGAGCTTCTTTGCAGATACAAACCAGGAATCAAGAAGCCTTTTGTGAAGTAGGTTAGATAACAAACGAAATCATCAGTCCAATATCTTTTTAAACTCACATATAGTTCCACACACATCTGAGATAGATACAAACCCTGCACAGGCAACCATCTCGTCCTAACAGACTACTAATTCCTTATGGTTCTCCATATATGTTTTCCCCTGGCTCAAGTAGTGGTGTGGTGTGCATACGTTATGACACTGCACGCAAGAGTGTGTGTGCACACACAAGCGCACATGCAGGGTCACAAGAACCAGCACATGATAATTTCCTTTTTCCTTCATTTCTTTCTTCCTAATCTGTCTCTATCTCATTCATACACGTTGACCTACATAATGGAGCCTCCTGAAACTAAGCACATTCAAAACTTTCAAAGGAATTTCAACTTTACCCGAAGGCAACCGGATTGTTCAACATAGGATATTGATTATTCTATTCTACTACATGATACTCTCTTTCCAGGCTCTCTCTTATTTCCACATTTTACTATTTTGCTATTTTGTATTTTAAGAGCCTTTACTGAAGTAAGATAATAGGAGAGAATATATTTATTTAGTCATGTAAAAGAAATACACTATTTGCAGAAACATGTAGATAAATAATATATCTGACCCCAACTAAAGGGGAAAGAGCTAGAGCATTGTAAGACCACTTAACTATGCAACACTTTTAAAAGATTGAAATGAAAATATAATAAAAACAAAATGCAAATACCAAAGGATGCTAGAAATATCTATAAGATCAACAATCTTTATAGCTTATTAAACACCTTAATAAATGTTTCATAGAAAAATGAGTAACTTAACCTGTAACAAAACTTTAAGTGGTATGACAACAAGAACAGGTCATATTAATGCTGAATTTCACCTTTTCAAGGGTTCATTTAAAAATGAGCAAATTCTAGTGATCACCCTAATTAAAATCCTAAATCATTGCCTTGCCTTGAAATGAAATTATGGTGATAGCTATATACATCCCTGAAGTCAAACTTCCTAGTAATCATAATCTGGAAGGGAACAATTTATCCAAATTTCGTACTGTCAGACTGAAATCATTCTTTATCTATGCATTAGATGTACTGCATTGGGCATCCAGTTTGTCCAGTAGAAAGTGAACAAGCAGATACTCAACAATTTATAGAATGTACAAGAACTTATTTACCATGTGCTCCTCGTGCCTGTGATCCCTTTAGATCCATACATTTATCTCGGAAAGCATCAGCCAGTATTTTGTTCATCTGAACTTTGCTGTAGCTCGACTTTAGTTGCTCTTTCTTCTGCATATAATCTACCTCAATTTCCTGAAGTTTCTTATCATACTTCCTCCGTATCTCTGCAATAGCCTCCTCTATCTCCTTTTCACAATCAGATTTCAACTTTGTCTTCTGCTCAAAGAAATTTTCTTTCAGGAGGACACAATAGTTAAAACCTCTATGATAGAACATTGATAACAGCAACTAACCGTTGTTTCATGTTCCTTGGTTGTTGAATCAATTATCTTAAGCAGTTTATCCAATTCATACTGAAGAGGATTTTGATAGTGTTGCAGGGGCATTCTGTTTAATAGTGCAACCGAAGTCTCTGCTGGAGCAGGAGATAAGGCTGCGCTGTTGGCAAAATTTGATAATCCAGTATGAAGAACAGATGGTGTACACTGAGTAGAACTTGTAGAGGTCTGCAAGCCTGCCTCATTTGACGGACTCATATGGTTCTCAATCCTTTGAATCAAAACCTGACCTTCCCTGCAGAGCTGAGGTAATCATCCAGACCATCAGAAATCACAAAATGCATATATTATATAAATTAATCTCTTAATACTCAAGCCACACAAGGAAAACAGCTTAGAGGCATTAAAATTGATGAACATCCCATATTTGCACTAAGCCCAGAGAGATAAATGTTTTAAACCTGCCATGATTGAGAGGCTTGAATTGCTATCTATCGTGAAAAGAGGGTCCTAAGACAAATAAATATTCATTTTAGGCAGCTTTGCTATTTGCTATCACCACACTGCAAGTAATACACCAAGAAATTATGAAAGTTAATCTGTATTTTCAGATATGCTTCCACTTAATTAATCATAATGACAGCATAAAAGAATAATGCAATAGACCTTCTAGCTTAAGATATGAGGTCACAAAAAGTTCGTATATAGTGAAGATAACAAGTTGCGTACCTGATCTGATGAGACATGAACAGAAGCCTCCTGATGAGAGGTGGTTGACGACACTTCCAACATTGTGTTTCTGGAATCAGAATTCTGATGGACAGTATGTCCATCATCATTCAGGGTGTCAACTACATGACTACCATGAGCTTCTCTAGGAACAGCTTGAGCCTCTCTATCAATAGCAGCAATTTCAACTTGAGGAATCGAAACTTCAGCTGATTGTCGTTGTACTTGTCCATCAGGTAGGCATGGGAAATGTTGATTTACGTTGAATGCAGGATTCCCAATAGATTCGACATTCCCAGGTAATTCAGATACAGGTCCATCACTGATCTGCACCTCTGACGAAGGTGGATTCGGCAAGGTCACATCGTCTGGGTTATCACAAGCCCCGATATCTTTAGATGCTCCTAAGAGTCTCTGGCTAGTCTCAAGTGTCAGATTGTCATCTGAACAAACACATGATAAGGTATCATCTAGCAGAGCATGTGCCTCAGACACATTAGTTGTCCCTCTATTGTGAATTGCATTTTCGGATGGAGGATTAGCAGCAGCAACATTAGCATTCATGCTGCTCGTTGATGCAATCAATGGAACCACACAAGCACGCTCATTAGACATGGCTCCACCAGATATTTGCTCTTCCAATGCAAGTGCAGTCACAGCAGTACCAAAAGAAGTACAAGGAACAGCTTCACACACAACCGATGGAGGATCATGATCTGAATCTGGTGGCACAACACCATCAGGAATATTAGTGACAATAGCAACCATGGGTTCAGCTACATCCAAAGACACTCCTGTCTCAGTTTCAGCTACAGTCAAAGATACTTCTCTTTCGGGTCTACTCAATGCAGATCCATGGGCTATTTGTTCCTTGGATGCAGGCAATGTTGCAGAAGTAGCCTTCTCCAGGCCAGCACTAACAACAGTTCCACAAACAGGCAATGAAACATCTTGATCCAAACCCCCTGATGCTGTGCCATCGGGAGGATTTTCCACAGGCAAAGAATTCAGATGCACTGCACTCTCTTGATCAGTTCCAGAACCAATTCCAGCACATTGATCAAACCCAGTGACCTGTGGTCCCTCTGATGTGCCTGTATTTAACTCACAATGCTCGCCATTGATCCTGACTGGATCAGTTGCTCTTTCTACAGGGCTGACTACAGCTTCACTTGGGAGAGTTTGTGGACTTGTACACACCATTAAGCAATCAGGAGCATCATTTCTATCCATATTATCACCACCATGCTGAGATTCAGCCATCATTAGACCTGCTTGTTTTTCACCCTGTCCATCACTATCTATCGATGAAGCTTGCTCCTGCCTAGCTTTTTCCTTCGCAGCAACACAGTTTTCTTCTAGTTTTTTCAGCTCAGCAACAAACAAATTCCTGATATGTTGAAACCTTTTAGCATAATCTCTATCTAGTACTGCAAGCCTATCCATTCTCAATGAAACCTGCTGATGCATGTGGCGTATGATGGATGCCTCCATCCTGTGCTGATTTTCAAGCATCTCTTTCAATGATTTATACCTAGTGCAGGCAGCATTCTTTTCTGTCTCATATTCCACTCTGAACTGCCTCTGCAATGCTGTCTCAATTTCACCAGAAGCTTTTGAGGTATCATTTCCAGGCAATTGGAACTCATGTTCCAACATCTGTGTGGTACAGAACTCCTTATTGGAGCTATCTTGGTTTAGTGTCAAACCCATAGTCTGAACTTTACTATTTTGGGGGCAAGCGATTGCTGAATGTGGAGAATTTGCACCTGACTGGACCAGGTCAACTATATCGGTAGCTTCAGGAGATTGTGCCACTCCAAAATTTCCCATATCTTCCAGAAACATCTTTTTCAGTTCTCGCAACATTGAATACACTTGCTCTACTTCTTCTTTCTTGCAGCGATAGTTCAAATGCTTTACAGCAAGGTCAATGGACTCTCTGTGACGTATTTTTTTCTTCAGCAAAGATGCAGAAGTCCAGCACTAAATTTTAAAGAGAGCAAACTATTAAGACATTTGAAAACAATGGCAAGACATTCTCACAAGATCAGTACACTAAAATTACGTATTGGCAGAACTAACCAACCACATGCATAATGCATAAATTAGGATTTGCAAAAGCATATATTACATATAAATCTATATAAAAGCAGTGACAGGAAGGCAAGATAAATTTTCAGTATGAAGTTAGTATTCAGTGCAACGATGCAACCCACTTGACTCTTTGACAGTCTTCACAAGAATCAAAAGTCAAAGATTAAGGCTTTTTGGAAGCAAATGATGCCTTATATTACCTTTTTTCCCTTATTAAAGGGGGTGACAGTTTTAGGAACCAATGACCACAAAAGATGTTCTATGATTCTCATGTCATCTTAAGAGAAAGTTAACCAATATACTGTTTTCATTAAAATAAATGCTTTCACTGCAATTGGAATAAGGAAATAATCACAATTCGGTTGGTACAAATTGTAAGTCCAGGAATTGAAAAGTTTTATTATGATAAGCTTGCAAGAAGTATGTCTAGAGGCCACTTTTGGTACATACTAGACACTTAGACATCCTCCTTTTTCTTTTCCTTTTTCAGTTTAGTCTGTGTTCTCTTGGCTATTTGCATCTCTTTCTCTTACTCTTTCAATTTTTGGTTTTTCATGTTGTACAAGGCTTAAGTTATAGTCTTCAAAACTTTTGCACAAAGCCAGCACCTGGTGGTGGTTCTAATTACTCACAGTGTGATAAAAGGAGAGCCACTTCATCCTCCATAACATCATATTCCAAGGAGGTTTAAAAATGAAGTTTCTGAAGTTGCTGAAGTAGCTTCTTGGGTCACAAAGGATATGGCAGGGCCCTTTGATCAAGAGCAGAGTTGTTATGTGACATTTGATGGTTTGACTAAACAAGATGTCAGGCCTGCAGGCCTTTCTTTAACCACGGAACAAAAAGACTTGTGTTTTCCTAGCTTAGATATCCAGTCCCTTAGGGGAAAGCCAGTTAACTTAATACCTTCTTCAAGCAAAAGTTGAGATTCCTTTAGCGATTCCACCTTAAAAGAGAGAAAAAAGGTGGCAGAGGAGATTGAAAGGCATGCCAAAAATTATGGATTAAAAGTAGTTTCTCCAAACCAACTTTCACCAAAACTGCCAACTACCTTTGTAGAGGTGGTTTCAGGTCCCAACTCGTTTCCTAGAGCTACAAAGGTGAATGTTGCTATAAATTATGACGTTGAACGTAAGGTTTGGGCCAAACCACATAAATCAGCATCAGAAATAGGAGAATGCACATGGAGAAACACTCTTATTGGATACATTTAAGGGAGAAATCTTGATTTCCCACTTGTCCAGAGGATTGCAAAAGTAGTATCAGATAACAAAGACCTTCTAGAAGTACTTGCCAATGGGTGTGGGTACTATCTTCAGGTTTGCAGATAAAGAATCACTCCTAAAAGTCCTCCATCGACCTTTGCTTTTGCTAATAAGCTTTCAGTTCTAGAAAGATAGAGGATTGATATGCCCCTATTGCGAGTACACTCTAGAAAAATGCCAGTTCCCCTAGGGTGGCAGGGTGTGTGGGCTGGGCTGGGGGTTGGAACCCTATGGAATTTCTCCATAATGAGGGGGTTAGGCATGCAGTTAATGCTTCAAGAAAGCCCCTGCATGTCAACATTGTCACTGCCACCAATGAGCAGGTCTGCTACGTTCAAGCATCAGTGGAAATGGAGGCTGACAAGGAGCTCCTAAAGGAGTTTGATATGGAGTGCGCAGATGGTTCCATTCACAAAGTGGAAATGGAATACCACCTCACTCCTAGATGTACTGAATGTTGCATATTTGGGCATTAGTAAAAGCATCCTTATTCGAATGTTGAGGTGAAGCCAAAGGTTGACCTGTGGAGGAAGCTTTGAAGGAGACAATAAAGAACAAACATGTGAAGTCAAACAAATGTATAGTGATTAATGGAGGTACAGAGAAAAGGGCATTAGTGGCTACTCTAGTTACTCCAAGTAAGGGCAAAGCTAAGGACACTTTTCAAAGTTTGGACCCAAGCAGCTCCACTTCTTTTCCTACACAAAGATGCATTGAAGATCCATACAGAGTTCCATTTGACACATTTCAGCAAGTAGGCTCTTATGATGAGACTGGAGTTTACGCCCGAAAGGATGATAAGAGGGTATGGGTGTCCTTTGAAGAAATAAATCTGTTGGTTGTAGGCTATTTTAAGAAGTCCTTAAGGAACCTCCTTCTCCTCTCCTTGCAGGCAAAATATTATCCTTGATGAATATAAGGTCAACATGTTTTGAGCAAACCAATTTCCAATGACAAATTTAAAAGGCCCCAACGGGTATGGGCCAAGTTTCTTTCATGATTCATAGGTGATTATAGGCAAGGAAGTCACTTTGGCCATCAAGGAATATTTCTTCCCTACAGGGTGCCTACTTAAAGATATTAATTCTACCTACCTTATGCCTGTAACTAAGGTCAAAAAATTCAAATCTCTAAGTGACTTTCAACCTATAGCATGTTGCAATACCCCTTATAAGTTCATTTCCAAAATTCTTCTTGACCAACTGAATCATTTTAGTGCCTGTTTTGGTGAGAAAGGTGCATACAGCTTTCATTAACGGCCGTCGGATTGTGGATAACATCGTAGTGGCCCAGAGTTAAATACAACGTCAAGGTTGATCTCATGAAAGCTTATGGTCATGTGCAATAGAGCTCAATTCATATTTTATAGGAAAGCTTTGGTTTGCCTATCCAATTTATCAATCAGAACATGACTAGCATCTCATCCCCTATTTTTCCATAAATACTGATGGGAAACTCACTAACTATTTTGCATCATCTAGGGAACTTCGTCAAGGGGACCCCATAATCCCCTACATTTTGTGTTGGCAAAGGAGTTATCAGGTTTGCTTAAACACAAAACTTCACATGAGAGTTTAAATTTCCATGGAAATGTAACTTGTAAGAAGGAGAAACTCACACATTAGTGTTTTGCAGATGATGTCCTCATTTCTACAAAAGCAAATGTCTTCCATAGAGTTGATAAAGAGGGGTTGGACAAATTTCATAAGTTGACGGTCTAAAGGCTAATCAAATCAAGAACCAAACTCCTCTTAGTGGTATTGGACATAAGACTTCAAGCTAATATTACCAGAATATTGAGGTTCTCCACTCGTGTTTTACACATCCTCTACTTGGAGTTCCTCTCACCTTTACAAGTTTTTCCACAAGCATCTGTATGAACCTTGTAAACAAACTTGCATCAAGAATCAATCATTGGACAAGTAAACCACTATCATATGTGGCTGAATCCAACCAATTGAGAGTATTTTGTTTTATTTACAAGTCTACAGGATATCCATTTTTGTTCTCCCTTAAAGCATATTAAACATGGTTGAATCTAAACTCAAGCAGTTATTGTGGAATAGCAATGATGAAGAAAATGCAAAAGCAAAGGTAAGATGGAGTGATGTCTGCAAGCCCAAAGGTGAAGATGGGTTGGGAATTTCACATATACATCTTTGGAACAAAGTTGCCCAGCTTAAGTACATTAGGATCTCCCTATGGACTTAGGTGATTCCTTATTGCCCGGTTGGATACAATCTGAAATTTTGAAGAAGCAAAATTTTCTAGTGCATTAATGCTTCTTGGACATGGAGGAATATCTTATGATCTAGGCCTCTAGCCCTTTAGCTTTTGAAATGGTGAATTTGGAAATGGCAATACCATCTCCTTTTGGTACAACTCAAGGCATCCTAAACGACCATTAGTGTATTAGCTTGAAGAAAAAATCACATTAGAGGTTGGCTGGCGTAAGCATACCTTGCTATGCTCTCCATTAATGGCACAGATTGAGAATGGCCAAAAGGGGATGTTTTGGAGACAAATCAGTGGTAACCTTGGGTTTATTAAACCAAACTAGGCTAATAGCAATAGATCATATGGAGAGAAAAGCCATCCAAGGGGCTCTTGATCAGGCATGCTTACTATCTAACTAGAGATAGAGCTTCGACAGTTGCTTGGGGTCCTATTATTTGGAACAAACTTTAGCTCCTAGACTTGCATTTATTTTATGGCTCATTGCCCATCAGCACATCTATACCTTGGATAAATTGATAAAGCAGGGTTCAATTACTTCAAATTGCTGTCATTTGTGTTGCAAGGAACCAAAAACCATGACCACCTCTTTGTGAAGTGAGATTATGCTATGGAAGTATGGAAAAAGGCCAAGGAACTTATGCATTGGCCATCACAAGCCCCTCCAGCCTTTGACTCCATGTGAAGAATGTAAGAAGTCTTTTGCATGGGCATCACAAGAAAGCTAGAGCAGTGGTACGCTTTTACTTGTCAAGTTGGTGATCTAAGCCATTCAGCTGAGGTTTTGTCGAGAACCACTGAGCTTTTGATGGCCATTTTAACAACCTAGGCATCCTTTTGTTTATTTGGTGTCTAGTTCAATATCATAGGTTTCTTGCATGCTTCAATGCCTATAACCTTGCTTCTTTTATATAATGAAAATGCAAAAAATTTCTGATCCTACCCAAAAAGTTCTTTTTTGTGATAGGTCTTTTTTATGATAGGTCCCATGTTGACATTAGAAAACAGAAATCCACTCAGACAGCGACCTTCATCTCATTAACTAGGTAAGTAAAGGACCTTAGCTAGATATGACTGGAATACGCATATTTGGAACACAGCCAAAGTGAAGGAGAATCTCACCACAGCTAATTGGAAAGCCTGTAAAATAGTTTCTGGTTCCATGTTGACATGACGATTCTTGATGACATATTGCAAAAAGTTTTCGACCATGGACTTCAAATCATCCTGCAGTTACAGAAAACATTTTCGGATACAATATAATACATTATTAATACTAATGTAGGTGCATTTTAGACAGTACCAACCCCCAGGGCCAAGCGATGGTAAAGTTCTCAAGCAGCAAGAATTTTATCAACAGTTAAGTGGTATTCTTGTTGAGGAAGAAAATCAGTGGGCTTTCACATGTCAAAGTTCTTCAGGCAACAAGTTGGCTCATGGACAAGTACAGTTTGACAATATCCCAGAGAGCTCATTATCTCTTAACATATTGGTACTCAAATGAATATTCATTAATTTTCAATGCCTAAGAGTAGACGATTATGGCCATCATGTTTACCCATATGCACAGTAGAATAATATCATGTATCAAAAATGTTATGTTCAATTATGCATGTATGCTTGCGTGTATGTGTGTGTGTGTCAGCTGCTGCTGCAGCAGTAGATGTGTGTGTATCTTGAGCCATTGGTGCAGCAGCAGCAGTAGCATGTATCATGTGACGTGTGTCATGTTGCTGTCCTTTATTTTAGGGTAGTTATTAGCGTAATTTGTATTTTTAAAAGATGTGGTCAATTATGTGAAAAGTGGGAGTTTTGTGAGCAGTTTAAATAGATGGACAGTTAATGGGTCATAGGTGAGAAAATAGAGCACAGTTGATGTTGGAGAAAAACACTGCCATCCTGTACTAGTTATATTGACTAGTGTAATGGAAAAGGAGAGCAGAGTACTATTTTCATAAATCTACAGTCTTGGAGTGCTAAAAAGGTCTTCGCTCTCTCTTAAATTGCCTAAAATAGAGATGTAAGGTAACAAGACCTAAATATCATCTAAACATTGGCAAATTAGGAAAGGCCACAAAAATAAAGATATAAGCAATCAACAATTCACCGACCATGACCACAATGACAAGTGCAATCCTATTACAAGTTGGTATTGGAGCTACTAACCATAGGTGAATTTTTGTGTTCTTCATGAGCGAGTTATTCGTTGCTATGCACCACGAGGACCAACATGAGAGAGGGTTGAATGAGAAGGAGAAAAGAAGCAAGTGCACCAACTGGATTTTTTTTTTTTTTTCAAAGTAATCAAGTTTAACTTTAATTCAAAGGAAGACATCTACACAAAACTGTTAAAAGATAAAAGGAGTAGTAGAACTACTCAGGATATAAGGATATACAAGCTCGAAAGAGAGAAACGACAGTAAAGTCTCTGAGCAATACAACAAATCAACAATTACTAGCAAGTTTTGCATAAGCTGTGATCTGGTTAGCTAAAAAGCAACGAATGAGTAATTTGTTTTTCCCAGACAGAGTTTCTGTGTCTCCAGATGCAGTAAACAGCCTCTGCAAGTGCACATTTCCATGATTTAGCAATCAGATTGGATGAGGAAATGAGGTTAGGAGGGCCGACCATATACTAGACCAAGTATAGAACCTCGGAAGTCATTGAAGCATGTCAGACTTTCTTCCAAACACATGGAGAGTGAGAACATGTGTATATGCCGCAACAAGTAGTGGACATGGAAATGCCCTACTGGGCAAGCCTATCAAGGTTCTGAATTTTCTCTTGCCAAGCAAGCCAAAGTATGAAGGCATGCCTGGGCAAATGACCCTTGCACCAAACAACTCTAGCCCATAGTGCTTCAAGGCAAGGGACAGAAAGGGTTTGGTAAGCATTTTTGATGGAATATGTACATGAAGGGCAGTTAACCCAAACCATCAGATTGAAGGGAGTTTCGTTGAATTGATGGAGGCATCTGGAATTTTCCCAAAACCTACTTGGCAAACTCCAATTATTTCCTTGTATGATGGAGCATAATCTGGCATTTATAGTAATTGTGGAGCCCGCTGTATCTCTTGTGCTATAAATTAAGTCCAAAGGACCACTTGGTAGCCAACAATCAGACCAGAAGGAAATTGAAACCCTATCATTGACCTTCCACCTGAAGCGTGGTCTTGACAATGTCCGAAGTTTGAGGAGCTTCCTCCATGTCCATGAATACAATGATGAGACTTTTACAGTCCAAAAGTTTTTATCTTTAATAAAGGAAGATTGGCGATTGCACCCATTCCACCTGAAAGCTAGTCGAATTTTCCTCACAAAGATGCCAAATGTTTGAAATTGAGTAACTTTGTTCCAAATGTGAAGTCTAGGAATACTAAGGCCACCTTCATCAATTCAAACCATATCCTATTTGACCTTAGCCATGGTAGAAACAGTAGATCTTCCACTCCAAATGAAATTACGCATTTGTTGTTCAACCTTATAACCCCTATGATGTCACAAGTCAACTTGAAGAGGGATTTAAAATAAGCTTGAGCTTCTTGTTGCACTTTTAAGTCACCACTACCCTCAAATCCATTCTCTCACTAAGGATCCAATAGCATTCCCATTGTGTCTTTAAAGGAAAGACTTACAGAAGAATGCTATATTATGTTTTTATCATGAAGTTACTTGACTCTAGATTTTTGCTTTAAGAAACTGTCTTCAGCTTCCCTGAAAAGATGATAATCTTTGAGAGCTCTCTGCTCCTCTTCAAACAAAGAAACATCACCCTTTGATCTGATCTCGGTTTGAATTTTCCTCAAATGCTCCTTTGCAAGAAGCACTCTATTAGAAATATTAGAAAACGTTGACTTGTTTAGAGCTTTCAATTCCTTTTTCAACAGCTTAAGCTTTGACACCACTTGGAAGGATTTAAAGCCTTCAATCTCATCCTAAACTTTAGCCACTATTGCTTTAAACCCATCAGCTCCAAACCCAAATTCAAAAAACTCGAAGGGGGTTTTCTCTGGTTCCCTCTAGTATCTAAAATAACAAGCCCCCAAGTAGTGATCATAGAGAAGGGGGAATAGGATCTTCACATTTGTTTTGGGAAACCCAGCAAGCCAAGCTTGATTTACAAGGATGGGTCAAGTTTGCACAAAGTTAGGTTAGAAGCCTGCTTGTTCAACTAAGAGAAAAAATCCCCTACAAAAGATAGATCCACCAACTCCACTTGGTCAAGGAAAACTTGGAAATCATCCATAACTTGGCTTCTACACATATTTCCACCTCATCTAACTTGCACAAAAGCTTGTCACATTAAAATCCCCCATAAAAATTCAAGGTTTATCAGCCAAGGAGGGGATGAGAGAAAGAAGGAAGCTCCATAATAATTTCCTATCTTGATGGGAACTTGCTCCATAAACAAAGAATACTTCAAGAACAACAATGGACCACAAAGTAGTGCACACATGATGAGTGTGCTACTGGTGTTCTTTCACAATATTTAACAACAAAGTCCTCAGATCCCAAAAAAGTCCACAGGTCCCATGCAATCAAGATTCTTGATCTTGCAAGAGGATTAAGAAAGTCCCACCTTACATCCAACCTTTGCATTATTGTATGCTCATTTAGAGAGTTTAATCTAGTTTATAAGAGTCCCACAAGAGAGTTTTTATGTTCTAAAAGTATCTTCCTTATATCTCCATCCTTAATACGATCGCTCATACCCCTCACATTCTAAGCACCAAGATTCATGGGCTTTCAAACAAAAACTGAGCACCTATAAGAAGATAGGTATACCAATGCTTCCTTTTGGAAAATTTTTTCTTCTTACCTTTGGAGGAGCTAAAACTTCTTCGACAAATAGAGTTCCTTCCACTACTCAAGGCTCTTTTCTTCTTTTTACAACACGACTGTGTGACCATGAGGTTGGTTTATTCAACTGGCAAAAGATTTTCCTCTTCACCTTCATTAAGAAGGAACCAAGAGTCCATTTCCCCTCCTTGCCCCAAGTGTTTCTGATGTGTGCAACAGAAGAGAAATCGAGGAAAAATCATTTTGAGTAGCATCCTCTTGCACAACTACAACAGGAGATGAGATGGGGCAAACAACATTATCATTCTTCTCTTTGAAAGGTGACTTATGCCCTGGACAGCTCTTTTTGGGGAGAAAGGACTTCAACACTCTCCTCCCAATAGTTTTATTCAAAGAGTAGAAGGGGTTGAGCTATGATCAAGGTCATCACTTGCTTCATACAAAGGAGTCCTTTCCTTCATTTTCACTTGTCCCCATTCTTCCTTAAGAGCATTTGAGAAATGGTTTGGAGCTTGCTCTTTTCTCCAAGTAGAGGAGTTGCAACTGTGTCCAAAAATTTTACAAGGAGGACATCTTGGTGGCATCCATTGATGCTTAACTTGAACAAAAACAAAGCCCCCACTACTTTCTATCTCCACTTGTCCAGCTAGCTACTCATGTGCCTCAACCTCTACAAGACCCCTAACTTGGTTAGCTCTAACCCTCTCACTACTTTCTATCTTCACTCGTCGAACTAGCTCCTCATGTGCATCAACCTCTACAAGACCTCTAACTTTGTTAGCTCTAACCTTCATGGCAATTAAGGAATCAGCTTGTAAGGCCTTCCCAACCCCACTCGCAATATAGCTAACACCTTCTTGATCTAGGGGCTCACAAGGGACTTGAGATAAACATACAATGGTCAGTTATGGCTTAGTTAAGGACATACATACCCTCCATTTTTTGAAGAATGAGGAGCCTCTAGGCAACGTACCATGGCTTCTCAAGGATGGGGGTAAGGTCTTTGTCCTTAGCAAACTAGAAATTTATATATATATATATATATATATATATAAAATAAAATAAAAATCATGACATTGAGAATGCCACAGTTCTTCTAGATTTAGACTATAGATTGAACAAGAGAGAAGGAGATTTTTCTACTAAGAACAAACCCCACCAAAGTGGAGCAAGATGTCTCGCCCTTGAAATAGGGCCTCGGTGGATTTGAGGAATATAACAAAGTTTAACCTCCAATACGCCAGAATGTTGGGCTGGAATGCAAGCAACAGCAAAAGTTTTCTATTAGGGAGAAGTAGAAGGTGGTATTGCATGGTGGTTTTTATCAGTTGGTTGTTCCAAAATTTCTTCCCACTTGTCTAAGGTACTATTTGTGGAAGTACTTTTGAAAGCTTCTTATGAAGCATCAACAAATGATTGCCCTAGTTAGCGTTGTGAAATCTCAAAGAGAGACTCAACTTCGGAAGCACACTGCTCAAGTTTGCTTTTTCCACCAAGGTCAATGCCCACTAGGTTGGAAGCAGGAAAAGTTGATTTTCCTTTATTTCTGAAAATTTCAACCTCACAAAATACCTTCAGAGAACAGCTCTATTTAACAGCCCATTTGGGAGGTGTTACAAATGGAAAAAGGTGCCTAGAGAGTGAAAACCGCCCCTAACATTCCAGCAAGATGGACCACCTCTCATAAGGTGACAAAAAGAGCGTGAAGCAGAAGAGAGCAAAGCAAAGAAAGCAAACAGAGGATAGAGAACGGAAAGGAAAATGTTTGAGAGGAGGGAAGAAAGTTTTGGAGCCCCAAGAGCGCTTTCTTAGGGTGGGATTAAGGCGGTTTTCTAGAGAGAAGGGAGAGCATTTTCTCTCTCTAGATGCTCATCTTGACTTTGACATTAAATTTTAGTTATACATATTTGTGTTGTCAATAGTGGCATATGGCTCTTTGAATCACCCTTTGAAGGCCACCCACTTTCAGTCACAAGGACAATGACATTAGTAATGTTCATATTCTTCATTGAGACATAAGGAGCATCAATCATAGGGTCCAACACATTTGCATAGTGTGCCAAATAGAATTTTCCCAACAAATACAAGAGTTTTTTCGCAAATTAATGGAACTAAGGGCTAATGAACTTGAATTTAGGGAAGGAAGCAACAGCCAGAGGAAATCAAGAGACCGGAAACGTAGTTCCTAACTTTTCCCAATTTGATTTCCCTTCGTATGATGGTTTGGCATACCCAATATGGCAGATTAATTGGTGGCACTTAAAGGAGGCCCACAATTATGGATCTTAAAGCTGGAGAGAGAGAGAATGCGTTTAACTTGGGAGGAGTTCAAACAATGCCATTTGAAATTGGGTCTACCTTTACAAGGAGATCATTTAGGAGAAATGGCAAAGTTTCAATAGTCTAGTAATGTGGAGGCTTACTAGTGATGCTTCTAATAATTAGCAGCAAAGGCCAATCATTTAACACCTGAGCAAGAGGTCGCAATCTTCATTAGTGACCTAAAGGAAGCCATTGCACAGGAGGTGCAACTCCGTTATCCACGTGACACAACTCATGCTATGGGCCTAGACAGTTGGGCAACATTGGGGGTTTCCTAAAGAAGTAGTCACCCCTATGTGCACAAAGGAGACGATCAGGCAGTAAGGAAGCAGACCTGTCACTTTAAAAACTCACACTACTTTTGCTAAACAACTTAGTAGAGAAGAAATGAGGAAAAGCAAGTAAAGGGGCTATGCTTAATGATAGTACTCCACTGGTCATCAATGTAAGAAACTTCTTTGGCTGATGTTAGAGGATAAATTTGTAAGTAGGGAAAACGAGGAAGAGATTTAATGGGGAATTGGAAGTTAATGGCACCTTAAATTAGTCGCAATTTATGGCCAATTATGTGTGTGCACTGAGCTGTTGGTGCAGCAATGTTTGTGTGTGTGTGTCTCGAGTGTTATTGGTGCAGCAGAAGCACATACAGGAGAGAAAATATGGATCCGTTGATGCTGGGGCTAAAAACTTTGTACAATTTATATTGAGCAGTGTATTGGAACAAAAGAGGGAACAGCCCTACTCTCATAACTGTGGAGTCCTAAGAGTGCTAAAGAGATCTTAGGTTCTCCCTAGAGTTGAGCCTAAAATAGAGATCGTAGAGCTCAATCATCTAAGCATTGTTACATTTTATCCAAAATATGTGACAAAGTCAAACTGGGTATAGATATTTAGATGAAAAACACCATGAGGACCAGTTGGAATTAATGAAATGCATATTTCTTATCCAACCCTTGAAGTAAAGATGCTCTACAACAGATAGGAAAAAGGGATATTCCAGCAGGATATGTCTTGTCAAAGGAGAATAATCATACCGGTAAATCCAGTGTTTCACATAGTCTTGAAACTTCTGGCTTTATAAGGATGTATAGACTCCTTTGAGCATCTTGCAATACCACATTAGATCCAACTGCATTGCCCTCATCGGTTCCTTGTGTTCTCCCCACTGAAAGGATTGCAGGCCTAGAACTCCCTGCACCAATGGATTGAGGAAAGCATTTGGTAAACAAGTTTCAGTAGTCCACAAAACTACATTTGCAACTTTACCAACTATTCTTTTAAGAGAAAGAGAACTTTATTTGCCCTTTTAAGAAAGAAAGAAAAGCATATTCTCTAATCAACTTACCCCCCTTCCCCCCTGGAGCAAGTTCATCTCCATCCATTCCTGGTTTACAGGATGAAGGAACAGAGTTGATGCTTGCCAGCTTCCGGCGCTTCTTATCATGCTCATTGTTATCAGGTTCCAGTTCCTTTGGCAAGTGATCAGTAACTCGAACTCTTTTCCTATTCATATGCGGTAGCATAAATTTCCAGCGAGGTCGCTTTCCTTGCAGTAAATTTGCCCAGAATACATGGGGCAACCCTTCAGCTGCACACTGGATTTTGGATTCACCAAACAATGGATAACTGGAATTATATAATCCTGAAATTTGTTCAACTTTGATGATATTGGAGCAACTTCTAGAGTTACTTTCCATGTTCCGAGGGAGTAAAGTCAAAAATTCACCCAGAACATCTGTTATAAGTGATTGAACTGAATCAACAGATGAATTCATACAAGACGATGAGCTAAAGTTTCTCTGGAACTCTTCCAATTTTGTGAATAAATATGATGCACCCCACATGAGTAACATATGATTTATCGCTGAGTTTGTGTTCTGAAGTTTGCTATCATCAAGAGGGATACCTTGCTTAGCACAAATTAAAACCTTTTCTTCTATCGTACAGGAACAATAGAAGCGAAATAATTTTATCTGTTCGAATTGCGATTCAACCAAAATTTTTTGCAGATACTTTATGTCATTTGCTGGGTTCCAGTCACTACTATATATGATCACCACATCCACCAATGATAGTTTAATGCTAGAATGACAGGCACGTGTTTCCAACAATAGAAAAGATCTCCCACATTTCTGGTCATTGAATCTTTTTACTGCATTTTGCTTCTTAGTAAACCTTGCATCCACTCGTTCATATGAATCTTCACCAAATTTTGGTCGCACCAAATCTTCCAGGAAATCTCCAATGGAATCTTTCCCAAAATTCTGTCAACAAATTATTTAATAGAAACTAATTCAAATCAACTATTGATCACATTATCATTAGAAGTAGACATAGAACAACCCATCCAGGATAAGATGCCAGTAAAGAAGAGTATATGAAACTGGTCTCATATTATTGAACTTCCATGTTAAGCATATCCATCGATCCATTGCCTCATATACAAGAAGTCAAAATGTCACTGAAGAAAACATCATCTAGTTCAACCCTAAAGAACAATCTTTTGGAAACAAAACACAACTGGAAAAAAGAAAATAACAAAACTGGATTAAAAGATGTGTCTATCTGTAGGAAAGGAGGCAGGAAGAGAAGAACCAAATCAAATTAGTGACAAGCTCTGATGAAGTGAAGTAACAGCTTCAACAACATCGTCAGTGTAAAACCCTTAACATACAATCATAATCACACGAGGAACATATACAAAATAAGAAAAAGCAACTGGCCTTTAGTCAGAAAAATGCACTTTGGGCATATTCCTTTGACAATGAAACTAGTCCTACAGCAGTAAAGCACACATGAGCCTACAAACATTCTGTACGTGTGTGAGTAGATGGGTGCCAAAAAGAAAGCAAGAGATCATCTAAACCTGAAAAAGGATAAGAGCTCTAAGCCCTCGATTCTTCAATTCGGAGAGCATTTTGTAAAGAAGCTCCAGCTTGCCACTAGCTTTTATTCCAAAATCTAAGCAATTTTCTGGTTCAAGATCCCTTGTCAACAAACCATAAACGGATTGCTCCACAAGGTATGGATGGTCACAGCACTGTCAGAAGAAACCCACAAAAAATTGTGTTATTAGAGTCTCCAAACATTAATGCTAAGTATGAGCATCATAAAAATTACTAATATCAGTATTGGGACGCACATTACATGTAAAAAAAAAGTATTGGAATATAATGCTGCCAGGTTAAACACATAACAGACCAACAGCAGAATTACACTGCAATTTCTCAAATTCTATCGAGCGGATATTTCAATAAGTTTATCTCTTGAATGGTTTTTCAATCACCACTCAGGCTGTCGTATGGATTTGCCAAATGTATAAAGATTGCCTAAAGCTTGGGGCTAGACCAGTATATCACAGGTATCCCATCTTATCAAAGATTAATGATTTGAACTCTCTATCAAATCTGCTATTGACAAAATGCACCTAATGCATGCTTATTCTAGTAGCAGTTATTCTTTTGTTATTGAGGACAGGGATTAATTACTGAGAATCTGAAAACTTCTGTCAATAGCTGTAGCATTCACAAATCTACAGCAGACAGCATAATCTATTCTTTCACTGGCACCATTTTAGTGAAATGTGAAACATTCACCTCAAGGACACCGAGTTGCATGGGCCATGATAGTATAAGATGCTGCAACCTTTCCAAAGCTGAACTATGAAATTTCACATCATGAAACCAGATCTCTTTTGAGAGGCATCCCCCATTCCCGTACATGGAACAGTTAAGAAAAGAGAAAAGACAATGATATTCAACTTTATAAATATAAATAATTAAGAATATTTTATGTTATGAAATCTACATTGTCTTATGGCCTTCATTCTATCTTCAGAAATGTTCTACTAACCAATAATGCAATTTATGACAAAAATAACCACCAGTGAACCTACTGCTCAAGTATAGTGTCACCAAGAGTTGAAGAAAACCATCTATCAAAAGATAGTTAAAGAAAACCATATCTTTTTACAGCCAACTCCAGCTCTTTCACCTTAAAATAACACCTATTATCAAAGAGTCCATAGATAAAAGGCCCTATATAGATCACCAGTGACTAAACCTAAATGACTATGGACATGCATTGATAAAGGGCCAGGATAAATCAACAATAAGTAAACAATATAATTGAGATAAAAGATAATAAACCTTCCGGTTAGCAATAACAAGATCACGCAAAGCACCAACAGGATCACTTCTTGCATGTGAACGGAGTAAAATCTCTTGCTCAAGAAGTGTAGCACAGTACTGCTCAAGCTGCACATTTGATAAATGGACAGGAACCCAACACTCCAACCTGGAAACAGCAGGATTTTGAGTTAAATTATAAGCAGCTTAAAACCCAAAGTAAGAGATCACAGCAAATATGTAGGCATAATGTCTATTCCAGACAACAAAACACATTCTAGATACAACAAATCGAATAACAAAGATTCCTTGTTATTGTAAACAGGTTCTCGACAAATGCACTGCCAAGTATTTTTCTACAAGATGGTTTTGCTTACTTGTCTTCAGCCAATATTGTCCGTCCATCTACAAATAAACAGGTACTTCTCATCTATCGATTTATGCCAATCCTAGTAACCAGAGCTTGCAGTATAAGCCAATTACCAACTTGACAGATTAAATGATTAAATACCATTGCATGGATCTTATACTTGTTCATGTACCTCAAATCTCTTCATTCAACTTACCAAGGAAATCTCTCCATCCCAAAAAATCAGTTTCTTTCATTTTCCTTTAAGCCTACACATCCACAAAAACTTCATGCACTCAAATCTGCTCCTCATCAAGTCACACATAATTATAGCCACAAGAAAGGACACGTTGGCATGATCACTGCACCACCTGATAACAACTACCAGCAATCTATAGTGCTTGTCAGCAATCTCAAGTTCCTCTTATTTAGATTTTTTCTTAATGCATAAAAACATATGCTATTGCTTCAATTTCCATACCTTTACTTCCAGTTTAGCCTATTTAACTTATTACCTGAACTACTTATAAATTCTGACATTTCAACAACTATTACATTACAGCTTTCGTGTTTCTGCTATTGGCCACTGGCAAGGGAGCCTAATGGTGGTATTGCATGCTTAGTTTCATCAGAAAATCTAATCTATTCCATGTGCAAGTAACAAACTCTATATTTAATCTAATCATGCAATCTCTAGAATGCATCTTTAATGCTTTCCACTAGTACTAGGGAGGAGGGGTTGGGGTGTTGGGAGGGGTGAAGAAGAAGAAGAACACTTTGGCCATTATGAATTTGAACAAATTACTTACAAGAACTTCCTGCCAAGCTTGCAGACAGAATTCATTTCTTGTTCACCACTTGTACCAACATCTTTGGAAGGTTTCAAAGGTTGGCTATCTTTATTTGACCATTCATCGAGTGCACAGCTAACAACCACTTCAGCCTCCCCCCTATCCTAACGCAACATTAGAACATAACAAAAGATACATTATGACAAGTTCTATGTATATACAAGCCAATTCAAGAATGCACGCAAAAGAGACCCACAAGGAGGGCCACGAGTAACTTTTTGGAAGTGATTAAAGAGACCATGTAGGAAGGTCAGGGGGAGAACCACCAGAAAAATCGCGTTCAACAATGTTCAGCTCTTTTCATTTCTAAATTAGAGGGGGGGGTGGAAATTGCGCAATTAATGAAAATAATGATGTTGTAAAGATGTTGGTTTCAAACATTTTGAAGCTTTGCAGCTAGATAGTGCTTGCTTTAAGAAATAAGAAATCTGTTAAGAATATTTGATGCTCAAATCACATGTTGACATTAAGGCATGTGATTGAAAATTCACTATAACCATAAACCCATGAGAAGATACTATAGTCAATCACCTCCTTCTTTAAAGATCTGCATGGTTTTTTCCGACAAAATTGGTATTTTTGTACCTTGAAACCAAAGGCACAGATGCAGTGTTGACATGTGAAGTGCTTGCAGGGATATCAATGTCCACGGGATCCGAGTTTCCTTGTTCCTCATTAATGACCACTGGGGAGATTTCCAGGCATATGGCACCATCTGATGTCCTCAAATTAGCATCACCTGACAACTTAGGTTCTAGGGAATGGATCCCTGCTCTTTTCACATCATCTACCATGACAGTGGCTTCCACTTTATCAGGTATGCACATGGCACCATCTGACGTCTTCACATTAGCCTCATCTGGCAATTTAGATTCTACGGAATTGCTCCCTGCTCTTTCAGCATCATCTGTCATGACATTGGCTTCTACTTTATCAGGTGTAAGATGTTGATCTTCTGGAGTAGACTCCAACTTAGTTGCATCTTCAGCCCTTTCAGTAGAGTCCACAGGATCCTGCGCTGGAATAAAGGAATTCTCGGCACAATGTTGCTCCACTATTTCTCTGACACATTGACCATCGTTACCAAGCTCTTGACAATTGCCAAAGGATCCATTAACTTCACCCAAATCCTCACACCGAGAATCTCTTTGATCAGGTTGATGATATTTATTCTGTGTAGTGAAATCACTGTGATCATCTGTGAAAATAGCGCAATATACAATTTGTTACAGGTTGTACGTATCTTTTTCATGTGATGCATTTGAAAGAACAAGCAAGATAGACTTGATGCAGTTAGAATATCAATTAATCAATTCCATTGCTCATTACAGAAAACAACTGAGTATAAATGATTATTTTTTGGATAAATGAGCATAAATGATTATGCATCCACTCAAACTTAAAGGAAGACCTGGAAAAGCAGAAAGCAAATGTCCATGATACATCCTATTGCTAAAGTTAAAGTGTAAATTACTGAAGCCTGCTTCAGACTAAAACCATTTGTATCCCAGTTTTCCTGCATCGATGCATATTCAGCCATATAAATTTAACAAACTTCCACAAATCATAGCTAAAATCATTAAGTTTCTTATGAACACACTTGAGGTGCAAAAAAAAAAAAAAATGCATCTTTCCCTGCATGACTCTAGCAGCATAAAGTTAATGTAAACATCTTCCTCCACAGCGTCATTAAGTAGTGAAAATTTATAACAGGTGTAGAATAATGATCGACTTATCACCACAAAAAAGATAGTTATTATTATCATACCACGATAAATAAGATTGATACTTCAACAAATTCAAAATTTTACTCTTTTGTTATTTTTGGTTTACAATTTATTAGTTTTGATACTTGAGGATATTTCGTTTGCAGCAAATTCTTCCGTAAAGAAGACCACTATTTGTCTTCTCTTTAATTAAGACAGGGAGTATAGATTAAGAACCCAAGAAACAAACAGGTAAAAGAAAGACAGCAACCTGATGCGTCAACTTCCTTGTCTTGCTTCTGAAACAGAGATAGGTAAGCATGTACGTGTCTCTTTTTTCTCATCTGGACAGATCCTTCATTATCTCCACCATTTTTGCCAACCTCTCTTCTATCAACAGGCAATTGTCTCATATTATTTCCTTTATATCGTTTCTTGCCTTTGGAATGAGATGAACCTGGACTTCTGCTAGATGGTTCCAGTCCTGAAGAGCTTAAAGAGCCTCCCTGATTCTTACACCTCTCGGACCTCCTCAGTGGACTTGAAGTCTTCTGCTCCTTAAGCCTATCTGAGCTCCTAGTAAGAGGGGGGCTTGTTGGTGCCCCCTTCTCACGGCTTTCAGACTTTTGACTAGCTGGGGTACCAGGAACCATTTTTTTTGAAGGAGTCTCCCGGGCTGACCTCCTCAAAGCAGATGATCCTGATGCTGCAAGGCCCGAAGCAATTTCTTCTTTGCCGTTACCATGTCTTCCTTTTGTATCATTGCCTCTATTTTTCAAGCTCAATCGAGAATCATTTCCCATCTAGCAGGTGAGAGTCAACATAAATAAAGAATATTAGAGCCCTTCACCTGAAGCCCCACCATAATGTATCTTTGGAAAAGCAATTCAAACAGGAAGATCAATATGCTCAACAGAAAAATGGAATGGTAAATGAAACCATTTCCGAAAATATATGCTACTTTCAGGAAAGTAACTCCATGCAAATACTAGTAACCATGTCTGACATCCCATTTTTTCACTCCTGCTAGATCTTTTACCTCTGCTCCTCATTTTCAGAAGCTATCTAATCTACATGGTTATTCTCAACATCGTTATATAAATATACATTTTTTTTATGCATCACTTTTTTGGGTTTGCCTTTGTCTACTCTCTTTTCTATGCAATAAATTTTCAGCTGCTGTGATGCTGTTATACCCCCATAACAATTAAATCATGCCAAACCCACCAAATCATTTGACCTATCTCATATAAGATGCCTACATCAGAAAAGATACAAAGTAACAAAGGCCTTGTGCAAATCAGTATGAACACCACAATGAATATGCTTGCACCCACATGTTTGGCTAAGAATGTAATATCAGCTTTCTACCTAGGTCTACCAGAAGAATGACAAAGCAGTGAAATTAGAGTCCAATGACAAAATGGAGTTCTAAAATGAAGCATATAAACAACAGATGCACAACAGTTGAAGACATTGAAGTCCACCACCTTTGAGCTGGGTACTCTATTGACATAATAACAAAACAAATATAAGGTCAGCATTAGAACTACTTTGTTCTCTGGTTTGTCACAAGGGAAGTCACTAAAATGTTGCATTTGGTTCACTAAAATAGCAAGGCTGGAAAAGAATAGCATTCCTCTAAGGATACTCTAGCGTTATTTTGTTCTACAACTAGGACCTTTTTTAATTAAAACTTATATTTCCGAAGGATTAGCAATTCCTCTAGTGAAAAGAAGAAAAGTTCCTTAACTTTTCCATATTATATAGAATTCAACAATACTTGTAGTATAGTGTTCTGCAGACCAAATAAGGGAATAGCTATTCCACAAATAATAAGGGCAAAATGGCAATTCCATTATGTCCAACCAATCACAATTTAAATGAGCAAATCTAAAAACTCGTGTTCTCCCATCTCCCAAGTTTACTACATTCACAACACTAATGTTTTTGCTTTTTCCTTTTTGTGCTGATTTCCAAACAACTATTCCTTTTTCAATGAATTAAAAATTACTACTCAAAGTAAAATAATTATCAACTTTTTTTTATTAAATCAATAAATTCATTAATAAGCAGAAGAAAGGAAGTACAACCGCAATGTGCAAGATCAAGGTCAACCCAAAATATATATGAAACGAATTAGGGTAAACCACTCAAATTACAAAGAAACAAAGCAACAATCAATCATCAAGAGATAAGGATCCTTGGGTAATAAAGCACTTGATGAGCAGCTGAAGAGGGAGGGGGTGCCAGTTTCCCTAAGCTAATCGAGTTCCTAACATGCCTAGGGCAATAGAAAATAGCAGCAAAAGCTATTGAACAAGCGGAAGTTTGCTTAGAGTTGCTAGCTATAGAAATTCATCCGATGTCCCTTGCTAAGTAGAATATATTGGTGGGCAGTTGATGACAACAATCACTTACACCCATATCTAGAGGGAGTAAGGACATCGAAAGCAAAGATGTTCAGGGCTTTCATCGGTAGAGCTACAAAGATACCAATCACTCCAAGAAGATATCCCCCCTAGACGGAGTTTGTTCAAGGTGTAGAGCTTTCTCTTAATAGCTAACCATAAGATGAAACAACGTCTAGGCAAAAACCTTTTTCCCCAAATGGCCTTTACCCACCGTTGTTGGGTGGATGAAGTTTGCGGTGCACTATAAGCACTTTTAATAGAAAAAACACCAGATGAAGAAGGGATTCATTGCAACCTACCCAGACCAGAGGATTTCAGCATGAGCATTTGAGGGACCTGAATGTTGTCCCAAAAGGGATGGGAAGGAAAGCTCCGCTGATCATTCTCAATAATAAAGCAAAGTTTAGCATTAAGAGGAAGGCCTAAGGCAGCAATTTCCCTCATGGAGTACCATCAGTTAGAGGCCCTTGAGAAAGCCAAAAATTAGACAATAATGGGATGGATAGACCATCACCCGCTACCCATCGAAAAAGATGGCAAACTACAAGCCACAACTTTAATAGCTTGCACCATGACCAAGAGCATAAAAAGGGGATTTTGACCTTCCAAAAACTTTCACCTTTGAGGAAAGTTGAACAAACCCAATCAACCCACAAACCCCAGCTGTTAGTATTGCATAAATGCCATATATGCTTCACTTGAGCTGCTGCATTCTAGGTCTCCAAGATAGAAATCCCAAGACCACCTTCCTTTATGGGAAGCACAAAACCTCCCATTTAACCTTCACTTTCAAAAATATATTTAGCCTACCACTCCAAAGAGAGTTTCTCATCAAAAGCTTCATATTACAAATTACTTTATTAGGCAAAATAAGCATGGAGGTCCAATAAACTTGCATGAAAAAATGACCAATTTTATGAGTTGTAATATTCCAGCATAAGATAGGAATTTGCTAGTCAAGAGTCTAGACACTCAAATATCCGTGCTACCTACGCATCACAATCTGCTTTTTTTTGTTTGGTAGATAGAAAAGGTATACCCAAGTAACAAATTGGCAAACTCCCTTCCTGGAAACCAAACGTAAACAAAGTCAGCAGTTTAGTATTCTCATCAACATTACAGAAGAATATCAAGCTTTTATTTCCATTGGCCTGAAGGCCTGATAGACCCTAAAAAGTGGAGAGAAGGAGAAAGCAAATGAAAAGATAAAAAAAAAAAAAGGAGCGAACAGGGGAAGAAGAAGGAATAGAGGTGAAGAAGCAAGAGAAGAGGGTAGGAGAGAGGTAGGATGAAGGGTAGATAGAAGGAAGGGGAGGGAGGATTTTTTCCTCTACATTTTGAGGAGAGAGAAAAGTTTCATTATCAAGCATTCTTTGCATCACATCAACCTATCAACTTTAATCAATAAAAACCTATAAAATTACCTGGGAAGAAAAATAGAATCAACACTATTTATGTTAGATTTCAGACCATGCATTTTACATCAAAAAATAGAGTTTTTCCTTTTTACCAATAACTGAAATTTTTTCTTTTAGGGCGATTGTCAGGTAAAATAATAAGCGAAACTTACTGAGTTTAGTTAGTATGATATTGTGACACAATCAGAGCCTCCTTTCTCTCGATAGGCTTATCGACTGGTGGAATCTCTATACTGGAAACATGAATATTTCCTTTCCTGGTATCTTTATACTGGAAAATAGCCTGTCCACAAGAAGTTAGCTCAGAAGTGTATGTTGTGTATCTGCATGCACATAGGTGTGCATGCACGACCAAGTTCATGTGTGTATGGGAGGTGGAGGTCCGAGCGAGAGTGAGTGTGAGCGTGTAAGGGTTGCATGCGTGAGAAAGTAAAAGAAAGAAAGAAAATGGCAATGATAAATTGGAATTTGATGCCTGGAGTAAAAACGGTTTTCACTTGTCTCCACAACAGGACAGACAGAATCTATCTAAAGGATCATAATTTCAAAAGCATGTCTCTTTCCTTGTTCAAAGTGATATTTATAAGTAACGATATAAAGTTATAGCATTTTTTTTTGGGTAACGTGAGATTATAAAGTTAAAGTTATAGCATTTAGTTTCTAAGGATTTAAAAGTTGAGAGAAACAACCAAAATGCATTCTCGAAAAACATCTCATCATCCGGCTTTGGAGAACTAGTTGTGAAGCTGCCTTTTAAGTACAAAAATATCAATGCTTCCTTAAATCTAAACCAAAAATACCCAAGTAAAACCCCTGAAAGTCTCCAATCAGCAGAAGATCCCTTTCCCAACACCACCACCCGATGCAAGCCTTTTTTCTTCTTTTCAGCTTTTTCTTAATTCAAACTCAATCAATTCAAAGACTAGACATGCCCAAGCCTTCTTCTCACCAAGGATCGGTTCCTATTTTACCATTGCCTTTTGTCTGAATAGAATAGTTTCCATTTCTTCAAAAATATTAAACCAATTGCTCCAGTTTCTTTTATTTTATCAAATTTTGTACCTCATATAGTTTCTCTTAGAATCAATGCTTTCAACTTATCCTGTCCAGTAAAATCTTTCATCAGCCACTCCTTTCAAGTTTCAACAACAACAAAATCAAAAACAAAACACATATCAATAAACAGTTACATGCACACATATACACAAAATAACCCAAACAAAAAGGAAAATATATATATATATATAAAGGCAACCAAATTCACCTATTCATTATACTCAAACTCTACAGTGCCTTTTTATTACGACCCGGGCACTGACATGACAAATTACGTGGGTTACTGAATTCAAATCCCCTGAAGCACTTTTCCTAGCTACCTACACAGCACAAGCTAAAAGATAACCAGTCATATTAGGGCCGTGTTCCTCAACTACCACAAGAAAAAGCCCTAACTTCTACACTACGCTACTATGAGAACACCAACGCCAAACGAAAAGACCTAATTACCTTCAATTTTGGACCTCATTGATCAATGTGGCTCGAAACTCGTGGATTGAAGTCGCTGCAAAACCTGAACTCCTGCCACAAAACAAGGTAAACCCATTTCAATTAAACGTAGCTTAGTACGGAATGTGAAGTAAACAAATAAAAAGAACTCGACGAAAACATCAAAAGTTAGAAAAATACCCCGTAAAGAAGAATGAAAATATGCTTTTTGGAAGGAAACAAGAGGAGAATTACAGAAAACAAGTCCTTGACTGTAGAGACAGCAAGTAGAAAGCGTTGTGAATATTTTAGAGAGAGGAGAGGGGCGGGGGAGAGAGAGAGAGAGAGAGGAGAATCGGACCGGTTCGGTTATGGCGGTGTCCGTCATCGTTGAAGGGCTCATTTATGGGCTCTTCTTGTACTTTACGGGCAGAAGAGAAATGTAAGTGCAATACCACCGGTTCGAACCGAAAATAAACCGACTTGTCGAATTGGGTTGCTGTTGGCCCATGGGCCTGGTATGTATTTATTTCTATAAGTGGAGGTCTTTTTTAGGGTAATACCTGTAAGTAGAAGTTGGAACACCCCATGTTTATAACACTTAACCCTATTTTTATAACTACCATACTTTATTCCAAAATTCTTAGATTTTCTTTTCTTGACTTGGTACTTTCCTTCTTTCTATCAGTATGGTTTATATATATACATATATAATTACTAAGCACAAACAGGTATAGTATTTAAACCTTTTATTATAAGAATAGATTCTAAAATTTTTATATTTGAAATCTATCTTATGATACTTCAAAATCACTTTGTACTTTATATCTTATAAATTCTAATAAGTATAATATATCTTATGAAACTTTACTTCTTCTTTTTTTCCTTTATCTTCTTTTGAAATAATATATAAATACATAATTAGTATCAAACTTGTAATTGCACTAATTAAATAAATAGCAATAATTAGCAAAGCTCTTTTATTTTTAATACATCTAACCATAATAATATGAAATTATAATAAGTATAATAGAGAATATTTCTATGATTGAAAATGTTTACCTCTTAGTTGAATTATGCTAAATTATTTTTTTTATCTTTTTTTTAATCATGAAAGTAACATTTTTATCAAATCGTGATAAACGCAAAAGCGAATAATCTTAACATTTTATTATAAGTTGAATACAAAAATTATGTACTGAGCATGAGAAAAAAAAATAGTATAAAAATGAAATAGTAAAAAATAAAAGAGAAGGTTTCATAAAAAAAAAAAAAGAGAGAGAGAGAAAGAAACAAACTAATAAACACTGAAACAAATAATCTTATAATTTCATTATAAGCTAAGTTTTTGTTATTATTTTTTTAAGATTAAAAAAATTATATTATTAATTTTTTATTTATCAATATTATTTAATTAATATTATAAAGTAAATATTAAATACTCTAAAATATATGCTTTATATGCTTTAAAATAAAGGTTTTAAAGTAAGTACAGAATAGAACATTATACTTTTACTCCTTTTTATGAGAACAAATTATGAGAAATTGCTATTAAAATCTACTTTATCGTCTATTTTACTCACTGAAAATCTATATTATGAAATAGATTACATGTAGTTAGCTTATATGTTAGAGTTATTTGTGCATATTATTATTTGTTATATATAAATTTTTTAGAAAACTAAGTTCATAAGGAAGAAAAGAGAAATAAAAAAATAAGAAAATTTTTTTATTTAAGCTATTGTAAGCGTCTACACCCCATACGTAGTTCTTTCATTTAGGAATTCTTTTATTCTTTGTTGGTTTTTTTTTTAATTTTCAAAAATAAATGCTTGCACTTTCGGTGATTAAAAGTTAAAAAAGAAAGAGAAGAGAAAAGAAATTTTTTTTTATCAATTCTGTTTTCTAAAAAAAAAAAAAAGAGGAATGTTTTCATTTTTTTAATATAAACTAAAGGGCACGAAAGAAAAGTTCTTTCTTAAAAACAAAAAAAAAAAAAACTTCTCCTTTAAGAGTCAAACAAAAAATCCTTGAAAGAAGCTTTCTTTTTATCCTTATCAAAAGAAACTTTTATTTTTAAAAGAAAACTTAAGAAAAAATATCAAAGGCTTTATAAAAATAAAAAATTTGACGCATAAGAGAAGATTTTTTCCAAATATTTACAAAGAAAAATAAAAGTGCTATCTCCATTTTTTTTTTTTGTTTTTAAAAATATTTTATTTGATAAAATGTTAAAAAAAAAAAAAAAAAAAAGACAAAATAGACTTACCTGGATATGAAATGCGTGCAGGTTGAACTCAATCCTGGAGGAGGTGTTCTATTTCAATCCAGCGGAGCTTCTTCAGCGGCTACAATGGAAGTCAAGCTTCAAATTTAAGCAAACTAATCTGTCTCGAATTCCCTTATCAAACACAAAGGCAGAAGCAGAACAAATAGGACGATGATTTTAAATTAGATTAGAGCTGAATATGGTGGTTTTGGATAAGGACTGGTGTTGACAGTGTTGACTTGGGTGGTCTAGGTAACTGTGCGTGGTAGCTTTGGGTTTCTGCAGTCACGAGGAGTGGTTTGTAACGGTTTGAACTAGCTGCGAGTGGTGATTATGGAGTTGCAGGGATCGTTAATAGTGGTCGGGGTTAGTGGGTATCGACTAATGAAAATTGCAAAGGTGATTTTTCTTTGAACTTTTTTTTTTTTTGGCCATTCCAGCTGGGAAACTCGACGAATGCTTCGCTATTTCTGGCCGAAGCCGGTATGTAGAAGATAAACTCGAGCTATGGTGGATAAGGCCGCAAGAAACCATGGCAATTTGAAAATGGACTTGAATCCGCGGTACAAATTAATCCAAAGGCAAAAAACCACTCGAGAATGGATGATTATCTATCCTAACCCTTGATTTAATTGATAAACCATTGGCTAGTTTTGAATTTAAGCATGGATTAAGCTAATGATAGAAATCGCTGGAGTTTTGAAATTTAAACTTCGGCAATCCGTGGCAGTACTCAAACCAAGGGTTAAAATTGAAAGATAGTGGTAGAAAATATTTTTTGCCATTGATTTAGACTAAAAATAGTAAAAAACAATGAGATTTTTTAGGAAGGAGTATTAACTGTTGTTGCTCGCTGCTTCCATGGTCGAACGTCTGTTTCGAACGTGTTCAACGAAGAAGGTGATGACCACGTGCTTGGTCACGTGACACGGGTTGAAAATAGGGGGAAAAAAAAAGGTGCACTTGCGCCTTTACTAGGTATCTAACTCGGATCTGTTCGGTTATCAGTCCATGCTCCTGTTGAGCTAGTGGCTCGTACGCCACTTTATCTTACAAACAAAATTATTTCAAACTTTAAGCAGCCTGAATGCCGAAACAAACCCCTTTCTCTTTCTGTTTTTTAAAGCCTAGCACTATGTTTGGCAACTTTTATGCAAAGTATAAGGGGATGGAAAGCTATTGAGAGGAAAAGAAAGGAAGGAAAATCAACGAAGATAGAAGTTTTTTCTTTGTTTAGATATGAATAGTGAAAATGGAAAGAAATGAATAGAAATATTTTTATTTCTCTTGTTTGGTTAGTATAAATAGAATAAAAAGAGATGATAAAATATATAATATGACCAAATTATCTTCATCAGAGCCAGCTCCTTTATTTTTCCTTTTCTTTTTTGAAGGTATAATGGTAATATCATAATTTTTCTACTAATTTCTCTTATTTTCTGCTCAATTTTGGAGAGAAATTTATTTGCATTTTAAGTAGAAACAATTCAGCTCATTTCCTTCCCATTCATCACATCTCCATCCTCTTTAAAATTAACCAAACACAAACTTTCTATTGCTTTCTACCCTATTCATTTGAGATTAACCAACTTCCACCAATCCAAACACAGCGTAAATACACGTGTAAAAATGATTTTTAAAGAAAGATTAATTCTACAATTTTCAAGTTTTAGTATAACTTAATATAGTTTATATTAAACTTAATTTAATTGATTTAAATTGAATCAAAGCTCCTTTCGAAACTTGAATGTTTTAAAATTATTTCTAAAATAATTAAACTAGATTAAGATTTAACTTTGGGAAAATTTTAGCATTTTTTCTTTAAAGCCTTGAAAACTATCAAATCACACATATGTATTATAACTATAAAAATGCCATTTTTTGAACCTAAATAATGAATTTGAATTTTGTATAATTAATTGGTTTTTCTACCCACATTTTAAAGAATTTTGACACAAATTCCTCTATTTTCTTAAGGCAATTCATTATTTTATTTTACAATGATAAAAATGAGATATTTACAACTGCATTTCTTTATAATAATATCCAATTAAAACTTTATCACAAAGACAAAAAGATGCCCCATTTTTGTCTAACTTGGCTCTTTAATGTCACCATGTGGTATTTTTTTATTACCTATTGTATTTGATTCGTTTTAAGGTCACCCTACAAGTTTTACACCTTCATATCTTTTAATCATCCTATAAGATTTATTCTTTTAATGATCACCCTATAGGTTTTGCACCTTTACTTTTTTTTTAATTACCCTATGAGATTTCTTCTATTATGACCACCTTACAAGATTTAAATTTTCTAAGGTCACTTTAAGGTTTTTACACCTATATTTCTTTTAATTTATGACCATTGTATAGGATCTATGTCTTGTAAGGTCATCATATGGGTTTTATACCTATGTTTTTTTTAATCACCTTTTTTATGATTGCATTTAAGAGTTATGTTTTTCAAGATCACCCTATGAGTTTTACACCTATGTTTCTTTTTTAAGGTACAAAATGCTTATACAATTTAAAAGATCTTAGCAATTCATAGATTGCTATCGAACAGTGATGTTGTTCCTTTATCCGGCAATTATTCATTTGTTGAATCATGTTTGTCTAAATATCAAATCCCTTCATCATTCTTTGTTTTCTTCTTCCTTTTTTTGCTACGTCCCTTTTGATGGTGTCTTTGTGACAAATCTCAATCATAAAGAAGTAATGATTATTCTTTCTTTCTTTTACTTCTTCTTCTTCTTTTTTTCCTCTCTCCTTTTTTTTATTTTCCTTCTTTTTTTTTAAGAAAGAACATTGAATCATGTAGACTAATAAAGACATGGAAATAACAAGGGTATGAAAACCTGTATAAAAAGATAAAAATATGTATGGTAAAACTTAACGTGAATTGGTCAATGACCAATCTGATGCTTAAAGAATTCTGAGAATATCTATTTTGCTTGTAGAAAACAAGAAAATAGCTACTAGATTTCCAAGAATATCAATAATCAATTAATTTGAACAAAACCTCTACTAATTTCATGGATAATACATTTTTATAGCATCAGAATTCGCAGGATACCTCAAATCAATACCATCCATTCGAGTCAATATCAATGATCCTCCAAAAATACACTTTCTTTACTACATACGACCCTTCATAACTTGGCATGAATTTCCATCTTGGATCTTGGGCATTTAAAATTGCTTTCTTAAAAACAATATCTCCTACTTAAAAAGTTCTCAAGTGCACTTTTTTTTGTTAAATTCTCTCGTTATCCTTTATTAATAGCATTGACTATGGTATAAGACTACTAGTCTCCATTCGTTTATGAGGTTAAGTTGCTCAATTCTCTTCTTCACCCATTTAGCTTCATCTAACCGTGTTTTAGCAAACACTCAAAGTGATGGTATCTCCAATTCTGCTAATAATACTGCTTCAATTTCGTATATCAAATAGCAGGGCATAGCACCTGCGAAGGTTCTTATTGAGGTTTAGTTTGCCATTAATGCGAATGGTGACATTTTGTGCCAATCTTTATATGTCACCACCATCTTCTCAACTATTCTATTGATATTCTTATTCACAGTCTTAATAGCTTTGTTCATCCAAGGTTAGCATGGGGTTGAATTTCTATGCTAAATATTAAATTGTTTGTAAATCTCCATTAATAGCTTATTGTTTAAGTTGGTTTCATTGTCGGTGATGATCAACTAGAGTATCTCATACCGAGCAATAATATCTCTTTTAAAGAACCATACCACTACTCCTTTAGTGACATTAGAATGTGATGAGACTTCTACCCATTTTATAAAATAATCATTAGCCACTAGTATGAAGCGGTGACCAATTTAAAGCTTTTGGTGTTATTAAGCCAATGACATCTATCCTCCATATTAAGAATGGCTAGGGTGCTAACATTATGTGAAGTTCTTAAGGTGAAGCATTGATTTTATAAGCGTACACCTAGGAAATATGGAAAAGGCATGCATATTTAATGTAATTTGACTCCATGGTTAACTAAAGTATCCTAGCCTCATAATCTTTTAGGTTAGCATATACCTGCTCATTTGTAGTCCACATAACTCTTTACATACTTCTTTCATCAACTTTTTAGCCTCTTCTTCATTGATACATCGTAGCAAGGTAGTGTTAAAAGGACCTTTTGTAAGGGATATTATCGTTGAGTAGGAAAATCTGGCTAACCTTTTAAAGGCTCTTTGATTTGACTTATTAGATCCTTTTAGGAATTCTCCCTTTTGCAAGAAGTTCATAATATCAACAAACCAAGGCTTGCCATCACAAGTTTCTCCAATTGTTGTGCAAAAAGTGGTTTTCTCACGAACTTCAATCTTTAGGGTTGTGTTTCCATTCATTCTATGGCTAGGATCATATATGCTAATATAGCTAGGGCATCTATAGGTTGATTTTGAGTTTTAGGAATATATGTGGAAGTGATCTCTTCGAACTTTTGGATCAATCTTTTGAGTACTTATGTTATGTAATTAATTTGCGATCCTTCATCTTATATTCTCTGAGTGTTTGGAGAATAATTAGCCTTGAATCTTCATATACTTCCAGATTTGTAATCTCTATGTCTAAGGTGCTTTTTAGTCCCATAATGCATACATCATATCCTACCGTGTTATTTATGTATGGGAATGTAAGTTGTACTACTGTTGGGAAATGAAATGATTGCTTCCGGTGACACCGGTACTTCCCCTACTCCACATCCAAATGCATTTAGTACACCATTAAAGTACATTTTCTACTTTATGAGAATATCTTATTCTTCTTTCTCCTCCTTTTATTGTTCTTCATTGACAATCAATATATTTTTATCAGGAATTGTGCATCTAATTCATGAGAATTACCTTTTGAAGGGCTTCAACAAGTTGATAAGTTAATGCTTGACCTTTAATCAAGCTTTAATTGACACATGTAATGTCAAAATCTAAAAGTGACATCTGCCACTTTAATATTCTCTACAGTAGTGCTGGCTTATTAGCGAGATATCTTAGAGGATTGTGTTTGGTTAGTAATTCAATCAAGTAGTACATTGTATATTATCAAAGCCGATGTAAAACCTACACTAGAGGACAATAAGTTATTTCTACCTTAGTATATTTTTGCTCCCCTTCAATGAATTTCTTACTTAGATGGTAAATCGTATGCTCCTTTTGTCCTGCCTCATCTCTTTGCCCCAGCATATATCTTATAAATTTTGATAAAATTATCAAATGTAAAATAAAGGGACATCCTGGTGTAGGTGTTGCCAAGATCGACAAATTCATTAGGTAGGCCTTTGTTTGGGCAAAGGCTTGGTCACACTCTTCGTTTCACTCAATTGATGCATTGTTTTTAAGTAATTTAAATAACGATAAATACTTGTTAATAAGTTGTGAGATGAATCTTACAGCAGAGTTTAGACATCCCAAGAGACCTTTGATTTGTTTTGAAGTGAATGGAGAAGGCATTTCGTACTTTGTTTAGAACTAATTCAATATCTCCTCCATTGACCATGAAACCTAATAATTTACCAAAATTGACCTCGAAAGTATACCTTTTGGGATTCAACTTTAATTGATATTTTCGAAGTCTTTCAAATAACTTTCTTAATATTTCTACATGGCCTTCTCCTTCCTTAGATTTAGCAATCATGTCATCGACATAGATCTCTAACTCTTTATGCATCATGTCATGGAAGAGAGCTACCATTGCTCTTTGATAAGTTGTGCTAATATTCTTTAATCTAAAGGACATTACTTTATAGCAAAACGTACATCGAGTTGTGATAAACATTGTCTTAGTCCGATCTTCTTCCACTATCATTATTTGATTGTAACTTGAGAAGCCATCAATGAATGAGAAGAGATGGTTTCCTCCATATAGTCCACCAAGACATCTATGTAAGGTAGTGACAAATTATCTTTTGGTGTTGCTTGACTAAAATTGCTAAAGTCTACACAAACTCTAACTTTTTTGTTCTTCTTCGCTACAGGGACCACATTTGCTATCCATTTCGGTTAATTTAAGACTTGGACAAATCTTACATTTAACAGCTTCTTAATTCTTCTTTTATTTCAATTATAATATCTTGTCTAAACCTCCTAAGTTTTTACTTTTAGGGTTTTATATCTTCTTTAATGGACAATTTATGCTTAATTGTTATGCCTTGAAATGGTAGAGTCGTAACAGTCCAATCATATAAAATATTATAATTTATGCTTAATTGTTATGCCTTGAAGTGGTAGAGTCATAACAGTCCCGTCGTATAAACCATTATAGAATAAAAGCTGACTGTACAACCATTATCTTTAACCTAATTTATACAAGATGTCTAAGACTAACCCATTTTGAAGAAAAATAGTTTACAAATTAAATATGTTATTAATGTGGAAATATAAAAACATACACTAGGATTCCAATATTTTAAGTAATTTTATATGATTTAATAACCTAACCTCACTTAAGTAATACATAATCTAATAATAGAAGATTAAAAAATAACAACTAAAATCTTAAAAATGTAACCGATCATTAGTTTCGCATCCCCATTCCTCAAGATCCAGCAGTAGGTAACTTCATGATGGTTATACTATTGCTTCTTAACTAGCACCTGCAATAACATTTATAAGAATGTGAACAACCAATCATTCAATAATTTAAGACAAAGACATAAGACTTATACAACAACATAAGCATGGTTCTCAAACAATTAATTAAATGCAATGCAATAAGTAAATGCCATCACATGATATTATCCGGTCTACCATGAGACTAGAGAAATTCCACTCGCTTTAATCCGGGTTGAGGAGTTTAACGTACATTCAAAAGCCTATAACCAAACCCAAGCTTGTACAATAGAAACACCCTTCCTTCTACGACTACCTTCAAACCATTACTTTCACTCTTGCCACGATCTCTTTTCATGTCACTTAATTCAACTAAGGATGAAGAAGGAATTATTATGCTCCAGCATTGTCCCTTTCGAAAGCGTCCATATTTGGTTGGAGAATCTTAAACGCTTTCCCTAATGAGTTGCAATGCATGCCTAATTTAGATATACAAGTCATATTTTTAATTAAGTTTAGTTTAAGGCATTCAATCATTTCACACAAAACAAATAATTACAGTCTAGAACATCAAACCAGAATCATACAACTAAACCTAGAAACATGCACACATAGGCATATACATAATCAAACTATTTAATAAACATAATTAGATATGATCTTAAGCTCTGAATACTATAAAAGAGTACTCTTAAATACCGTAACCTATTGATCCCAAACTTACTTGAAGTCTCTAACTTACTCACTCAAGCCAGATATGGGTTGTATTATCACCACTGGCTCCTATAATATAAATATCATTTTAATATTTATATTCTTATTACATATAAACTTCAAATCATTATTTTTAGGTTAAAAATTATAATTCTATTCAGTTGTTCAAGTTCTAAATTACTTATAATTAAACTAAACATAAACTAGTTTCTGATTCAATTTCTAAATTAGATCTTGAATTAAGTTCTAATTCTTTGGCAAAAAAAAAAAAAAAGAATTAAGTTTTAATTTAGTTTCGAGTTACAATTTTTATAAGTAAACCCTAGGAACTGTTCTTAACCCATTATGCAAATTTCATCTAATTATATTTTACCTATACTAAGTTTCATATTTAACTTATAATTAGTATATACTAATTCATCTTATATACCTTACTCCTAATTTAACCTCCGAATTATTTTAACATAATTTCCTAAATTTATGTTTCAAACCAGATTTATACTCTATTATTAATATAATAATATCATCAATTTATTCTAATATTTTTCGTTCACTTAATTTCTCTTTTCCACATATTAGTCATTATTACATAAGTTACACATAATATACACATCTAACATTCCCAACACTACAAATACCATCTCTTATTATCGTTTAATATTTCAAGATGTCCAAATACATTACAAATCAAAATTTTCATCAAATTTTCAATAAATTACTAAATAAGCCTAAAGAAATTGTCTTTTATAAAGATTTTAAGGCTTAAAAATTAGACAAAAATTTGGAAAATAATTTTTAGGAAAAACTCTTCATAACAATGTAACGTATACCCTAAATAAGATAGATAAAAATTTTGAACTGAAAACTACATCGATAAGATTATTTAAAATAGAAGCAAAAATCATTTTAGGTTTAGTAATTTCTTAAAGACAGCATATTTAGAGACCTAATTTCATCAAATTGATATTTTTCCTAAATTTACATACAAAAAAACTCTAGAATATCAACTTTTGCAATTTTCCACATAAATTTGATATTTTTAGCAAATTTAACAAAATTATATCAAAGTTTGGACTCTCCCGAAAAACCAACTTACAACCACCTCCAACTACCCAATGGTTATCGGCCTAACCAAGCATGGACGTCGCTATGTAGCAGTAGTCCTGGTTGCTCCACAGGTGGTGCTTTGGCATAGGTTCTCTTTTTAAGCTCTAATTGCACCCAATTTTGTATAATTTTTGTAAAATTAATCTCTCTTCTCTTTTGACCTCTCTTTATTTTTTTTTTCTTTTATAAACATCAACTAACCAAAATGAATTTTAGATGCATGTGTTCAAATTTATAGAGTGGTTTGGGCAATACTTTAATTTTTTTCATGCTAAGTATCCAATTTCTTTTACTTTTTGCTTTATTATGTGTCTTGATTCTATTTTTTTTTTTCCTAACTTTATTCCCTACTTGCTATGCCCCTTTTCTAGACGTTTCTATATTTTCACACATTTTGTTTAATTTTTTACTAATTTCTTTAATTATTTTAGTATATATTAGGTATTTTAAGTAATTTCAGATATTTTTACCTATACTTAAATATATATATATAGTACAAATAAATACTCCATAACATTATTTAAGTTATTTTATGATTTTTATTATGTATATATTTTATCTTTAGTTATTCGTTAATTATCAGCACTCGTTTTACACATTTTTGATAAATAATGAGTAAAATGCGTATATTTTATAAATATAATATTTCATTACTTAATTATTTTATTTTATTAAATCTAAACTTACGAAGTCATTTCTACTAATATTTTTAATTTCGTCATAAAATTGAAGCTCAATTGAGTAATTTACGCAATCGCCCTAAATTTTACGAATTATTTCCAAATCAACCAATTGTGAGTTAGTTACTAGTTTTGTAAGGTCTCACATTAACTATTGAAGTATCCAAACCAGGCATATCAGCATAGGACCATGTGAACGCATCTAAGTATTCCGACAACAATTTAGTTACCTTTTTCCTTTTATTCATCATTTAAGTTTCCCTTAATTTTCAGTTTCTTCAGATTCTCTTCAGTACCAAAATTGATTTTGTTATTGGATTATCTATGGAGACTTTGCCTTTCTCAAATCTACACTGATTTTTCTATATTTTTCTATGGCTTTTGACATCACCCATGACGGCTAACCTAATTCAATCGAGAATGTATTAACATTCTCATTTTCTACCAGTATGAGATATTCACGAATTTCATTCATTACACTAAATCTAAAAAGCTATGTAAAATGAAGGCAAATTAAGAGAAAGAATAAAAGGTGAGATGTTGAAAGGAATTTGGAAATTAGAATTTTTATTAAATGATCAAGAGAGTTAAGCATGTTTATTGAAAGTAGGAAACAAAGAACTATAATTCCATCATAATTCAAATGCTTACTTTAAAGACCTATGACTACTACATGGTATTAAAAACCAATTATTGAGATGATTGGCTGTATACTGAATTCCTTCCTTCTCTTGGTTGATCAAGCATTTAATTAATCATCCAAGTCTTCAATCTCCAGTGTTTGAATGTATGCTTGAGTCAGGAAAGTTTCACAAATATGTGGAATTTTGAGATGGAGGTTTTACCCCTCTTTACACTTCTCTTCTTTTAACTTCTGCCTTAGTTATTATACCTCCTGCATTGTAGGTGTGTAACTAAGCCCAAATATGCCAATGTGGTTCTAGTTCAACTCCTCTTATGGTTTGATTGCAACTTTGTCTCATTCCACCCCTTCGATCTGATAAAAGACCCAGCTCTTCAACATCTTCTATGCCAATATATGGGATAACAGTCTCTTTGTAAATTGTATAGTTTTGTTTATCAAGTACAGTGACTATTTACCCATTAAAATAAACTTCACATTTTAGTGTAATCTTGATGGCACTGCCTTAGTGGCATGTGTCTAAGGTTTACTTAATAATAAGTTGAAGGATTTTAGGTTGTCGAGCACTTAAAAAGGAATACTAAACACTTGCAGTCCCATTTCTACTTCTAGGTCCACCTCTCCCTTGCTATCTCTTTTAGACCTATTAGAGGCTCTAACTATAATTGCACTTAGTCTATTGTTGGATCTTTCCACTCTTCGTAAGTCTACAATTGATTAAACATATGTTCAGAGATAACTCGTTATTAATAAGGACCTTAGCTATAATCCTCTCATAACATTTCAATACAAGAAATAAAGCTTGGTGTGATCACTTCCATCTTCACCTAATTCTTCCAAGGAGAATGTCACTTGGTCAACAGTGAATACTAAGTTAGCTATGTAATTTAACTTTTCGGTGGAAATTCCCTTTAATACCGTAATTTCTTGTAGGATTTTGAGTAGTGCATCTTTGGGTGCTAGTGAAGGCAACAATAACCCTATTAAGGATATTTAAACAAACTTAAAAGAGTAGGGTGGGAGAAGATTGGGCACAAAAATTATAGTGCTTTGGCCTTATGTTTATTGCACTCTTTCGGCTTTATTACTCGAGACTTAGTATTCAACATTAATGTCATTCCACTATCTACTTCAAATAATCAAATTTAATAGAGAGAATACAATTCAGTCACTCTACTTTGTTTCCCTAGGTTATCTCTTGCCTAACACATATTTATAGAGAATAAATGCAAACTCTCTATTAACAATCCTCCTAACTAATAAAGGATAAGAGATACTATAGTTTTGAGGAGAAAATATAGAGTTCTTCTAAGTGTAAGCATAGAATTGTAATGTAAAATGAAAGTCATAAATGTAATTGTATTCTCTGATTTATTTTTTTATCGTGCTAGGAGAGTAAAGATAATAGAAAATTGTAGTGTAAATATTTGTCTTTCAAAATTTGAAATACTCAACTAGTATTTGCTCTCTAGGCAACATTTTTGTCAAAGATTTGGACAATATCTTGAAAGATTTGAATTTTTCTTCAATGAGCCATTTGAAATCTTCTTATCCCTTAAATTGTAGAATGGATACCTTCTAGTTGTTGCTTTAAATTTGAATGTTGAGCTACTCATGATTAAAATAGTTGTTATTGATCTACTCTACACAACTTTGTAAATATTTCCTTTGTTCCAACTTGTGGAATTACATGATCTTTCAAATTTTAAATTTAAAAAGCTGACATAATTCTTCTTAAAATCATGGAGTAAATCTACAACATCTAGTATTTTACATTTTCACTTGAAACATTCAGTATTTATTTGCCGATCACTTCTACGTGAATAACTATAAAGCATCTCCCAACTTTATCTTTAATCTACACAAAATCCTTGTGAAACTTAAACTTAAATTGGAATTCGATTTAAAAAGTAATGAGCTACTAACCACTAGTCCTCTTATTCGTACACAACTCTAAGGCCTCTAGTCCCTCGTCCGAAGAATCCTTTCTCAGCAACCTGCCAATAACAAAAAAACTCTATGCAAAAGAAGGATGGTTGAATTCATTGATAACTTTGGAAGGTTACGCCTTGCCCTGCTCTGCTCTCTCTCTTATGCTGACGCTGACTATTTTCTTACTAAGGGCTCTGTATCAAATGATCGAACTTTCAGTTGCTAAAAGACTCTTGCCAAGTGACGAAACATTCTTCTTTGGGCCAAGTACTTTTTTTCCGACTTCCTATCAATACTTGTTATACCCCTTCCTCATCTCGACAGTCCCTGATGCCATCGCCTCTTCATTATATGCTGATGTTGTATTTAGAGAATCCTTGTACGGAACCAATGTTGTGTTGCCACTGTAAGCCCCACAACCAATCACTTAAGATTTTGATCGACTGAAAGATCTGATCAAGCCTAAATTATAAACTATCGAGAGAAATATTAGTAAAAATAACTCTGTAAACGTGAATTTAAGAAAATAAGTAATAAAATAGGAGACTATAAAATTTTCAAATTTTAAGCATAATAATTGCTAATTACTAAAAAAGCAAAAAATGTAATCTAATAACTAATAAATTATTAGAGATAGATTATATGTATACTAAAAATAATAGAATGACCTAAATAATATTTAAGAATATTTATTTGTACTATATATGAATTTACATGTAAGTATAAACACGCGTAATTTTTTAAAATACGCGAAATGTGCTAAAATAATACAAAATACTTAAAGAAAATTCATAATTAAATAAGGAAAAATCAAGAAAAATCATGAAAAATCCAGAATTAGGTCGTGGCAGCTGGGAAAAATAAGAAAAAATTTGGCCAATTAAATTAAGACAACATAAAAACCAAAAATCAAGGGATAAGGCAATTGTCTTATCCAATGTAATGCATAATAATTACACTAAAACTTTATAAATAGCAAGAAAAATTCAAAAGCTCATTTGGACAGATACAAATCAAAAAAAATTAGGGAGAGGTGAAAATTTTGAGAAAAATTTGGTTTAGAAAAAATTGTGTAATTAGGGCTTTCAAAGGGAACCCACACCAGACGAGCAGCTGAGAGTGGACGGCCACCACCACCACACGGTGGTGGCAGTGCCCAGGCCGGCCGACAAGGCTATGGCGGCCAGAGCCACCCAAATCGGTGAGTCCAATTTCCAGCCCGATTCTTGTGTAATTTTGTAAAAATAGTAAATATTATTAGAAAATTATGAATTTTGTTATTCTGGAATATTTTTGTATGTAGTTTGTAGAAAAAATATTATTTTGATGAAAATATGTCTCGTGATATAGGGTCCTTAAGAAATCATGCAAAACCGAACATGTTTCAATTTAGAAATAAATGACCTTAGAAGTGTAGTTTCGAGCCCAAAATTTTTGTGTAAATTATTTAGATGATATAGAATAGTGCTATGAAGCCCGTTTTCAAAAATTAATTTTCGAAATTTTTAGATAATTTTTAGGCCCTAAAATGAGGCATAAAATAGGTAATTTAGGGTTAATTAAGTAATTAAATGGTTAATTAATGATTTAGTGAATAAGTATATGTTTTAGGATGTGAAAATCTGATGGAGTATGATACTTGTAGCATTTAGGGTGTTAGATGTAATTATTAGGTTAATTATGTAGTAAATGAGTAATGGGGAAAAATAATTAATTTTGTAAATTAAGGAAATTTAGAGTAAAATCTGATTTAGGATGGATTTAGAAATTTTGAAATGATAATTGATGTTTAGAGATGGTAATTAGAGTGATAGAAATATTAGAAGTGTATTATATACATAAAAGGTAATAATACATAATAGGTAATTAGTGGAAATATAATAAATAGAAAATATTATAATAAAAATTGATATTTTGATAATAACAAAAATGTACAATAAATCTGATAGGAAGCTTGAATTTATGTAATTATATGAAAAATGTAAAAATTTCTCATATTATGAGTGAATTCGATACACTAATATGGATTTAAGTGTACCGGGTAAAATAAATACTGACTAGGGTAATGATGGTATTTAAGAGATCGGAAGGTAATGTGATTAATTTTACATTATGGGTTGAAACGGATTTCTAGGGTTGGAATCTAAAACATTACTTAGAAATGGAACTAAAACCTAATTTAGAAATCAATGCGAAAACCGAACCTGAACTTAACCCCAAACCTAGAATAATTGTAAAAGACTTAATACCTAGATAATTAAGCATATTAAACCTTAAACAAAACCTAACAATAAGCGTTATAAAATAAAACGAACCTATAATAGTTATATGAAAAGCTAAAACCACGTTTGTGTTATAGGGATGATCGGTGATAGCCTGAGCAAATCAGACCTCGAGTGAGTGAGCAAGGAGTCGAGATAAGTTGAGATTAATACGATGCTGTATTTTGGAGGCTTAAGATTATGCTTGGTTGTGCTTGTTAGATAGTTGAATGTGTGCATGTGCTTAATTATGGGTGATGTTATGATTTTGTTTGTTGTTCTGGCATATATTGTATGATTTGTATGTAATAATTGATTACCCTAAACTGAACTTAATCAAATATACGACCAGTAATCATAATTGGACATGCATGGCAACCTGTTAGGAGAACTTAGGACTCTCCGGCCAAATACCGACCCCTTTGAAAGGGATAGCGCAGAATTGCAAAATAGTCCCTTCTTCATCCATAGTCAAACTAAGTGACAGGAAAGGAGGTCGCGGTGAGGGTGAAGACAATGGTTCAAAGGTAGTCGCGGGAGGAGCAAGGTCTCCATTACACAAGCCTGGGTTTGGTCGTGAGCTGTTGCATTAACGGCACCTCCTCAACCCGGATTAGAGCAGGCGCAATTTCTCTAATCTCACGACGGGCCAGACAACGTCGTGCGATGGCATTTGCTTGCACATACATTGCACCTAATAAGTGATTGAAAACCTTGTTGTGTATATGGTATAGTTTTAAGTCCTCCATCCTAACTTACTGAGCTGTGGTTGCTCACATCCCTATAGACGTCGTGCAGGTGTTGACTAAGAAGCGGCAAACAACTACTCTAAAGCTAGCAACTACTGGATCCTGGGGAGCGAGGAAAAATATTTGAAGAACAAACATATATTCTTAAGGTCTAAGTTTTTATCTTAGAATTATTTTATTCATTTTTGAATGATGTAATAACTGAATTATAGTATATATATATTCTCATTTTCTTAGGTAAATGCTTTATCTAAATTACAAATTGTTTACTTCAAAGCGGGTTAGTCATAGACGCCTTGTGTAGATCAGGTCTAAGATAGCAATTGTAAGGCCAACTTCTATCTTAGGATGGTTTACACGGCGAGGCTGTTACAACTCTACCGCTTCGGGGCGTGACAGCCACTTGTCCATTTCATCTAATATTGTATTATTTTTCCCTTTTTGTAGTTTGTCTTTTTTACCCTTTTTCGTATGTACTAGAAATCTCCTTTTTATGTACACCTTTTTGTAATTTCTTTATTTGTAATGTTGCCCTAGGGACTTACTATAAATAGTCCCTTTTCCTCATAAGCCAAAACCATCTTACTTCAAAATAAACATTGAATATATTATTCTTGCGAGACAACCTTCTCTAAGTCCATTTTCCATACGCTCTTATCTAATCTTACTGAATAGTTCAGGATTAGTAGCAGGTGGACCTTAACATCAACTTGTGTGTCATATATGGTGAAGTGTCAAGTCGTGTTATGTTCGTTGGTGTATCATATCCTCCAAGTAATTTCACATCAACTACTCCAATCAATTCGTAAACCTACTCACTTTACCTTCTTCGATATTTCGAAGGACCCATTTGTTTAAATATGCTACGTTAAGTTTTAATAATAACTGAGCTCTTAAGCATATCAACAAGTCTACTACACTTCATGATATTTATCCTTATCCTTGATACTTATCCATTCGCAAATCTTTACTTACAACTTTAGCTTATACCTACTATTTTCTTTCCATGAAATTATATTTAACCTTCATAAGGTATAGTGAACAACCAAAAAATGTTGTTGTAAAAAGTTGTTTAAGTCCTATGCACTAATTTCCTAATAATCTATCATGGTACTTCCTTGAAGTATATACTTATCTTGAAAATAAATTAAATTGTCCTTTTTAATCCTCATGGATATTTGTCCTACTTAGTGAAATGTATTGGATATATTATCCAAATATATCTAATAAGTGGAGCTAGGCCTTCATCTCATAAAAAATTCAAATTGTTATCCGTTCTATAAAGTTCTACTAAAATACTCTTCTATCTAGACTTTTTTATTTATCATCTGATTCTCTTAATGTAGACTTGTTCATATTCTTAGTTGAGAAAATAATGTCTTAGTTATGTTATGTACACTTAACACACTCATTAAATATCTTTAACCCATTTTTGTTATCATCAAAATAGTTAAAGCAAGAGCCCAACATTTAAGGGAACAATCTAGCACTTTAATAACTATCAAGATTGATCTCCATGAAGAGTGGAAACCCAAGCATTAGATAGATATCCCTAGTCCTTACTAAGGAAGGGTTTATATCATTAACTTTATGTCAGTTACTAGAAGACTGATGTGCAATGTTGTATTCTTAATAATTGCTTATTCTTTACACTTAAATCAATTGATAACTTTAATTGTTATGTTATTATGGCATAAAATGAGTCTCTTCCCACTTATTGAGCCTATGATTATTTGATTCATTCCCTCATAGTTTATTCTATGGGGTAACCTAGTTGAAGCATTGGATGTTAGAAATTTAGGTGTATGAAAGTTGTTTCAATAATCTCCACAAGAGGATCTAGTCCCATATAGGAATGTTGTTTATTCTGAATGAGTCTAGTTGAAGAAATGTAATTAACACTTCATTTACTATTTAGTAGAGGATTCCAATTTTCGATTACCTTAGAAATTCGTAAGACATTGAATCTAGCAGTTATTTTTATATTGTATATTTATACGTACACAATTAGATTAAATAAACAGATAGAGTCATGTGATCTTTTACTCATGAGCGATTATTGTGTAATGGGTGCACATGCAATGTGAAGGATTTAGGTATAATTTTACTAAGTCCCCTTGTAGGGCATTATAGTAGGAGTGCCCAAACATCACCAATTCAAAGCAAGCTTAATTCCAAGTCCCTCAAAGTCATACATCATCAATGTGCCCAAATCTTGAAAGAGTTAAGACATAATTATATGCGCAGGCTACACATAATAGAACAATGTAAGGAAAGAAATCTTTATATGGGATTTTGTATATGCAACGAAAATAAAAGGATACCAATTGAATACTACTCTATTAAATAGTAAAACGAATTATGGTTGATTGGAGTAGCAATTGATATAACTTACAATTAATATTACAATATGTGTGTTATAGAAATAATCGATATGACTTATGGAGTATTTGTTAATAAGTTTGTTATTGGGACTCAGTACGATACACAAATTTATAAACAAAGGCAAGCCACAATATATGCTAATAAGTACAAAAGCTCGCTACATCCCACAATCATATAAGATTGATAAGAACAAAAAAATAAAGAGAAGATTCATTTAGTACTAATTTTAGTTCAAAAGAGGTCTAATGATAATGCTTTTTTCCCCGTAGTGTTACATATTTAAACTAAAGTAGTTATAATGGTAAACAATTGTCTAAAATTGATAGAAATCAGGCTACTAGGCCTTTGACTTACAGCCGAGCCCAAAGACTAAAAGGCCTAGCAAGGCGGATTTTTTTGCTCCAACCGACTCCTACCGAAGCTAAGTACTTTTTTGTCGAGTCACTCTATTTGCCGAGCTGAATAACTGCCCATCTCTTTGAAGTGTACCAAGTTATAGATTCCCAAGAGAATAACCAAACCTTTTACGATTAGTCACTCGTGCCCAAGTCAACCAATGACTTGTCATCTCTTTTGTCGAGAAGCCGAAAGAGAGAGACCAGACTAATCCTTAACTACTCCTGCTCGGATAAGCCACTTAACTGTACACTTTTGTCCACATCCTTTAATAGCCTCACCAATGTATTGCCGTTATGTGTATAAGACTACGTGTAAAATTTACTATACTAATTATTACTTTTCTTGAATATTCGTTTTTGCTATTTTATATTCATATACATTACTTCTTTAAAGTAATACCCTTTTTTATCTTTTCCTTTTTAAGCATGTTGTCCTAAATTCTTGGGTATAAATACCTCTTATATTTATAGTTGTAATAATTAGATTGAACATTAATACACTCGACACTTTTCCTTTTGTAAATACTATTTTGTTTACATTCATTTCACTTTTATCCTAACCCTTAAGCAAGGCTATGTGGCAAGTAACTTTACTGGACCATCTCATGCGTTATATCGAGTTGTGCCATGAGTCCTCGGAAGTTCTATTGGTGCATCATATCCATTGGAGCTATTTATGGGTTTTTGCTTACTGTTTTATTCGTTTTTGTGCTTTTGCATAATCCCTACTACTTTCTCCTTTCAAGCTTTCAGGAAGCTTTGACTCATTTAGCGACCGGCCTCATCTGTTCTTGGTCATGGTTCACAAAAAAAAAAAAAGAACTAAAATGACCGTGATAAAAAAATGATATAACTCTCTAAATTATTTCTTAAAATTCTAATTTTGAAATGCCTTGTTGCCATATTTAGAAGATATCGAAGATTGCTTGATTCTCTTGAAAAGATTACCCTTCCTAACTTCCAAAAATAGAATATAATACTTATTCATCAAGTTAGAATTGATTTCAAAGATTTTCCTCACTTATTGTCAAAATAAAAATACTACCTACATCCTACATCTTTGTGATTTGGAAGTTAGCTCAAGTTTACTTCTAATGTCTTACTCTTCCATGGAAATTTGCCCCCTTCTGAATTTGCATCTCTCCAAATGGCTTCTAAAATTCCCTTTTTTTTTCTCTTACTAGCATTATTCCAAAGGGTTCCTCTAGTTTGCTTCTAATCCACATTGTTAATATCAAAGGTCATACTAATTCATTTATACCAATGAATTTAGCTGTAATTCTTTCCTTTCAAACCCCCATCGGTCCTTCATCTTATGATCCCTCATCCTTGTTTCTAATTCTATTTTCGACTCCCATCACCAACTTGTTATTGCATCACTAATAAATTTACTTGATATCAAAATCACTGGCAATTGATAAACTTCACCTAAGACTAAGCACAATTTGACCAAATACAAATCTTTGATAATACAAAGCTAAAAATTCATAAGCATCTGTAATAGATGGAAATACAATAAAATGTCCTTAAAATATGTTTTGAGAAAAAAAAAAGGGGGTTTTAGAAGCCATTTGGAGAGATGCAAATTCAGGAGAGGGGGTAAAAGGGTAATCCTCTATATTCTCATTATATAAGCTAACCTAGTTTATCCTTTCCCAAAGAGCAAAACATACAATAATTTGTGGCACCCTCGCTTAGCTAAAAACCTAGCCCTAACTATTTTATCTTCAATGCTAGGGCTATAAATGGGTTAAATTGAGATAATACAATATTCAACTCTAGCTCAACTCAAAGTAGCACTCAACCAACTTGAACTTGACTCAATTTAACTCATTTAAGATTGATTTACCTAAGAATATTTTTTTCTTTTATTTATAATAATATTAATATCTAAACTCAATTTGAACTCGAATAATATTTGTAGCCGAGCTTGAGTTCGATTATGATTGTAAGCTAATTAAGCTAGACATTATGAAACTTAAGCCCGACTATGATTAGATCAGCTATTTAAGTAGCCTAACTTCGAGCTTGATTCGACTATTCTCGAGTCAAACTTGAGTAAATATTGACTCGAGTTTGAGTAGTTAATGAGTAATTTGACATGTTTACACCCTTAAGCAATATCAATATTGTGAGACCTTGCAAAGTTAGTAGTAAATTTGCAATTGTACGGTTTGGAATTGATATGTAAAATTTGGGGTAATTGTAAAAGTTGTTAAATTGAATCTGAATTTTAAAACAAAACTAGAAAATTAGTAGAAGTGGTTCTGCGAGTTTGGATTTTAAATAATAAAATAATGTAGCGAACTTGTTGAATACAAATATGTTATTCTATACTTATCAGAAACGCGTGAAACAAATTCCAATAATTGACGAGTTTTTGGAGATGAATTGTATGGATGGTAAAAATTATAAAATGACATAAAATAATATTTAAAGTGTTTATTTATATTAAATATATTTTACATGTATAAAAATATGCCTGTAATTATCTAAAATACTAGGAAAATGCTAAAATGATTATACAAAATTAATAAAAAGCATAGAAAAATAAGGTGGCAGCTTGTGGAAATTTCATCTTAGGCATGGCAACTTGGCAGAATAGATTAGTATACTTTAGGGAAGGATTAAGACATGTAATTCTTGACAGAAACTATAATTAGGACACTTGGTGTAACGATCCGGCCGAAACTCCTTCCACCGAGGTATTGTTCGCTTTGGCATGAAACGCCGCACGGTTTTGTCCCTTGATGGAGCTGCTTCCTAGGAGGTCACCCATCCTGGGATTGCTCCAGCATGAGCACGCTTAACTCCGGAGTTTCAACGTACTCCGAGCCGCTACACCAAAAGGCACCTCAATGATTAGAGTTCCTCTCTCCAGGCATGTAAGGGGTATTACAATCCACCTCCCTTACAGAACTGACGCCCTCGTCAGTTTCGTTACACAGGTCCAAGACAACCACCAGGCAGGGCCACGCCCTTCCGGCTGGTGGAATGCTCTGATACTATTCCGTAACGACCCAGCCGGAACTCCTTCCACCGAGGTATTGTCCGCTTTGGCATGAAACGCCGCACGGTTTTGTCCCTTGGTGCAGCTGCTTCCCAGGAGGTCACCTATCCTGGGATTGCTCCAACATGAGCACGCTTAACTCGGGAGTTTCGACGTACTCCGAGCTGCTACACCAAAAGGCGCCTCGATGATTAGAGTTCCTCTCTCCAAGCATGTAAGGGGTATTACACTTGGCCATACAAAATTTATCCCAACTAATCAAGCCCTGTTATAAAAATTCAACTGCTGTTTTCATTAGCTATTTTCGACAAAGTCAAACTTGAGAAAAATCAATGAAGAGAGAAACCGGTTAGAGAATAATTTAGAAAAAAATAATAGAGTTAGGGCTAAATTGGAGTTCAAGTACTCGATCAAGACCGGTAGAAGAACCACCACCACCACCACTACTGTTACACTCCGAAGCAATGAAGTCGTAATAGTCTCACTGTGTAAACCAACCTATGATAATAATTAACCTCACAATCTTTATCATAGATACAATTTACATAAGATGTCCATGACTCATCGTTTTGAAGTAAATAGCTCATTAATAATTATAGACAAAATTTATAAATATAACTAAAAACTTTAAATCATATTTAAATAAAAATACTTATATTGTCTTACAATCCCAGGAAATATTTACATACCATATTAGTTTGATAAATAAAGTATTACAAGACTAGTACATAAACCTAAGAGTATTAATAAAACACTAAATGACTTGATTGTTCAACAGTTGATTCTCACTGCCCTAAGACACTTCAAAAAGAGACTAACCTCGAGATAATTATAATGTGGCATTTTAATCAATACCTATAAAAAGATCTATAATGGTATAACAACTAACAGCTCAGTAAATCGGGATGGAGATTTAAGAATGCATAACAGACACAAACAAAGTTTTCAAACAATTAATTATATACAATGCAATATGTAAATGCCATCATAACGTGATTTAGTCTATTGTGAAATCAAAATAATTTCACCTGCTCTAATCTAGATTGAAGAGTTTTAATGTTTATGCAACAACTTATAATCAAATCCAGGTTTGTGCAATGAAGACAATGTCCCCCCCCCCCCCCACATGACCATCCTTCGAACCATTGCTCTTATCCTTTTCGTAACCTCTTCTCCTATCACTTAGTTTGGTTAAGAATAAAGAAAAGACCATTATGTTATTTAGCATTATCTTTTTCAAAGATATCAATATTTGATTAAAGAATCCTAACTTTCCCCTCAAGGGTTGTAATGCATATCCAATTAAGGTATTAGAGTCGATTTAAATTAAGTTTGGTTTAAGGTAACCAAATAATCTCACTTCACTCAATTCATAACAAACCACCAAAACTCAACATTAGTTTTCAGCAAATAATTAGAAATACATAAGCAATTGCACATATAACTACTTATAAGCATAATCATATACAATTCTAAACCTCCGAGTACTTTAATATAATACTCCAAAATATAACGTTGTATTAAACCTAACTTACCTGAAATCTTCGATGCACTTACTAGACTTGCTGTAATTCAACTTGTCTTTACATCTTCAATAATATAAATATTTTTGTAGTTTTTTATCCTTATGAAATATAAGTTTTAAATTATGATTTGAATCAAATTTTCAAATATATATGTATTACTTATTACCAATTTATTCTAGGCTAGTTTCAGAATGGGTTTTCAAATCTGTTTCCAATTTAGGTTCTAATTTAATTTTCGATTATGGTATTATATGAGAACCCTAAGAACTCATTTTGAATCATAATGTGAAATTAATCACATTATATTCGGGTATCCTAAATATCATTTTTGGTCCTTAACTAGTATTCTATTTCGTACGGTACATTTTAATTCTAATTTAACTATCAAATTTACTCTCGATATAAGAAAAATTTACATTTTTTATATAATTACCTAAATTTAAGTTCCATATTAGATTTATTGTTTTTTTTTATTATTATATTATCAATTTGAATCTAATATTTTCTACTTATTACATTTCCAATTTCACATATTATTAATTTACATATATTCATTAAATAATACACATAATAATCACATCTAACATTCTACTACAAATATCATACTACATCAGATATTAACATCTTAAAATACCTAATTACATACAGGTTAGTAATTATATATTTAATCGCTAATTTAGCCTACAGTAACTATTTATGTACATAATTTAAAGGCTTAAAAATTAACTAAAATTTTTGAAAATTAATTTCTGAAAAATCTCTTCATAACACTATTTTACATACTCTAAATAGCCTACACAAAAAATTTAAGCTCAAAACTACACTATTAAATTCATCAAACTAATATTTTTCCCTAAATTTACATATATAAAAACCTTAAAATACCAAATTTCATAATTTTCTAAATACACTTAATAATTTAATTAAATTAAACAAAATCGAGTTAGAAAATTGAACTCACTTGTCCAATCAGCTTCTAGCTACCAGTGGTAGCTCTATGTGTGTTAGCAAGGTTAAGTGATGGTGGTAAGATATGGTAGTGGTGGTTGTTGGTCATAGTTTCTCTCCTTAAGCTCTAATTGCACCACAATTTTGCTACGTTTTCTAAATACACTTAGCTCTCACTTTTTCATTTCTCTCTATTTTTCTTAGATGACAATCTAACCAAAAAGAATTGTAGTGAGTGGTTTCTAATTTTATAGAGAGCTTTAAGGCTTACTTTTGATTTTTAGAAGGCCAAGTGTCTTTTATCTTCTTCCAAGTTGCTTTTTATTTGGGTAATTTTGATTGGTTAATTGTGTTCTTCATAATCCCAGCTTACCATGACTTGAATAAGGAAATTTCCATACTTTTCCTTATTTTTCTTTGATTTCTTTATAATTTTCTTTAATTATTTAGTAGCATATTTCTAGTATTTTAAGTAATTTCGGGTATTTTTACCTATATTTAAATACATATATAGTATAAGTATATACTTCTAAATATTATTTATGTTATTTTATGATTTATTTTTATCGATTCGTTAGTTATCGGAACTTCTTTTAAGTATTTCCGATAAATAATGGTAATATGCTTATAATTCAATATTATGATATTTAATTATTTTATTACTTATTTTCCTAAATTCAAACTTAGGAGGTCACTTTTACTAATATTCCTAACTTCGTCGTATAATTTAGACTCAATCAGATAACTTACCTAATCACCTTAAACTTTACATATCAATTCCAAACTTTTGATTGCGGAGCTTATAACTACCACTTGACAAGGGAAGCTGTGCCAGGAGTTGTTGATAATAGCTTAGTGGCCGCCGGTAACCAAAGCTTCAATTGGTAGTGAGTCACAAATTTTGTCTGACTTTCAATAATTTATTAAAAATATCAAACCATGTTTAAAAATTATGCCTTTTGGTTTTCCTAAGCAATTTTGTGTCTACAATTCAAAAATCAAACCGGTTTTTTTTTTTCTAAATTCCAAATGTAAGTACGTGTTCCTTAAGAAATTAAATGTGTGTACTAATTCTCTAACATGTATTTTCAAAAGGTTACATGATGTAGTTAGGGTCTTGACTTTTGAATATAAGATACTCACACATTACATTTTCATGCCATGTGAACAGTTTGCCAAAATTGTAAAGTTGGATTTCAAAAAAATTATGATTTCCATGAAAATAACATATGGTATATTTTGTTAAGTTTCCTTAGAGGTTTAATATAGTTTATGTTATAATCTGAATCTTTGGTAGTTTTGATCATGATAAACTAAAAGGAAATGATTTTCTTGGAGTGAACAAGATGTTTCATAGCTAGTTTGATTGGTAAGAGGAAGGAAATTGCATGTTTCACTTACTTAAATTTACATAAAATGGCATACAAAATCAGAGGGAGTTATGCATATTTTGATGAAAAGTTAGAGCGTGTGCAAAATCAAAGGATAAATTAGAAGCTTTAGCCGAATGTTATGTTAGAAATGTGTTTTCAACTAAATAAGAGATTCTATATGTACAAAATATAGTTAGGTGGACTGTAGAGGATAGATTTGAGGATATTCTTATGACTCTTGAATAAATCGCATTCAAAGGATAAATCTGAGGATGGACAAGAAGACAATCAATGGTGAACTATTAACCAATTATCGAAGAACCCAATCACTTACTTGCAATAACACACTAAACTTAGATTAATGGACAAAAATGCAGAATAATAGTATAAATTGTGCTAGTATAACTATTGAAATATTATTTATATTATAGGAACTTATAGTAAAAATGTATATCAAAGTACATTTGAGTAAGTGACTGGAATCTGAGTAAGTTTGGAATCAACACGTAACTGTATTTTAAAGTACTATTTCATAGTACTTGGAGGCTTAAGATTATATTTGATTGTATTTGTAAGTAATTTGTTTATGCATATGCTTATGTGTTTTTGATCTTGAATGAACTATTTTGTGATCAGGCTTACTTTATTGTAACTTGTTGAATTGTGTGAAATGAGTGGTTACCCTTAATTGGAACTAAACTATACGGGACTTAAGATTTAAGTTGACACGTGTTGCAACCCAATAGGGGATAAGTAGGATTTTTTAACCAAATACTAACCTTTTCGAAATGGATAACTGAAATAATCCTTTCTCCACCTTTAGTCAAACTAAATGATAGGAAAGAAGGTTGCAGTAAGGTTGAAGACACTGGTTTCAAGGTAGTCGCAGGATATATCTTTATTGTATAAGCTTAGGTTTGACCATGAGCTGTTGCATTCCCGTTAAAATTCCTCAAACTTGAATTAAAATAGGTAAAATTTCTCTAATCTTACAATAAAATGATAACATCATACGTTAACATTTGTCTATTGCATTGTATTTAATAATTATTTGATAACCTTACTTGTGCTTATTGTATATTCTTATGTCTCCATCTTTATTTGTTGAGTGGTTGGTTACTCACATCCCTATAGGTCCTTTTGTAGGTGCAAATTAGATGTCACGCTATAACTACCTCACAGTTAGTTGCAGTTAGAAAAAACAGGGTATGAGGAAAGAAACTGAAGATCAACTAGACCTACAAAGCTTTGAAGTCCTTTCTATTGTTTCTTTTGGGCTAATTATATAAATATGAATATAGAGTCTTTCGGGAAATCAGTTAAGCCACCTTAGGCAACTCAGTTAGTTTCAATTGTTAGATTATAAATATATGTATATATATCTTAATTGAACTATAAAGTGATGTGAGTTATATTATGGTAAACAAGCTCACAATTATATGTTTTAAAGACTTTCGCATGTTAAATATTTATTAATATGTTGAGTTATTTACTTCAAAACAAGTTAGTCGTAGATACTTTACGTAAACCAGACTTACAACTGGTTATTAGGTCAACTTCTATCTTAAAATTGTTTACGTAGGAAGACTCTTACACTTTACTTTTTTGAGACATGCTAGATATATGTTGCCCACCTTAGAAATCTAATGCATCAAGACTCTATAAAGCAAACCATCTCTTTTTGTGGATGTTTTATGTTATGCGCTCGAACCTAAAAAGGTAACCTAATGATAGCTTATTGTGTATCCTATTTAAGTAAGAATGTTAAGGCTACCAACACCTCTAAACCAAATTACTTAGTCCTTTTGAAATCTTGATTTCAGAAATCATTCATTAAGTTTTAATCGAAGAAAACATTTTGCCAAAAAGATATCCATTACTTAGATATTATAAAAGTCCAAGTCCACCAAAAGTCTTAACATTTATAAAAATAGCAGTGAAATAACTAACATCTGTAACACTCCAACTAGCATTATCTAAGATCCTGACAGAAGATCGTATTCAAGTTTAGCATAAAAATCAATAATAAAATATCAACACATGAATTGTCAAATCTCAAAGGAGTGAGTTGCAAAACCCAGTATATAACAATTACACAAGCACATGCTTTGCTACAAGCACCCATGCCCATTCCTAATGTAATAATCAGGGTTCATTGAGATACTTAATTTAAGTGTATGAAAACAAGTAACACCTTTCCAACGTCTTAAAAGTTAAAAAGCAACTAATGTTTCTGATCACATATATATACGAACGAGGGTGTTGGTGTTTGAACTCCATCGCAGCAAACCATTCAGGGGTTAAAATTCCACTGCAGCAGACTTATCAACCCGAGCAATAACATAAAAGTAGTCAAATAGAAATAGAAATCTGAGAACAGGAACTTCAATAGCCAAGTGGGAACCGTACCTCCATATCGACATAGGATCCAAAATCATATTGTGAAATCATGGTCGCCATGTTTTCGTCCTTGGTCATAATAAGTGTTTGAGAATGCCATTGCTATCTTGACTTTGCTGTTGATTTTGGTGACTATAAATCTGCCTTAACCTGGATTGGTTAATTCTTGATGACTTTCATGAAGGCAATCTACCAACAACATCCTTTTTATTTTCCTTATCCGCCATTTCTCGGTTTTGCACTTCCATAATAATCTTTTGTTGAAACATTTTTCATAGTAAGATCTTGCATAATACAATTAATTTCATTCGATTTATCATTTCTGCAACAATTTCTTAAATCAATTCTTCAAATTTTTTGTGTTTTTTTTATCTGATTTATTTTCTGTTCACTCTTCTATGTGCATTTGTTCTTTTATTTTATATCTTTGTTATCTGAACATCCCGAATATCAAAATTACACCAAAATGATGGCCCTTGATTGACACAATGTATTGTCATACCTTGCATCCTCATACTATGGTCTATTTATTTATCCGAAAGTAAAAGACTATAATTCATCCAAGTTTTCTCGTTGACTGGTTGTTGCACATGTAACAACAAAGAGAAAGAACTCACAATCGTTATATTTTAATTTAATTATGTAACGTCAATAACTTGGCCACTAGTGTCTTCGCCGGCAGGGGATGATGCTTTCAATCCATTTACATTCTTCACTTTGTTCCATTAAATAATTTCTCCACATTCCACACAATGATGTCCACATCAGTTGTTGATAAATTTTTGACTACTAACATCAACCTTCCAAATGGAACTTGATTAGTGAAATTTTCCTACTACGAAAAGGTCCATTCTCGCGGATTATTCAAATCGAACCACAATCTTTCTCGAAGTTTTAATTATAGTTCTAGTATTTTCCGATAGGAGTAGGTATCCTGTTTCCAATGATTTATTTAGGGAAAGCTCGGGTTTCCTTAGCCATGGCTAACGGCTGGATTTTCATCTGGTTGTTCTTTGGCTTGACCTATTGTCAGCAGTACTATGATCCTTTAGTTTGTTCCCGGAAAACAAGCTTTCCCGGTTCAAGATATACTTGCGATTTCAACCAAACCACTTGCCTGACTTATTTGCTATACAGAGCAACTCCACCTTTCCAGACAATTGGAAGTATTTCGGATTTGCTCGGTGTGGATGCCAAAGAAGTGCTTGAATTGAATTTTGCTTCACAAGCATCAGAGATTCTTGATATAGGGAAAGAAGTCCTTGTTCCATTTAACTGTTCCTGTAAAGAAGGTTTCTTCCAGGGAAACATCAGCTACAGTGTTTCGAAAAGCATGGAATATACAGAAATTGCTTGTGATGTTTTCCAAGGTCTAGTGAAATCAACCACGCTGGCTGAAGAAAACCCTTCTCAGGAAAGCTCTCCCAGGGTCGGTTCCGAGCTCCGCGTGCCTCTAAAATGCGCTTGCCCTGGGAACTCTTCACTCAATGGTGTGGAGTTGAAGTACCTCCTTACCTACCCTTTTAAGGTAGGAGACACCCCGGGAAAATTAGCGGAGAAGTTCGACATTCACGTTGATGACATTTGGAGAACTAACCATATGGATTACAAAACAACTGTTTATCCGAACACTACAGTTTTAGTGCCTTTAATGTCGAAGCCGGTTCTACATTTCATCCCGGAACCACCACCGCCACCTCCTGCTCCAGGATTCCTCCCCACAACTCCAGTAAGAGGAAACGATACCAAATTGTGGAAACTCTACGTTGCGGGTTCTGTGGTGGTATTCTCCCTGATTCTTCTAGGGGCAGTTGCATTCGGGTTACATGTAAAGGCATTGAAAAGGCTTCAAACTCACGAGCTATTGTCATTCAACAGCAGAAGCTCTCCAAGAAGACTATCAGCCAGAAGTTCTCCTATATCGGGTCGAACCGGCAGGAGCTCTACTCAGTCTTGTCTATCTCCTGATCTTCTCGTTGGAATCAAATACTGTTTGTCTAAGTACACCATTGAGGAGATTAAGAAAGCAACCCGGGATTTTACCGAAGATTCCAGGATTGGATCCATTTCTTACAAGGGAATCCTAGATGGTGTTGAAGTGATGATTCAGAAGATGAAATTTGGTGATACGAGCCAGGTCATCGATGCGCATTCGAAAATTAATCACATCAACATTTTAGGCCTACTCGGTGTTTGCTATGAGGATGGTAACAACACTTGGTCATTCCTCGTGTTTGAGCATCCTAGCAATGGCTGCTTGAGAGATTGCTTATCGCGAAATGGAAGTAGTCTTCATTGGCATTGGCGTACACAGATCGCATTCGATATTGTGACGGCTCTCCACTACTTGCACGATTGCATATTCCCTTCCCATGTTCACAAACATGTGAATTCCAGGAACATCTTCATTACCGCGAATTGGAGAGCAAAGCTGTCGGACATCGCGACTGCACCACCGGTTGTTGGGTTGTCAAAAGAGAGCGATCCCTGCAAAGAAGGATGGACTGCACCTGAATACTGTCTCCACGGTGTCTCTTCCGAGAAGGTTGATATTTTCGCATTCGGGGTGGTCTTGTTCGAGCTGATCTCGGGGAGGGAGGAAACAGAAGGAAAACAATTCAAAGATTCGATTGGATTTTTAGGAGGCGGGGATTGTAATGCAGGAGGGGGATGTTTCGAGCAGTTGAGGAGCATCATGGATCCGAATCTGAAAGACGATTTTCCACTCGCAGAGGCATTATGCCTAGCTGTTCTAGCCAAGGCGTGTGTTGAAGACGAACCTCTGCATAGGCCATCCATTGATGATATCATGAAGGTACTTGCCAGGATGGTGTGATTGTAACTGGCCGGCGAACCTGCTAAACGAAGCATACGTGTTACATATTTTTTTTGCTACTAATGATGCTAGATTCTTGTACAAATTCGTGTGCTGACAAAGAATTAGAATTTAGGTATTCAGAACTTATTCTCTAATAATTTGTCTCCCAATTTATTGCAACTCATCAATGTATTGATTAGGAATGTTATATAAAACTCCGAAAGAAGCACCGATGGTCCATTACATGACCTACAGATCAAAACATTTGATGTCTTTTACTTTTTGTTGTTGACTTTTATTTTTTTAAACTTTTGTTTTATATTATTGCATCCATGGGGAAAATGAAAAAAAATAATTAAAGAATAAAAATATAAATTTAATATTAAATGGGTTTTGCGGGTTAAACCTAAACCTATTTCGAATCCATTTAAGTCCCATATCGATTTTTTTTACGCAATAACCCATTTAAATGGTGTCGTGTTTAGATGTTAAATCGTCAATCCTAGTTTTTTTTGTCTTCCCTTACTAAAACATAATGTTTTCAGTTTGGTTTGTATAAAAAGAGAAAAAACCTTCTGTTAATGTCTGTTTATGATGATGATGACGCTGGCTTATCTGCTACTCTGTGTGGACTGGACTAAGAGCTTCAAGCTCTATCGCTATTTGTACCGAGGGATAATTCCCCTCTTTTGCTGTCCAGTTGATTTAATTATATATAGTTAATTGAAAAAATAGCATACTGACCCAAGCATAAGGGGAAGTTTTAGGCTGCATTTTCAAGGAGTAAATTGCGTGCTCGAGTTTTACCCTGGTGGAGAGCATGATTGATTTTGATAAAAATTTATGTTGCCTAATATTAGAGTTTTATACGAATACAAGTTCTAACGTGGCTTCACTTTTTGTTATTTCTAATAATGTATTTGCCTTTAATATACCTTCCCTTGAACTCATATATAGTAAGAAATCTGCACACACCATTGTCATAATTTGAAACTTAAAAAATGCAAGGTGATTTGGTTCGTAAAATTTAAAACGATTAGATAAGTTATTCAATTGATTTCAAATTTTATTACAAAATTAAAACTATTAGTAAAAGTGATCCCATGAATTTAGATTTATGAAAATTAATAATAAAATAATTAATTATTATAATATTGAATTATATATAAATTTNAGTAAGAAATCTGCACACACCATTGTCATAATTTGAAACTTAAAAAATGCAAGGTGATTTGGTTCGTAAAATTTAAAACGATTAGATAAGTTATTCAATTGATTTCAAATTTTATTACAAAATTAAAACTATTAGTAAAAGTGATCCCATGAATTTAGATTTATGAAAATTAATAATAAAATAATTAATTATTATAATATTGAATTATATATATTACCTATTATTTATTGAAAACATGTAAAATAAGTTTTGATAACTAACGAATAAAAAAAGATAAATTATATACATACTAAAATTTATAAAATAATATAAATAATATTTAGGAGTATTTATTTATATTATATATATTTATGTATAGATAAAAATATGCAAAATTACTTAAAATACCCAAAATATATTAAAATAATACTAAATAATTAAATAAAATTCATAAATAATTAAAAAAATCAAGAAAAATATGAAAAAGTGAAGAGAATTCTAGAAATGAGGCATAGAACACTAAGAATTAAAAAAAAATAACAACCAATTAAATTAAGACAATTAGAAAGTGAAAAAGAAGAGGATAAGAGACAAATATCACAAGAAAAATTAAAAAGAAAACTTAACCCCTATTATAAGTACATAACAAACTCTTAAAACCCCATTTTCATCAATTGAGCATTAGAAAAAAATTAGGAAGATGAGAGAAAAGAGAAAAAACTAATTTTAGAAAATTTAAATAAAATAGTGTGCATTTAGTGCTTATAATGAGAACCTACATTTGACAATCACCTAGGGAGGAACGGTCACCACCACCAAACAGTGGACCTCATGCTTGGAGCTGCCGAAAAAAGTGGAGCCACCAGTGGATTGAACGGAAAGTTCCAATTTCTCTTTCAAATTTTTTTAATTTAATAAAAATATCAAATATATATGGAAAATTATGAAATTTGGTATGCCAGAATATTTTTATATGTAAATTTTGGAAAAAATATCGATTTGATAAAATTAGGCATTAAGATATACTGCTTTTAAAAAATGACTAAATCTAAGACAGTTTTCAATTTAGATTTAAATAATCTTAAAGGTGTAGTTTCGACTTTAAAGTATTTTTGTAGACTATTTAAGATATATATTATAGTGCTATAAAGAGCTTTTCTTAAATTTAATTTTTAAATTTTTACTTAATTTTTAGGCCTTAAAATCATGTATAAAAGGTAATATTTGGGCTGTAATTTAAGTTAATTTGGTAAAAATTCTAATATGGTATGTAAGTAAGTGTTATAGGATGTTAATTATTGATGTAATATGATATTTGTACTCTTTGAAGTGTTAGAAGTATGTATTATGTATATTATGTGATAAATAATGGGTAAAAGGGCATAAATAAGGTAATATTTTGATTTAGGGTAAATTAGGTATAAATTCTGATTTATGATATAATTAGACATCTAGATATGTTATTAGATAATGAAGGATAATTTATATAGTGTTAGAAGTGTTAGATAGGTAATATAAGTGAATAATATGTAATAATACATAATATGTGTGTATAAGAGTTAAATGGGTAGAAAATATTAAGTTAAAATTAATGGTATTATAATATTAGGAATATGATATAAATCTAATTTGGAAGGTGAATTTATGAAATTCTATGAAGAATATAAGTTATTCTCATATTGAGAGCTAATTTAGTAGTTAAATTAGAAATATGGTGTACTGTATTGACTAGAACATTGGTTAGAAGCTAAAATAAAGATTTAGGATACTTAAGTGAAATGTGGTTACCTACACATAATAATTCAAAACAAGTTCCTAGGGTTCACATATAAAACCCATAATTAGAAACCGAATTAGAATTTAATTTAGAAACTAATTCGAAAACTGAATCAAAACTCAGCCTAAATTAAGAATAATTGTAAGAGACTTAAAAACTTGAATAATTAGGTACAATAAAACTCTAAACTAAATATGCCAATAAGAATTACATAATAAAACATATCTATGGTAGTTATGTGGAAACTGAAATGACATTTGTACTATATAGATTATCGGCGATGACCTCTGCAAATCACACCTTAAGTGAGTAAGTGGGAAGTCTAAGTAAGTTGGGATCATTGTGTTACTATATTTCGAAGTACTATTTTATAGTATTCAAAAGCTTAAGATTATACTTAGTTATGCTTGTTAGATAGTTGATTGTACATATACTTATATATGCATGTTTTTGAATTTGATTGTATGATTCTGATTTACTGTTCTGGCTTATATTTGTGTGATTTGTTTGAATTAGTTAAATACCTTAAACTAGACCTAACTGAGTATATGACTTGTAAATTTAAAACGAACCTGCATAACAACTCATTAAGGGAGATGTTTAGGTTCTTCGGCCAAATACCAACACCTTTAAAAGGAATCACACTAGTAGCACAATGGATCTATTTTTTATTTTTAATCGAACTAAGTGATAGCAAAAAAGGTTACAATAAGGGTGAAGTCAATAGTGTGAAGATAGTTATGAGAAGAACGATGTTTCTATTGTATAAGTTTAAGTTTAGTCGTGAGCTATTGCATAAATATAAAAACTCCTTAACCTGGATTAAAGTGGGTGTAATTTTTCTAATTTCACGATCGATTGGATAATGTTATGCGATGGCATTTGCTTGTATATACATTGCATCTAATTAATTTGGTTGATAATCCTATTTGTGTTTGATATATAGTTTTAAGTCTCCGCCTCAACTTACTGAATGATTGTTTGTTCATATCTTTATAGATGTTGTTGTAGATGCTAGTTAAAAAGTAGCCATATAACTATCTTAAAGCTAGCAACTGTTAAATTTTAGGGATTGAGGATGTAAACTTAAAGATTAGATACACTCTCAAGTTTAAATTTTATTTTTAAAGCTTTTAGTATTAATTTATGTATTACTTAAGTATATTATGATTAGACTATTAAATCTTATAAATATATTCAGATTATTTTAGTGTAAATATGTTTTTTTTTTTTATAATTTCATAGGTAAATAAGATGAATTTATAAATTGTTTACTTTAAAGTAAGTTAGTCATGAATGCATTGTGTAAATCAGGTATGAAATATCGATTATAAAGTTAGCTTTTAATTTAGAATAGTTTGCTCAGTAGAACTGTTATAACTCTATCATTTCAGAGCTTGACAAAAAATGCAAAGAAAACAGGAGGAAACACAAGGTTGAAGTACCTATCCATTTTTTTATACCAGTAAATGTCTAAAACAAGTAATAATCTATATTTTACATCATTTTTTTTTTTGTAATAATCCATACTTTACATCGATTTTTTTTTTTAGGAAAAAAATGGTGATATATTACATATACTAAGTAGTTATGCACAAACTGTAAGTTATCTAATTTGTTTATATTTGAGGGAAATTTCTTATATTTTGTCTGGATTAAGGTGTTTTTGTTGTTTGATAGATAAGTTGTACAAAGTTTAAGAAAATCCAAAAATCCTCTATGAAGATTCATACATGCAATTGGGGATCTAGGAATTAATATTGGGTTTAGTGATTAAAGAAGAAAATCTAGGAAAATATATAAAAATCTAGTGTAATTTGAGCTATAAGGTGTTTGTAAGGCTAAAAGGTTGCTGGGAACTAACTACCACCACCACTAGGAGCAGTGAACACCACCCAGAGCAGCAAACACCACCTAAGTCGGTCGACAACAGTGGAGCTACCCTTAGTGGCTAGAGCTTGAAATTTTGATAAGAGTCCATTTTATTCTGATTTTTTATAAATTACGAAAAATATTAAAATGCCCAAAAAATTCTTCAAAAATTTAATCCTATATATTTTTATGTGTAGAATTTAGGAAAAATATTATTTTGTATAAATTTGGTATTTATGATATACTCTCTTTAGGAATTGTCAAAATCAAGCTATTTTTTATATCTAAATAAATTAACCTAACAATATAGTTTTGGCCTTAAAAAATTTATATAAACTTCCTTATATTTATATTAAATTACATTAAAAATATTTTTCACAAAACTATTTCTATGTTTTTATAGAATTTTTTAGCTTCAAATTGTGAATAAAATGGCTATTTTAGTAAAAATTAGAGGAATTTTTCAAGATGACCACACTTAATTCTAAGTTGAATCATTTAATAGTGTATTGGTGTCATTTTTGATTTGTTAAATGGAATTATATAACATGGAGTTATAGAAAATGGTGACGTAGCTCTTAAATGTGAAGTTAGGTAATTTGATTAAGTGTTGAATTTGCTAAATTGATGAATTAGGATATGTTGTCTAAGGAATTGGGAAGTAATGAGGCGGAGAATTGGTCAATGAAGTCTTACAAGATGTTGTACATAGATGGAATTAGAGGATAAATTGGCAAAACACTTCGTTATAACAAGTTAAGTAAATACAAAGGATTTTAGAGTGAGCAATATACTAAGGATTTTGTCAAAAGTAGAGTCAGAGGCAAGTTTAAATGTAAAATGTAGGTGTAGGAGAGTTTAGAAGTTAAATCAAATGATAATTTCCTAAAAACATTAAGGTTGGTTAAAGATAGAGTAAAAATCAAAGGATACCATAGCTTAATATAACTCATGAAGCTATCAAACTACTTGAGAAATCTTAATTTATAAATGAATAGAACTTATAAAAATTATGTTAAAACAACCAAAATCATATAAAATGAACTAACTACTAATGACTTAATACTCAAAAGTGGATCACTACTAATCCATTTTGCATGTATAAGGATAATTGAAGATCAACAGGCCAATGGTTAGGAATAGTAAGCCGATGAAGTGCAGGTAAGTTCGAATCTATGCGTCGCAGCATATTGGAATACTATGTAGTACTTGGAGACCTAGAAGTGTATTTGATTATGCTTGTAACTTAGTTGAATGTACGCATGCCTTATGTGTGATTGTTACTTGAATTGTGGACTTGGAGTATTGCTTTGTATGTTTATATTTGATATGCTTTGCTTTGCTTTGTGAATTGGTTGGTGTCACGTCCTAAAGTGGTAGAGTCGTAACAGTTCCGCCGTGCAAACCATTCTAAGATAGAAGCTGATCATACAGCCACCATCTTAGACCTGATTTACACAAGGCATCTACGACTAACCCACTTTGAAGTAAATAGTTCGTAATTTAAATAAATCATTTACCTAAGAAAGTAAGAAAATATATATATACACTAGAATTCAGTTATTACAATTAATGTTTACAACATTTCACCGTAATCTATTTTCTAATTAATGTATTATTCAGAAAAGAAAAATTCTAAGATAGAAGCTTAGACCTTTAAAATATATGTCTGTTATTCAAATGTTTTTCCTCACTCTCTAGGATTTAGCAGTTGTTAACTTTAGAGTAGTTGTAAGCCGTTTCTTAGCCAGTACCTACAACGATGTCTATAAGGATGTGAGCAACCACAACTCAGTAAGTTAGGATAGAGGACTTAAAACTATACCACAAACACAAACAAGGTTATCAACCAACTTATTAGGTGTAATGCATATTCAAGCAAATGCCATCGTATGACATTGTCTAGCTCGTTGTGAGATTAGAAAAATTGTGCTAGCTCTAATTTGGGTTAAGGAGTTGCCGTTAATGCAATAGCTCACGACCAAACCCAGGCTTGTACAATGGAAACATCGCTTTTCCCGTGACTACCTTCGAACCATTGACTTCACTCTTACCATAACCTTTTCACCTGTCACTTAGTTTGACTAAGGATGAAGAAGGGACCCATTATGCTATCCGGCGCTATCTCTTTCGAAGGGATCGGTATTTAGTCAGAGAATCTTAGGTTTCCCCTAATAGGTTCCTATGCAGGTTCGATTTATGATTACAAGTCTTATCTTTGTTAAGTTCAGTTTAAGGTGATCGATTACTTTATACAATAGAAGCCAGAACAACAAACAGAATCATAGCATTACTCATAATCAAACACATGCACACAACCAATTATCTAATAAGCACAATCAAGTATAATCTCAAGCTCCAAAATACAATAACGTATTAATCTCAACTTACTTGGACTCCTCGCTCACTCACTCGAGGTTTGACTCGCTCAGGCTATCGTGGATCATCCCTATAACACAAACGTGATTTTAGTTTTTCATATAACTATTATAGGTTTGTTTTATCTTATAACGCTTATTGTTATCTTTTGTTTAGGGTTTAATATACCTAATTATCTAGGTCTTAAGTCTTTTACAATTCTTTTTTAATCGTGTTAAATTTTATTTCAGTTTTCGGATCGATTTCTAAATTAGGTTTTTAATTTAATTTTTGGTTAAAGATTTATATGTACACCCTAAGAAATCATTCCGACTTATAATGTGAAATTAATTGCATTATCTTCGGATATCTTAAATATCATTTTTAGTCTTTAACTAGTATTCTAGTCCGTATGGTACACCCGAATCCTAATTTAATTACCGAATTCACCCCTGTTATGGGAAAATCTTACATTTTTCATATAATTATCTAAATTTAAGTTTTCTATCAAATTTATTATATATTCCTATTATTTATATAATATCAATTTTTATCATAATATCTTCTATTTATTCTATTTCTAATAATTACATATTATGTATTATCACTTATTATGTACATAATACACATCTAATATTTCTGTTACTCTAATTACCACCTCCTAATATCAATTAACATTTCAAAATGTCTAAATTCATCCTAAATCAGATTTTACACCTAATTACCCTAATTTACAAAATTAACTTAAAATTTACTATTTTTCTCTATTACTTATTTACTATATAATTACCTTAATAATTACATCTAACACCCTAAAGGATACAAATATCATACTTCATCAGATTTGAATGTCCTAAAACATATAATTGTACATCAAATCAGTAATTACCCATATAATTACTTAATTAACACTAAATTACCCATTTTATGCCTCATTTTAAGGTCAAAAAATTATTTAAAATTTTCGAAAATTCATTTTTGAAAATGGGCTTCATAGTATTGCTATATATCACTTAAGTAGTCTACACAAAAATTTTGGACTCAAAACTACACTCCTAAAATCATTTATCTTTAAACCGAAATATGCTCGGTTTTGCATGATTTCTTAAGGATCATATATTACGGAACATATTTTCATCAAAATAATATTTTTCCTAAAAACTATATACTAAAATATTCCAAAGTAACAAAATTCATAATTTTCTAAAAATATTTACTATTTTTATAAAATTACACAAAATCAGGCTAGAAATCGAACTCACCGGTTTGGGTGGCCATAGGTATGTTGGCCTACTTGGGTGCTGCCACCACCATGTGGTGGTGGTGGCTGCCGTCTACTCTCAGTTGCTCATCGGGTCTGGGTTCTCCTTAGAAGCCCAAATTGTACAATTTTTTTGTAATTTTTTCTAAAACCATAATTTACTCTCAATTTCGTCTCTCTCTAATTTTCTAAACTTCCTGACATCCAAAATGAGCTTCTAAAAAATTAAGGGTATTTATAAAGGTTTTATGGAATTATTGTGCATCAATTTGATTAGACAATTACCTTATCTTCTATCGATTTTTCTTTTATATTGTTCTAATTTAATTAGCTAAATTTTTTTCTTATTTTTCCCAACTGCCACAACCCAAATCTGGATCATTCCTTATTTTTTTTTCTGATTTTTCTTTATTTTTCCTTAATTAATTATGAATTTTATTTAATTATTTAGTATTATTTTAGTATATTTCATGTATTTTAAGTAATTACGTATATTTTTACTTACATGTAAATTCATATATAGTACAAATAAATATTCTTAAATATTATTTAGGTCATTCTATGATTTTTAGTATACATATAATTTATCTCTAGTAATTTCTTAATTATTGGAATGCATTTTATGTATTTTCGATAAATAACGAGTTATATACTTAAAATTTGAAAATTTTATATTCTTTTATTTTATTGCTTATTTTCTTAAATTCAAACTTACAGGATCGTTTTTATTAATATTTTTAACTTTATTTGATAATTTAGAGTCAATCGGATCCTTTAATTGATCGCCTTAAATTCTACAAGTCAAACTTTAGGTAGCTGATTGTGGGTTTTACAGTTAATCTTCCCTTAATTGAACTTAATTAAAGACTGACTTTTTAAATAACTAGATATGCATAGTAATCCATTATGGGTGACGATTAGAATTCTCAAAGCCAAACGCGAAACCCTTTAATGAGGATAACTAAAATGGTCCTTTTTCCACCTTTGGTCTAACTAAGTGATATGAGAGGAGGTCATTGTAAAGTTAGGTGTTGTAGTTTGAAAGGAGTCTTAAGTGAAGGGTGTTATCTATTACATAAGCCCCGGTTTGGTTTTGATTCGCAAGTGCTTAGTGTCAAACTCTTCAACCTGAATTAAAACGAGCGAAATTTCTCTAATCTCATAATGGACTAGATAACATTATGTGGTGTAAAGTTGTATGTGCTTGTTTACATTGCATTTCACTAAAATAGGATGATTAGAAACCATGTTTATACTTGATGTACTCTTTTGTCTCTATCATGCTTATTGAGCTAGTTATGCTTATAATCTTATAAACTCTTTTACGAGTATATCCAAAGATTGAAGGAACAGTGCTAGAGCTATCTATAGATCAGTAAATGTTGGGCTAGGAAAGTGAGGAAACATGAAGACTTGCAAGACCTTGATTTTAGTTAGGTTTCCTTTGTTTTTCTTGTGGAAACCATTTGGGATACCTAGGAAATGCCTACTAGTTTCCAACTTTGTAATAAAAACATAAAAACGTATGGTTTTTATAAACATTTCAAGAACGCTAAAACTTTTAATATAAACCTATTCATAGGAGATGTTGCTATTACATTAATTTGCAAACTACTAGTGTTCTTGAACATGTATCTTAAAAAGATTTATTATAGGTTTTACTAATATTAGGTATAGAATTTGGTGCTTTAAAGCAGTTGAGTCGATTACACCTGGTGTGAACTAGGTTTATGGTAACAGCTGTAAGGTCAACTTCTATTTTAAAATAATTTACATGACAGGACTGTTACGACTTCTTCACTTCAAGGCTGGACATAATCCTCATGTCAATTTAAAAAAAAAATGAAAAGAAAAGAAAGAAAAGAATTAACAAAATGTATTTATCATTTATTGTGTTTTATTATTCATGTTAACTGATAATTACATATAGATAGCCTCATTAGTTTGCTCTTTGATACCAATCATGATGTGCATGAAATCCTTAATCTATACCAAACAAAATAATCAAACAGAAAATATAATCTTTTCATAATTTCTAGGATTAAAAAGGATAAGGACAATTATGCGAATAGTTTGATATTATGTATAAAACAAGATTAACCAACATTGCTTCAATTAAGATAAGAAGGGACAATTAAGGAGTAAAAGTTCTATTAGGGTTATTAATATCAAGATTGACTAAATGTAATTACATCAAAAGACCCTTTGAAGTCTATATCAAGTCATTGAGGACAAGAAAATAATAAACAACACAGGTGTTCATGCTCTAGTTTGGTTTGATTTAAGGGTCAAATCAAATCAAACGATATTTGAAAAGGTTTAGTTTAAATTCTTGATGAGTTAAACCACTTTTAATGGCTCATGTTTTTGAATTGAACCAAACTTTTGATTCGATTCAGTTTGGTTTGAATTGCTTTTTAGAAACATTTTATTCTAATTGAGAATACTAATAATAACTAAGTAAAATTGAGAGACATTATGTGAGAACTAAAGTCGCATGGTGTCGTATTAAGATGACATTTTATCTTATATGATATTGAAGGCATGCAAGTTCACTTGAAAGATGAGACATGTCAGGAGAGAAAAGGAATGGATTATAGTGGCTGAGAGTAAGATGTAAGATAATAAAAAAGAAAAGGTAAATAGGGTTATACTAAGATACTAATAGGTTTTAAAACTAAAAAACATCTCTTATTTTTATTTGTTAATAAGAAGCAGTTTTGATTGGATTTATACGATTTAACTTGGTTCAATCCCTTACATGTAAGCGAATAGTTGGAGCCTCTTAAAACTTGAACTGTGAACTAAACCTGAGATATAGAAAAATGATATTTTACAGTTTAGTCTAGTTCTCGATTTGGTTCCATGAATAACCTTTAATAAACAAAAAAATTAAGAAAATATGTCTACATAATTACAAGGACTTTGTTCAAATGCCTTATGAGGCATTTACCTTTAATAAACGAAAAAATTAAGAAAATATGTCTACATATTTACAAGGACTTTGTTCAAATGCCCTATGAGGCATTTAAACAAGTTATTTCAAATATAACAACAAGTTATTCTAATAGCTGACTTTCTTCATTCTTGAATACCTTAAAGAGGTATCTAAATGAATTTAACTTGGTTAGGTTCGAGATTTAGAGGATAATTTCATGATGGGAATAAGAATTCCATGTTTGAAGTCAAAAGGCCATGGAAGCAGTCAAGTTCTAAAAGGTAGGGAAGTGGTTCTAATTTCAACCGAAAAGCCACTAAAGGAAAGGTTATAAATCATATAAGGTTTTGCTATAAAGACACCAAGCTTAGAATTAAAATAGGATTCTACTCTGAAGTTTATTTGGTTCATCAAGAAGAATACTTAATGGTTCTGGTTTTAAAAGCATGTAAGCTTCTAGAACAATAAGAGATTCCAGTTTTGATAGAAGAATTAGCACTACTTTTAATAACAAATAGAAAGCACTTGAAATGAAGCTTCTGAGAGGTGTGTTAGAGGAAGGTTCTAATAACAATTTCTAGAGAAGTTATTTACGTAGGCAAATCTTCATAAATATTTCGGATAAGGAAAGATAATCATACGAAGCCCAACAAATTAAGAGTATAATTATCTAGCTAGTTATTTCATTTCTTCTTAGATAGTTATTTTCCTTTTAAACAATTATTGTGTATCTTTTCAAGCATTTTTCTTTTTTCTAATTGCAATTATTTGTATTTATTTATATATATATTATGTAACCTTATGAATTAGAATCACTTATCAACATTTACTCTTTTACAGCTCATTCATCGGTCTGAATAAAGTAAGACTGTAAAGGAATTGTTATTACTACGAAATAGAATAGGGCTATAATAGATACCAATTGCTTATTATCTTGTTCACTTGACTGTTATTAGATTGTAGTTATTTTGTTCAATTCACATAATTAAATAGGGAATAAAACATAGATAACAATCAAAAAACTAAAATTACCCTTGATTTATAAGATAGTAAAATAACCCTTCTATGTCAAACTTAATGTAGAAAACCCTAAACTGAAAATTGAACCCTAAATTGGACCCTAACCTACAGATTGAAATGTCTAAATTAGAATCATTATCAATATGAAGCCTTCAACGAAGAAGATTTTCTATGAGATTGTTTGAAATGTTCCAGACAATGAAGCCTTAGGTAGGTAGGTAGGGAGAGAGAAAGAGAGGGCATGGCTCGACAAAGAAGATGACAATCAAGATGAAGAAGATATAGGTGATTTTTTTGACAACTTCGTAGACGATAAAGTTGTCAACCCGTTTTAAGGGGAGGGGGTAGGGGTGGCGAGGAGAGAGAGAGAGAGAATAGCATAATAAAGAAGACGACTATTGTAGAGGGCTAAATTTAAAGTTGGGTTTAACTATTTGAAATAAGATGACAGGACCTAAAGAGTTGAGTCATGCATTCAGGATAATCAAGAAAGATTTGACATAATGAACTTAGAGTAAAGCTTATTGGATCGGCCCATTCAATCTAACCTTTTTCATCTTTACTGACGCTAAAAGAATGGGGCCTTTTTTGGGCCTAAGCCCATAAAGAAAGTCCATTCCAAATCCATTAAATGAAGTGATTAATGCTAGCTCTTAATTGTCATCATCATTTGATGGATGAGGTTAAAGGCCATCTCTTATAAATACTCTTCTCCTTCTCTCATTTAGACAGGAGAGAATTGGCATGAATGCTGTTACTCTATCGGATTCTTGCTATAAAAGATCAAACACCTGAACATTATAAGAACACTACTCATTCTTCATCGACTGGGAGGTTTGATGCCCGTTGGCTCTTCCACGTATCACCAGAAGTGTTAGAGCCTCGTTAATTTCACTTATCCTCCTCCCTACACTTCTTTCTTGATGATCCCATACAAGTTACTCAAATCATTTCCCTAGTTATGCGTAATACATTTATCACACAGCACACACATAACCTTTATACTTAAACTCTCATACCCATAACTATCAAGATGAAGCCTTTGTCAAGGTTATAGACAATGATGAATCCATTATTGAAGGTCTCAAGTAAGTCCAATGACGTCAACGAAGGTTGAGTTTTGTTCTTCACTAGATCAGGATGTGACAATGAGGCAGCGATTAGGATTGTATTAAGAGTTAGGATGAAGAAGATGACTAATTTTTTCATTTTCTATTTGTTGTTCTTTTATAAAAACGTAATGTTTGTTTATTTTTTATTTGGAGATATTGTGTAATATTTTAACTTATATGAGGTTATTTTTAGGAGAAAGATAAAAAGGAGAAGTCCCCATTCTTAGGTGGAGATAAGGAATATCAATTCATGATTTTTAGGAATTAAGAGTTCTAAGCGAATACATAATTTAAAAACAAAGAACGACATAATAAGGCTACCAAGGAATAAAAGGGTTAATGAGATACCCATTTCTCTCATGTGAACATGCCACCAAAGTATTGTGTAACACTTTTCATTTTATTGAAAGTATGTGTCCATCATTCTGATTATAGTGATCCCTTTAATCGATCAATTATTTTAATTACAGCTGGCTTAATTTTCATAAGTTGTAAGTAATATCGATTATGAAAGTTCGAACACCTTTCCTTATTCAACTATTGGATTTTTTTTCTTAGTTGTCCATATCCTGAGTTTTATCCTTATTTGTGAGGCTATAAAGAAAATCAGAAAAATATTGTTTTCTCGTTATTTTAAACCCATAATATAATGAAGTTCCAACCTTTCTCTTTATGCTATGTATCTAGTTCTTACAACATTCTTTCTCAAGGATTTAAATACACCACTTAATCTGAATGCCTTAAGGGCATATGTCGAATGATACAATCTAAATAGATCTAAGCAAGGATTAATTTTGAACGGTGAATTGACTTGGGCAAACTTTGAATCGGCGAAAGTAAGCGGACCGAACCGCCTTGGCGAACCACCAAACTTTAAGAACCCAAGTGATTCAAGAGGACAGAACTGCTCAACTCAATAAGTCACAAACTGTTGAATCGACCCGCTATTAAATCAATAGATCGAGTTGGTTAATTTACTCTCTTAAAAGAGAAACAAAAAATGAGATCACTAAGTCGAAAAAAAACATATGTTAAGGACAAATAAAAAATTTAATTTCAGTTAATATAAATTATTTTTATAAAACTTATCAAATATTAGAAATTTGAATATAAAAAAAATTTAAGAAAAAAATAAAAAAATTGAAATCACATTAAGTCAAAAATTAATAAAAAAAATTAAAATTATTAATTTTTAATAAATTTTATTAAAAAAGAGAGAAAAAAGAGATTATTAAAAATTATTAAGGTATTAAAAAAATTAATAAAAAATTAAATATTAAAAAAAATTTCAAAAACCTCGAATAAATCCACAACAGCCAACTCACAAATTATTCACAATTCACTATATTACTAACTCATGAACCAACAATTCAAAACCGATTTGAAGCCGGTTTGACCAATGCCCACCACTAGTCCTAAGGCACCCCATGATCATTCCATTAGATGTGGTTCGAATGCGTTGACATAACATTCAAACGAAGTATCTTTAAAACTTTCTTCCCGACCGCAACTTAGGACATGACCTACTCAAATGAAACTGAAACTTTTGGTAGTATGCAATATATTGGGTAACTCATCAAATAAAATTGGTCTTCCTGTAAAAGCAACTTAAATATAATCCTCTCAATCCAATTAGCTAATCCGCAGACTCCAACTTGAAGTGACTAGACTGCTGCATTAGATTCCTATCAGCAAATATGTACAGTTAGCACCGCGTTAGATGGATACTTTCTCTTCCGAGATTAGCATAAAACATGGGCTCTTAGCACTCAATTTTACAGTCCATCCTCTGAGCAAGAGATCATTTTCCTCATGCAAACTTGCCTCTACACGTACACATGGATATATAGATAAATAAGTACCACCGCGATATGCTTCACACGTCTGACAAGGGAAACAATAAGCACATCATTATAGCCATTTTTTATGAGCAAACTTTGCATGACAGTTTTTGAACTCATATTTACTACCACCATTCTAAGGACACAACCAAAATACTTAGATATGACAAAGAAGTGCTAGGGCCAAAAATAAGAACTACAACATTTTTCAGTTTCGACAATTTATAAGTAGAAACTAGCCACCCTGGATTTGATACTAATAGGCAGCTAATAGATGTATCCCATGGACCATTATTCACAACCCTTTCAATGTTACAGAAAGTAAAATTACTTTAGAAAGGATATAGTAATTCACTTCCCACATTCCATTTAGCCACACCATCTGAGAAAGATTAAACCCACCAGCCATTTAGCCATCAACACGAACCTAATTGAATCATTAATCATGATTGGGAAGGCCCCCCATCAGAGACTCTTCTAGGCAAGGGTTCTTTACAGCTGGGTTAAGGAGTAAGTTGCTCCTTCCAATTTATTCGAATCTACTAGAACATGAGTTAGAACAGTACCGGCTAACCAACTAAATCATGCACCATCTGACCTCCATACTCCTGTCTAAGCTGATGTTCTGGCCGTTGCGCTTGGTGCCACTGATGCTGCCTACTCTCCTCATCATGCCTCAGACCAAGGGTCAATGACACAGCTCCATGTCTCCTGAAATCACTTACACTTCCCTGGTATGGCACAAAGCTTATAAGCGACTCATTTGCTTCTGCAGATACCCGACAATCTACTCTTGATTGCTCATCCCGATTCAATTCATCGACATCCATTACATGTCCAGTGCCTACCGAGGATGATCCAATGCCGTAGCATTCCATATGGTCATCAGATATTGAGATAACACCAGTTCTGTGCGAAGCCAGGTCTTTATTTATTTGACTTGATTCTTTACTGATATTTTTGGTTGAATTTTGGGTCTGTCCTGCTAAGCCTTTGGTTTCAAGCATGTGTATCTCTTCCACCATTGGTTTCCACACGCGCACTCGTGCATTGATGAACCAGTTTGATACCTGCATGAATTTCACCAATCATGCGTACTCCAATTATGTGATTATTAAAGCTAGATCAGTTCTACTTCATACTAATTTATTTTCGAGTGGTCAAAAGTGCATAAAAATTCTCATAGGTGCTATCATTCGAGTCCATCCACCCTCATCATAGAGGACAACAAGGTCATAAGGACACGTTAATATGAATTATATTGGGCTTGCAACAAATCATTCAAATGAGAAATTTTTAAATGGGATGGAACATGCATAAGCTTTCTTACTAAATTCAAAATATCAGCTTGACAGCAGCAATAAAAGTTCACCCCATTATCAGCTGTTCTCAAACAACATGCTACAGTTTTTAGCAAAATAGACAGCTATGCCCTACCTGATTTCGCGTTAAACCTGTCTGGGCAGCTAACATGTGTTTATCTGCATCAGTTGGGTACCTAAATGCATTGAAACATTTGTTAAGCAAATCAGACTCATGTAATTAATGCATCACTGTGGGTTGGCTATGCTCATATGAGCACACATGAAATGTGCATGCATGTGAGAAAAAGAGAGCAGGGATTTTACGGGTGCAGAAAATGGTCGAATAGCCATGCCCTAAGAATAGCTACTGAACGTTCTGGTAGTCCTCTCTGAGGTCTCCAAACATGTTGATTGTCATGAAAGCAGACATTGACCCCGCAGTTTTTTGGCCTCTGGAAGCTCTGATTCATACACTTTAGTGCCATAGAATTTATTTCATCTTTACTACTGCTTTCACCATGGCCAGGAGTCGACAAATTCTCACCCAAAATTTTCTTCACACGTCTGAGATGATCTGAGATGGCATTTTTGAGGCAACGAAAATTCCGCGAAACAGTTTTAAGGGCAGAGGAAATGTAAGGGCTAGCAGCACTTAGCCCAGCTACCGATTCAAATGATGCAACTACCATTTGCATTTGTTGATGATATTGCTTGTACCTTCTACATACCTTAAAACAGAAGGATCCATAGTTTAATAATTTTAGGCATTGGAAATGCTCGAGTACTAATACTATTCTACAAAATAATAATAATAATAACAAGAAGCTGTATAATGAAATCTGTGCTGTTTTCTGCATATATTAAAATAATCTCAACACTGTAAATGATTAGCAGCTTTGTGCAGTAGATATTAAACATCCAAAAGAGTAGTTCTACCATGGCAAATAAGATTTGAATATATAACTCTCTTCCCATGTTAAGCAAATCTAATTTCCACTATATTAATTGATGTGAAAGTTAACCGGGACACCTAATGGTTAAGACCCCAACACTAACATGACAAACTACACGAGGCGCAAGGTTCTGGATCCCCTTATGTGTCTTCCTGCACAGCTACCTACATCACCCAGCTGTAAGATGATTCTAGACAATCCAAAAATAAAGAAATATTATTCAAGATAATCATATACCATAGAGTATCGTTGCAACCAATATCCTGTAAGTTGGTTGATATGCCCAAAAGGGTTTACTATAATTACAATCATAATACTTCATTATAAGAAGGGTTCTATGAAAGCAAATCACAACAAAATGCTGTTGTAGCTAAGGCACACATCAAAACAGTCGACTCTGTCTATTATCTGCCATGATATGCCCAAAAGGGTTTACTATAATTACAATCATAATACTTCATTATAAGAAGGGTATACGAAAGCAAATCGCAGCAAAATGCCGTTGTAGCTAAGGCAAACATCAAAACAGTCAACTGTGTCTATCATCAGCCACGATTAGACCGTGTCTACTACTAACCATAACACTATGGCAGACAGACAATTTTTTCAACATGAAAGGTCTAGGGACAGGAGCATAAGCTCAAGGGGTCACATCGAACCCGTCTGTTTCCTTTTTTGGCCAGGATACTAAAGACCCCATTTCATCTATGTCCCCCACAAAGAACATCCATCACTGCCAACTGACTGGTTGGTTTTGGTTCTTTTGAAGTTGCAGAAAAGTAACATTTGAAAATAAGTGGGATGCACTGTTTGTGAGCAACTAGAAGCTGTATTCCTGACGAATTCAACATGGAGCACCTCAACATCCTACTGACTAATAGTTACATGGATGAGAAATGATTATCTTTTGAGATCAGTAACATGTCTAAAAGAAGAAGTGGGCCATTTTTCACAACACCACCCACCCCCCCCACAAAAAAAATATAAAGGTGACAAACATTCAAAATAATGAATAGAGATGGCACGGAAGGCATTCTTACTTTAGCCACCAGAATGGTGTAATAATTTAGTGGGAAAAATCATGTTGTCTTGCCCAAAATAAGTACCATTAACATACAAGTAAAAGCACATGCGGCAAAGTACTAAAATACTGCAATGCAGCTCATCAATCAAAATACATGTAGGTAATAGTTACTTCATATCATAACCATTTCACTTCCAATCATCAATCAAAACTTGCACAAGCAACCATGTGAACATATAGGTGATAGGTACTTCTCCATAAAATTTTTAAGACAACACATGGACATTCACCATTTCAAATTTAGCTTCACAACAAACTGGCCTAAAATCTTAAATTTATAGATCATCCATGCATTCACTATCTCTATGGTAGCAGATTTTGCCATTTCAACAAATTAGAAATTTGACACATAATGGGCACAATGTGAAGACATACAGAACCAGCCAAAAGGACTATTAGAAATGTGAATGACATTTTGGGAGCATTAGTTAGGGATGCCAAGCGTTTCACTGGAGGACTAAGGACCAGTAACCCTATGATTCCAAATTGCTTGTGCACTGACAAATAAACCTTGAGTTATAGCAAAGCCTGAATGGATAAAATATAGAAACACTGAACCAGAACTTTATTCAAGCATGAATGTAGAGATCTTGGAGTCAAAGTCGTTAGAGGAGAACTAAAGCAAGCTTCTAAAGATACACATGGATTTTGGAGATGAATGCTGACACCGCCCACTAGGTGGTGGTCTTTCAATGCATTTTCCTATCATAAGCAAAGACATGAATAAGACACAAAATAGCAACGAAAAAACTCAATCATTGTAGCATATAACTTTTCCCTAGCAACAAATCGCTATCTGCTTCTAATGGTGCTTTGGTGCTTATGGCATCACAAGGCAAAATAGTTCTTTTGCTTGGCCACTCTTTACAATTTAATTACATTGGCTACTGAAAAAACATATCACGGATATCTCTAACCAATATATATATATATATATATATATAAACACAAGGTACTATACATGAACTACATATTATTATTAAAAATCAATATAAGTAGTTCAACAATCAGAGTCCTCATCATAAGGAAAGAATAGGAATGAGTAACCATAGGTTGTAACAAATAGGAATTGGATTCCTTCCAGCTTAATTTTTGGGTAAATTGCAACTTTGTACATATTCTTATATTTGTTTCATGTGTGCTTAACCCTATGGTTCGAATTTACCTCCAATTCTCAAAAGAAGTGCTTTCACAAGTAGTTGACTATTTCACCCATGATAAAACTAACAAAAAATAAATAATAAATAACAATAATTATGACAAAGTATTCAGAAACTAAATACAGAAAGTGTCCTTTCATTTCTATTTTGACATTTTATGTATCTGTTTTCAGTAAATTGTTTATTATCTTATTAAGGATAAATTCGTTATTATAGGAGCCTATAGAAAATTTTAGAGATCTAATTGCTCAGTTTTTAAGATATGAGACTCAGTGTACATAAAACAAACATAAGAGAGCATAATTTCAATATCCTATTATCTTTAGAACCAAACAATTGAATCGAATTTCTAAGGAATTAAAATCCCATTACTAGGAAACCAAACAAGGCCACAGGCCTTACTCACTGGTACACATCAAAGACTTATTTGACAAAAACTTCTAGTTGTGTTATGCTATCCATATATTAAGCCCACAAGAAGCAAACATATGAATCAATTGTTGATGACACAAAAAATGAAATTCATTCATATAATTCAAGAAAAACCACATCATTTGAGTTGAAAGCGCTTCATCAAACCATGTGTTTACGAGAGTGTTGAAACTTGTAGGACTTCAGATCCCATCCCATCAAACATCACAAGGTAGGCTCCGGTTTAAAAAATTTGATACCCATAGCCATAAGATTGGCTCTAGAGTTTGTATATGTTGGGGGTGAAACAAGAGTGGCCATGTAAGTATCACATATCATGCTACATGTGGCTTCAGAGAACTAATGCGATAATGACATGTAGTGAGATAACTAAGAGAGAATGACAAAGAAGAGGAATATGTAATTTCAGAGTTTGTATATGTTAGGGGTGAAACAAGAGTGGCCATATAAGTATTGCGTAAAATGCTACATGTGACTTTAGAGAACTACTACAATAATGACATGCAGTAAGATAACAAAGAGAGAATAACAAAGAAGAGGAATATGTAATTTTAGAGTTTTGCACAATGTTGTCAAAAGTGAGCACTTCAAAGCAAAGTGCAATGATGCACCTTGCAGATGCCAAGGCAAAGGGCATTTACTAAAGCACGAGCCTTGATCATCTAAGTGCAAGGCACAAAAGCGCTAAGGTGCTCGCCTGGAAAAAAAGCCCTCAAAGAGGAAAAATTTAAAATCACATTATGACGTATAATGGTCATATTTGAAAAATATAGAAAGGTAAGATAATAAATGTACTAAAATAAAAACTTAATAATATAATGCCAGTTAAAAGTTTATCTTTATCATACATATGGTGCCAAAGATTGTGCTTTTTTATTCCGATTTTCTCTATATTTTTTCTTTTTTTCCAAAAGTGAAACAATAACTGTTAAAATAAAAAGTTAAAAACACCAAAATAGTTTTTTCAAAATTTTTAACATGCTTCTTTTACATATATTGTGCTTGATATGAAAATACATTTTCAATACTTTAATATTGATTAAAAATTCAATCGATATAACATGATGCTTATTTTATATTTGACTTTTTAAAATTGTTTTTGTTAGTAGTTTAATAGAAAATATAGTTGTTTATTGAATATTAATGTTCATAATTTTGTGAATGAAAACATTTTTTTATAATTTTAAATATTTATGCTTCACTTTACTCAATCGAGTCTTTGAGTGACAACAATTATCTTAGTGCTATCATTGAGTTATTCTTGTTCCAAACTTCGAAACAAATACCTAGAGGATAGGGACATGATAGGGATTTTTGCCTCTACCCACTCACCTACAATACATTCAAATTGAGTCATTCCCAAATCCCAGCGGTAGGAACAGGTTGAAGGCTTAAATAAGCCTAGGAATACTGTGGCTCTTTAAGAAAAATGTTATTGCTGACCTTAATGTTTTAAAATTGTACAACGAAGCAATATGTAGAAGGAAAAACTACAACTACTGATCAAATATCACCTAATAATACAACCATATGTCACTTTAATTACACTTGCCAATGGACGATTATTTGAGGAAAGAAAAAATTTCGCTTTTACTGATTTACTGGTTTCAGCAATTTAAGACGAGAAATCGAGAAATTTAAATCTATGAAAACAGCATTGAATCGTTTTAAATTTCAACAGTATACGTCACGTAATTTTGAAGATTAAAATGGCAACATTGAATAATTTTAAACTTTAGGAACTGCATAGAAAAGAACAATTCATAAAGGGCCATCATGCCCGTATCAAATATTTCTGCAATTAGCCTACTAAATTCAAAATGCCAAAAGACCTTAATAAATGACAAACATTAAAAGAACTTTATATATAACAATCATTAGAGTACCCTGGGAATGGTCCAAATATGGATATCTTTCTCTTTGGCAAAAAGCTTTGAAGGACATATACACCCCCTTACCCCAAGAAAAACCGAGAGCATTGAGCATCGAATAGCCAAAATGCAACACTGCACCCCTTGCTAGATATATGGGGTGATAAAAATAACATATTTGATGGAGCAGGACTTTCGACTCAAAGGAGAATGCAATATTGCATGTTTCAAATTCAGAAAGTCTATCGTTTCATTTCTTTACACAGCATGACTTATCCTATCTAAAATCAACTTTTTAGCCAATCTGGGGTGACATATTCATTAGATTGAACGGGAAAACCAAACAAATGAACCAATGAATGAAAACGTGTTTACCTCCTCTTGCATGAACAAAAGCTTTGCCTTCTTTTGGTGGTTTGGAGGCTGATAGAAATCCGATGAACTGCTCACGACTCCAACATCTTCACAACGTAAATCACTTGAGCTATAGAATGCAGAGTTTGAAACTGGACTTGGAATGTTACAATCGACTGTGTTCTCATTTTCCCTTGCACGAATAGCATCAGCCGATCTGGCGACATCTTTTGACTTTTGGCCAGGTATATTACATGTTACGATGTCTGTTTTACGAACAAAACAACAAAATTCATCCAGTAATTGTTGAGCTGGTTTCAGGAACTTTGAACTCTTTAGAATGGCAGCGTATCCAGTGAAAGGCCCGAGAGGGCCGGAGCTTCGCTGACTATAGCTAGAAATTCCAGTTACATCCTGAAGAGACTTTCCTGATGATTTATTATTACTGATTAATGATGACTTTACAAAAGAATTCGGTGAACACAAATCCATTTGATCTGGAGGATCCTTTGTGATACTACTGGAGTGCAAATCCCCATGTCTGTTGTATTTGTCCCCAAATTGATTTACATCCATCCTATAGGCTGCATTCGAGGAAAGAGAGAGAGATAAACCCTGTAGATTAGCATCGCTAACGATGTTTCTCAAGTGCAAGTTATCTTTGGAAACATTTCCCAACTCATCCCTCCATTGATGACAATCATTTCTCCATACGCCTGAATTGTTGCAACCAACATTGCCAACTTGATTTCCACGGGTCGAAAGTAGGGGAAGTTCACTTCCAGCATCAGTCAACATTCCATGCCTGGTTGAAGAAACCTTAAACTGCGTTTGTGCTTCTTCCATATCCGAAGATACACCATGCAATGAGTCCCTGTAAAGGTGAGATGGCGGAAGAGGAAAACCAGATTGATTGTTGATGGATGGAACTAGATCATGGTATCTATTGGGATTGCCCCTCAAGTGAGGGGTGGAAGCATATCCACCATCGATCTTGACATTATTCGACATGACCTCACCAACACACATAGGGTTGTTATGATTAATTTCACTAGCTAAGAATCCACTTGAATTATGGTTCAACATCCAATCACTGTATTCCTGGGGAACAATGCTTTTTGAATTGTCATTATATCCAATTTGTGGGGCACCAATGCCTTTAGGGATTTGACCAAAATCAGACGAAACCGAGCAAGATGAATTCGCAACAATAGCATTACTCTCATCGGCAAGGAATCTACTCGAGGGATTTCCATGAGCTGCATCATGGAAATTTGAATGCTGGCGAGAACCGACTACAGGAAAATCGTGTGAATTAGGACTATGATTGCTTGCACTGTGAGCGTGAGTGTGAACAGGATCCAGATTTCGAATGGAATGAACTGGTAAATTCCCTACACTACTCATAATCCTCAACTTATCACGGCGACTTTGCTGAGCTACATGCAATTCCGCTTCAAACCCGCTTGTTGCCATCAACAAGCAGATTAAGGCCTAACTTCTCCTTTTCGTATAAGCCAAATCAACACTGCAGCAATTTCTACAAGGAAATATTGCACAAAACGCTTGCTTAACTCTTTCAAAGGAGGAAAAAAAAAAGAAGCAAAAAAATATTAAAAAAAAAATTAACCCGAAATAAATAAATAAATAAACTAGTCATCACAATTCTGCTGGTGCTAAAAAGACACTCACATGATGTTAAGGTAAGAAGATGTGTATGCTAATCAAGTAACAGATAAATGGTTTCGCAAATACTGTTAAGTAAACACATACAATAAAAGCAGTCAAATAAACAAGACAAAGGATAGTCAAGAAACTGAAACTTTCGTGTCTGTAAGAGAAAGACAGATAAGAGAACACTAAGACCAAAATACGATACATATAAACGTTTTTCCATCAAACAACAAAAATCCTTCACCACACCACTCGTAACGTCATGTCCATGTACTGATACTTCACATACACAAACACACACACACACACACACACTCTCTCTCTCTCTCTAAGGTTTCTTAAAAACAAATTAAAATGTAATAAGAACTACAGAATATGGACAGCAAATACTAGTATGTCAAAAAAAAAAACTGCAAACCCTAATTTCTCATATAAGGGCAGCTAGATATTACTCATAAAAACAAATACGTGTATTTCATTGACACTTCTTGACAAAAATCTACACAAGCTTATGTTATACTGTCACTTCCAAATTAAACCAAAAGCAAGCAGAAAAATAAAACGACATTAACCCATTAAACTAGAAAATTTTGTTTACATATTGCACTGATCATCAAAAGATATTTACTAGATCCATGCATAAATATTTATGAACATGATATTGCTGCAAAAAAAGGTTAGTATAGGAACTTAAAGTCTGATCATAAATGTAGTCCCGTCATTAGAAGTATAAATCATTATAATAAAACATATATACTAGGTAGTAGTATCAGGTTCTTGACTGTTCTTATTACTATTATTATTATTATTATTATTATTACCTTGTAAAGGAGAGAGATTGGATAAGGACTCAGGAGTCAGATCTCATGTTTGGCAAAGAAAGTAGGAGGAGACACTTTTCAGAATATTTTTCCGGCGAGATTCCGGTGAGAGAGATGTTGGAGAGGGAAATTAAGCAAAAGAAAGCAATGATTGCTATAGAGACTTTCAATCGTAAGTAGGATGGTAATTGTATATAGTAAGCTGGCTAGAACTATAAAGGGCATTATTAGCTAGCTCCGCCCGAACACCACGACAACCATAACCATACCAGAGCCGTTAAAAAGTAACGGCTAAGGCTATTTATAAGCTAACGGAATATAAATCTTTTCAACTCAACTTGTTAGTTGTTGCCCTCCACACATGGTATGTAGGGTAGGGTTTGGTTCTTCTTTGGGGGCCAGGGTGTGCTTAATACTTATTGGTAGGGTCCCCTTAATTTGGAAGACGCATATTTAAATATGATATCTCCTTTCTTTGGTTCCTTCAAGGATGAGATGGGATTGGACCTTGAAGTAGGAGACAAATATTTGCATCCACTTAAATTACTCTTGAGAAACAAAACTTTCCTAGAAAAATTATTTATTCTATTTTTTTTTTTTAATTTTTCTAAGTAGTACTAGTAACAGTCCACGTATGATATCCTATTTGTCTAATTCAAATATTTAAGTAGGCTTTCTTTTTTTTTTTTTAGGCTTTAACTTTTATCAATACTCTATTCGTTTATAGCTTTATTTTTAATTGTACTGACGGTAAAACCGTATCAATATTGGTCCAGTGCATGAGAGCATATGTGTTTTCCTACTGAAAAGAAATGACAGTGTTAAGTTTAGCTCAAGTATTATTTAGTTTAAACTTTTATGGATAAATTAAATTTTTTTACATTTATCAAATAACACAAAAAAAAAGATATAATATATATTATACGTTACATATTATGTATACTTGACTCATAACTATCCATAAGATTTTGATAAGTATAAAAATGAGAAAAAATAATTTTCAAATTAATTATTCATAATTTATACATGTTATATATATATCAATATTTAATATTTATATATCATATATATATTATATATAACATATATTATTTACCGATATTAATACCCATGGGCTAGGAGACTTTCTTTAACTGATTAGGGATGGACCATCAACCTTCTTATCCATAATCTCTTGTTGCTTATATGTAATCGATATGGCCTCTATAATCATTACCTACACTCCCTTCAATTATGTAAACCAAAGATCGGAGAGACCCATTAAATAAAGAAAAAATATATAAAAAAGTCTCTAATATTTTATTTTTTTATAAATTAGTCATTTAACATTTTATTTAGTTCATTTAAATCTTTAATTTTTTAAAGTCGTATCAAATAAGTTATTCTGTTAACTCTGTTAAATTTTCTATTACTATAAACACGTGTCAATATATAATTAATCTACATAAATATAAAAAAGTTCTTAACTTCTATTTATATATACAAATTATTTCTTAAAGTTTATCTATATATATATGAATCAGTCCTTAAATTTTTTTTTATTTAACCTATTTTAGTTCTCAATATATTTATATATAACGGAAAAACTAAGGAAAAAATATTTTTTGTAAATGTATTAAAACGTTAAGGAATAAATGGACTAAATAAAATGTTAAGGATTAATTCATATATACAGGTAAATGTTATGAATTTTTTTGCACTTCTCCTTTAAATAAACGACTAAATTAGATTAGAGTAATAAAAATGTGAAATTAGGTTCTGTTATATATATCTATATATATATATATATGAAATTTTACGATCAGCTGGCAAATCGAAACGATGTAAAATTGATGTAATGTGATCTTATATATTTATTGTTAGAATAAACAACGTAGATTTGAACTTAAGACTTTTTATTTTAAATAGGATTTATCTTGCTTAATAAATAACTCCAATAATAAACATTAAAAGTTATAGATGATGGATTTAAAAGTTTAAACTCACTAGATTTGAAATATTGCTATGTTCATTGATTAATAATCCCTCCATCATTGCGCTATAATTTTGATTGAAAACCTTAAACATATATTATTAAAACTAAAAGCATGCATGGAACGCATTATTAAAACTAAACCCCTTAAGAGGAAGAGTATCGTGCCATATGGTGTACCACTCATTAACTCTCGATTCTCTCGTTGTTTGCCGATGCCCGATGGGATTGATGGATGGCCTGATTGCGGTTTTTATATAAAAAGCTCTATGAACTTTCTGTTTTGTTGCTAATTCTCTAATAATTGACTGGTCTTATTTGCATAAGAAAGGGGGAATGGGAAATGCAGAATTGATAACGTATTGGCACGGCAAAAGATTAAAGCAATTATTTGGGTTGCATATGAAATGTCTTTTCTTTTTTCAGTTTCCATTTTGATATTCTATTCCACAAATCAGGAAAATAAATAAATAAAGAGGTATGGATACATGGGCATGACATAATTTATGTCATAATTCTATAATTAGGCAGGATGTTTCCGTGTGATTAATATTTTTAATCGTTTAAGATGCAATCTCAAGAAATACGATGATTTAGAAACATTGACAGAACTTGTGGGGCATTTCGGATGTTTGTTGGTATGCATTATAAAACCTTTTAACAAGTTATGCTAAAAACCTCGGCCAAAGAAAAAAAAAAAACAGAAGTCGTGCTAAAACATATTCATATATCAAATTCTAATCCATATTTATTTTATCGACGATATGAATTATTCAAGTTAAGTCTTAAATCTCTGTAAGAAAAAGACCTTATCAAAATCTATTTTTATATATACAATGTTTTAAGATTGAAACCATGTATGCGTGGCTTCAATTTCGAATGCTATGGATGTTTTCGCTTAATTAATTTTGGTGTTGCAATATACTTTTTATTTTATTTTTCTCCTCCTCCTTCTCATTATTATTATTATTATTATTATTATTGCGTTGCAGAAGGTCCATGATGAAATTAAAGCCAACAATAGATATATATCTTCTTTAATCTAAATTAACAGTATGTTTATTTAAAAAAAAAAATTACGTACATCATCAAAATGTAACCGTTACAATTACGTACGAAAATTGAACAATCCAGAAACGTAGTTTCGGTAGTGGGGCTGAGATGGTGGTTGCAAACAGCAACGATGCAATCTGGTGGCCTGGCCGTTTGCAATGATTAATTTATAAGAGAAATTAAACATAACGAAAGGTTAAGATAAAAGTAATTCTACTAATTATTTTGCATTAACATAAGCCTTGCTTGACAATAAGACTTAACAGTGAACACATCACTATTTGCTAAGAGCATAATACACTACAATAATAGCCTTTTGTCATCATCCACTCTTGAGATCTAGCTTACAGTAATAATAATTGAGTATTGAAGAAAGAAGTAATAATGTGCTTATCCTCCACATTTACATAAACACACCAACAGCTAATTTTAGATGGAAAAGGCAAATCTGATATAAAATTATTGGAACTACGGAAAGCAAAATATATATATATATATATATTAAATAAAAATGAAAGAGAACCGATACATATAACGAAAAATAAAACGCGAAATATATCTAAATAATGCAAACAACCAATTGTGCTTCCCTGATTTTTCTAAACCAAATAATCTGACAACACATTGCCCAGTCATCGAAGAGTATTAAAATTACTATCTAAATTTTGTATATTTTATCAATTTAAAATTTAAAATTATTAAATATCATACATAAATGAATGTTATTTTTCAGACTTATTGGCTTACATATCTATACATTTACTCTTTCACAAATTCTCCTTTATAACGTTATTTTTTAAAACTTTATAAAATTAAATGTAACATTTAGTAATTTTGAATTTAAGTCTAAAATTTGATAAATATCTAACGATTTCAAATTTTAAATATAAATCAGAAAATCACCTCGTTTTGAATTTTCCCATTTCTAGTTGCTGGGTAGGAGCATGGACATCAACACGTTTTGTTCCCTATTTTCTTATGTATTATTTATTATCTTTCTACGTATGATAAAAATTAAATAAATTAATCTGTTGAATTTCTAAGCTTATTAATTTGCTTCAAATCGACCATGCAATGGATATATCCTTTCTGAAATTAGTAAAGTAAATGTAGGATTTTACGGTCAAAGCCTCGTGCTTTCCTGATCACTAGCTACCTAATCAACCTTTAAAACCACCAGTAAGTTTGTCTTTTTTTCAGAGAATCAAATCCGATGAGGCCATCGAGGAAAAAACTTATTTCACTGTACGGTCGGACAGAGGCTTACGTCACTTGATATGAAAGAAGGAAGATGAGAGAGAAATTAATACTTACTATATAAATAAATAAAAACAACAGTAAGGAGCACGATAACTCAGCTTTATTTATTTTTAGGTCCTATCAAAGAGCTACCCTACAAGAAGGTTGCTTTTAACAGTGAGAAGATTAATTCGTAGGATATTATTCCAACATTTTGTCTCCTTTCCAGTTTCCGGGCATCATAATCCATTACACCCAATAGTAAAATTTTCAAATTTTCTTACGAAGAACTTAATTAAGATTTATTCGGATTTTTTTTCATCTATCTCTTATCAGTTATATAAAAATTTAATATTTTTCTTATTGTAACGAAAGAAAGGGATTCAAACTCCTATTTCATTCCATTTATGAGATAAATATTTATTCTGTTAGATTACGATATCATTGGTAAAATTTAATATCCTTAAGAGAGTAAAAGCATCAAGAATATTTGCACGTAGAAGTATATAGCAGTTATTATAGAGACTGTAATTAGAAGAATAGAACGTTAAGACTATTCAAAACGAACAATATTGAAAAAAGAAAAAAAAATTAATTTCACTAAAAAAAGAAGGAATTTCGTTTGATCTTTTTGTAAATTGAAAGCAAAACGGTTTACTTTTCTAGAAATGTCATACAAGCTTTTAGACCGTTTAGTTTGTGACTACGACATATGTGAATTTTCAATTTCATATTTTTACCGTAAAATTATAAATCTATTCCTTTACATTTATATTACATGCGCTTATAACTTGAGTTTCCAAATAAAATTGCTTTTTGATCCCTTAATGACTCTTTTGCTCCTCAAAGGACTAATAAACGTATGAAAAACTTTGTTAAAAAATGATTGAAGATATTTAGATAAATAAAGCCTTATTAACTTAATAATACAAAAGATACAAGATAATGTAGATATAGATATAGGTATATATGGGCAGCATTAATGTGGAAAGAAATGACATGGGAGAAAGAGAAAAGAAAAATGGGATATGAAAAATTATCTTAACACTATATAAATAGAGATTTAGAGACGAATGAAAATATATAATTAGAGATGTAGAAATAAATAAAGTCCTTATTAGCTTAATATTATAGATTATAAATATGATTTTAGTATTTTGTTTTCATAGTAAAATAGAATGGAAAAACAATTTTTTTTTAAGATAAAGGAATCTAATCACTCAATTTTGGAAATAAAGAAAGTAAATTCATAAAAGCAAATATAAATAGATATATTTATAATTTATCATATTTTAATATCACATTTCAGGCCTAATACCGTTACAGAAAGGCAAACATACAATTGAGCTAAGAAAACCCTAAACAAGAATTAGAAACAAATTGAACGGTACCTAAAAACAAATTAAAAACAGATATAAAAGAGAAGAGACAAAGTGATGATGACCTTCCATATTTTTTTTGTTGTTCGTGAAGGAAATGCAGTAGCAGCTGCTATTTGGCAAGGGAAGCTCATTCTTTCCATTTGGAAATTTCTTTTGTTTTATTCCTCCGACTGATGTGACTAAATGGTTAAAACAAGACCTACGTTTATATGCAAGTAATTGCCTTATTTTCCAGTATTAAAACCCCAAAATAGAAAAAAAAAAAAATAGCAACGTGATAGGTTATAGCTAATATGTTATAATTTAATAATATAAATATTATCAAATTATAACATATTAGCNACAAATTAAAAACAGATATAAAAGAGAAGAGACAAAGTGATGATGACCTTCCATATTTTTTTTGTTGTTCGTGAAGGAAATGCAGTAGCAGCTGCTATTTGGCAAGGGAAGCTCATTCTTTCCATTTGGAAATTTCTTTTGTTTTATTCCTCCGACTGATGTGACTAAATGGTTAAAACAAGACCTACGTTTATATGCAAGTAATTGCCTTATTTTCCAGTATTAAAACCCCAAAATAGAAAAAAAAAAAAATAGCAACGTGATAGGTTATAGCTAATATGTTATAATTTAATAATATAAATATTAATTTTTTTATTTAATGAATTCGATTTGAATTTTTCTCTCTTTTTAAATTGTTATATGTAAAATAATTTTAATATACTATAATTATAGTTAAAATCATTATAATTTAATGATATAAATATTAATTTTTAAAAAAATTCATCATATTGGAATCTTTTTTAATAAAATGTAATATATTCGAAATTTTTCAAAAAAAAAGAAAAAGAAAAGGAAGATTGTAATACGGTTGTGAATATAATTTCCTGATAATAGTGATATACAAATTTAATACAATATAAAAAAGACCACCAAATCTTTTGCTTGAGCAGAGGCAGATGAGAACAAGAGAAGGGTTTCGTAACACACCGAGTCCCAACGCAAAAAGCTGGCGCCAAACTCAACTTCAACTGTACGGCAACACTGCTTGAAGTTATGAACTTCTGTTTGCTCAAACGCTCACTCTTACACCCTTACTCTTACTTTTACTCTCACTCTTAGTTATACTATCTGATGACGACAGTCTGGCACTGACCCACACTTTCCTGTTTTCTTCATCACAGCCCTTCAGATTTCCTCTTCTTTCCTGTATCCAACGGCTGTGATCTTCCAACTGCATGTATCCTAAGAGCACGTTAACTGTTCATTTGCCGTTGGATTTTGATCCGTTGGCTGTGAAAGAACTGTAAAAAGACAGAAGAAACGGAGGGAGAGAGAGTGTTAAGGGACCCCACGTGGGTTGAGGGGGGTTGTGTGTGACATGGGAGGAAGAGAGAGAGAGAGAGAGAGAGAGCATCTTGCTACACAATGGAGTGATGGCAGCAACGCCAGTTAAAAATATCGGTAACGTAAACTCATGTCATAATCATTTTAATTGACATTAGGGTTTTGTCTTTGCCAACCAAGATTCCCCCTTTCCCCATCTATGTATCCAACTTCCATGTGCTTTTGGATTTTTAATTATGGTGCCACCGATCTGTGGGACTTCCCGTCTTCTCTTCCCCTATTGACGTCATTCTAGGGCATTAGTACAATCACTGGAAATGTCTTCCGAGTAGCAAGTGCATTTTTAAGATCAGAGGCTTATAGTGGTCAAATGTTGTACCACATGGATTCCTTGTCGAATTCATCGACTTATCTATTTTACTCTTTGATTAAAACCATTTCCAAATAGGTTAGTATTTAGAACTGCTGCCGAATTCATGGGTAGGTAAGAAACGACCTGGTGAAATGAAACATTTTAGTTATAAAAGAGAAAAAAGAGAAAAAGCGACTCCTATCGTAGCCGCGGGCGAAATGGTAGGAGCTTAAACTGTACTTAATATATCTCTTAATTCTAAAATCTCAGTTTTGAATCCTCATGCAATGCAATGAAGATGGTTTCTTCAACAACATTGGTTCCTGGCTAATCACCTCAAAAGGTGGCCTTTTCTCTCTTTTTGTTTTTTTTTTCTTCTCTCTTCCCGATGTTGTCTTAATTTAAGTTTGTTTATATGGTTGCTACTGTTAACTGAATAGATAATAATTACCAACTTAATAAATAATTATTGACTTTAAGAATATGTAACGAGCAACAGCATAAAATATCTATAAAATTATTAGAAAATTCATAAATGAGTATAGATTTTTTTGTTATTGGTTTTAATAATGCAAGTGTCAATATTACATTAATATCTTATTTACAAAAATTACTGTCAACCAGCGTTAGGAAGAATTTTTTTTCACATACGTTGTACATATCATATTTTTAACTTGTATATCAAAGATGACATTGTATATTTATACGACAATATAGCACTGATTAAGAATATTGTTAAAACAATAACTGAGAAGTTGTTCCTTCATAAAAAGTAAAAGAATTTCTACATAGAGCATAGGAAGAGACCCTAAAAGTTTAAGATAAATATGCAACATTGTTAGAACTCAATTTATGAGTTATTATATAGTACAGTTCCTTACAGCGAACTGCTGTGTGACTTCTCAATATAAAACATGCAGGAAGTTGACATTTTCCCTATTAACTAGGATATATATATCTAGTTACTAAAAAGTTTTGAAAAATTTTCATGATGCTATTAAGACTTTCTCATAGGTTTATAGGCTTAGTGTTCACTTGTTTATTATGTCAGTCGTCGGTATACTTAGAATGCTATTTTAGACCCATAAGAACCCAAACCTACACGTACGTATACAATATGACATTGAAATGGTTAACTTATTACAAAGAAATTACTTGTATTTATCTCGTAATAGCTATTCTAAATTCTTGTTATAACGTAGAATTATTACTAATGTATTTGAAAACTTTTTATAGTTATATTTAAGATCTAATGAATTCTCAAGATGTATACAGTTTGGAAGTATAGCAGGAAGTGTCGACAGCGACAGTCAACATAGAGGAAATACATAACCACTATCAAAGTCAGTACAGTGGTCAGTCATCAATCTCTCCTTTACCACCCACCAAGGAATTGCATTACTCATTTATGGGTGAGTGGTTACCAGCGCAAAAATTAAAAAGACAACGATCCGGTGGTTTAATATTTGAAATGCAGCACTACATCAATATGGATTTTAAGTTTTCTAAGAATATCTCCATCAAGAACTTCGATATTTTAGAATGGTGGCAAAGGTACAAAAGAAACCACCCACTACTATCTCACATCGCCTGTAAAGTACTCACTGCTCCAACTTCAACGGTCATTGTTAAGCAAGCTTTTAATATAGCAAGCTTGATCATCGACGAACGCCAAGCCTCCTTATCTGTTGTCAATGTTAAGCTAAATGCTTACACAGAAGATTAGTACAAAGCGACCTGCAGACAACAAGAACCATGTGAGATATCAAGTGAGAATGATGATTACTTCAGTGATTGGAATCGATCTAATGGAAGCTCAAGCTCATTTACAGGTTCCACTCCTGCTCACAAATACGAATAGCTACCTCAAGAAGAGACATAATAAGTTTTCTTTTCATCTTTTTTGAAAAATTTTTATTACATAGAAAAATCATTTTTCCTAATTATTCAAAAAAAGTAAATGACTTTGTGTTTCCCAAAAGTGGTAATCTAGCATTACGTATTTTTAAATTATAATCGACTAAAATTATTTTTCTTAAAAAAATTTAAATTGGATAGTTACATACACTTAAATTTTTTTTGCAAAACGTAAAATTGACTAACAAATTAAAAGTTTTCTAAAAATCCAAACCGAACTACGGTAGTTTAATTCCGATTAGTAGATACATAAGCATCTTCTGGACGACCGTAAAATATAGTAAAAAATATTTTCCCTCCGACTACTTCACTTTATTCGATTAGATTAGGTATTTATATTGTAAGAGATTTTTCTATATTTTAATTTTTGTCCATTTTTATGGTATACTTTTTGGAAGGATGAAAGAAAAAAAAAAGGGTTGAAGAATCGAGAAGGCTAAAAGAGAAAAAAATCATGTAAATGAATGGAAAAAAAATCAAGAAAAGGAAAAAAAAATAATTTAAGAGCATGAATCGATCCTTGAATCGCCAAGCCAATTTAATTGGCTCTAAATTGCCAGCTTACGGGGCTGATTATGGTTCACTATAATACTGATCCATATGCCAATGGTTTAAGCCCGATACCTACGTGTAACTGGAAGTAAAAGGTGTGTTGTCGAGTGATAGAAAGGGCTTGTGGGGTTTATAGTAAGGTTAATCAAATTTAATTTGGTTTTAATTTTTTGATTTAACAAGTGTTATATATATTTTAGCAAAAAAAAAAAAAAGTCATATATATGTAACCCTCTCTTTATAACAAGCAATGACCAACACATTTTACACCATGTTGTGTATAGATGGCTAAAATCCAGTTTTAAGTCTTGAGCCTGATAATCAAAATAGATTTAACTCATTAGATTAAGGTGAGAAAACTTAAAGAGTCAAATCCATTAAACTCAGAATAATCGAGGAAGATTATATATGATAGGCTGGAGTAGAGTATGTTGAATTGATCTGTTCGATTTAATATTTCTCAATTTGAATCACACTTTAAATAAGACCTTCGTAAGGTTATAACTTATAAAAGGAACCATTTGAGATTAATTAAGAAAAGGAAATAATTTTAGCTATTGATTATCATCACGATACAACAAATAAAATCAATAGCCAATTCTTATATATAGATACACCATCTCCTCCCCCGTTAGGACAAGAAAGAATTTGGGTACAAATGTTATCACTTTGCTTGATTCTTACCTTAAAGAATCAAATATCTAATTATCTAAAAAATATTACTCAAGTCATCATTTACAGTGGAGTTTGATATTATTGAACTTTCCTATCTATTACGACTCATATTTAAGCCTTTAAGATTGTTTACTCTTTTTCTCCATCATTCATCAATGGATCATTCCGCAAGTGTAACTCAAGCAATTATCCTTAACAATTTGTAATAACACTCAAAGTTGCAGCACGTACGTCACCCTCACGTTGTACCTCGACACCTACGTTTAAAATATGTAATTAAAAGGTTAGAGGATTGGTTATATTTGTAATTTTTGCAAACATCACAATTTGTTAAAATTCCTTTATACAATGTTTGGATTGGAGGGAAGAAAAGGGAGGAAGGGAATTAGAGGGAAAAAATTGCTTATTTGAAATAAAGAGAGGAAAAGAATATCTAGAAGAATTTATTGAATGTTACTGATGCATTTATTTATTTCAGGGTGCATGTGGTTTAATATATGCATGGGTGTTTTTATATAGCATGTACAGATTTGGATTTTCTCCATTTACTTTCCTTTAATTTACAAATTAATAATTAGAATTATCTTAATTATTGAAATATCATATGATATCATCATTTTTCTTTTTATCTCAACCAATGATTATAGAATGCGATATCATCGTAAAGTAATAAATTGAGAAAAAATAGAGAAAAATTAAATAAAGATAATTCATTTCCAACATGTAGTTATTTGTTGAGCTTTATTTTCACTTCAATTGAGGAATTTTTTCTCTCCATATAATTACAAAATGGACATAAAGGAGACGGGTAGCAAAGGGTTGAGCCTTCAATGCCTTACGTCGATGCATACAAATTGGCATGCCTTCGAGTTTGGTGCATGACATACGTAGTTTTAGTAATTATATATTTTGCTCATATACAAAAGGTAAGGAGACTTAAAAAAGAAATTTGAAGTTCCTTATCTTAGCAAAACTTTCTAAATTGAGTTGTAAAGGTAAATAAAATCTTGTTTTTGTAACGAGCTGATTGACCAAGAGCTATGCCATTTGATACCAAGGTTACTAGAGTTCATTGTTTGGTTAACTAGGATCTTGTAGTGGTCCATCAATCTATTTGAGTTTACTGATTTCAACTCTTTTATGATGTTTTATTTTAAAGGGAACAATACTTTTTAGCCATTAACATTTATCTACTATTCCATTTGAGCCATCAACCTTTTCTTTTCTCTTTTTTAAGTCCTCAACATTACTAAAACATCATGAAAAATAGGATTTTTATTAAATCTGTTAAAATTTTTCATCAAATTTGCTATACGTGTTCGTTTCAAATTGGTCTACAATAACTAATTTAATAACAATAATATTAAATATATTTAATTAAATAATATAAAAAATAATATCAAATATATTTAATTAAATAATATAGTATAATCAATAGACAAAAAATACAAAAGATGACTAAAACTAAGAAAAATGGGCTCAAAAATTTGTATAAATCCCATCTACCTTGTTTGACTACCTTAAGGACAATAAGAAGTTAACGCTTACGTAAAATGGATAAAAAAAACTAATGGATTCAATACAAATCTTATTTTTATAAGGTTTTGAAAACGTTAAAAATTCAAATATAAAGAAAAAAAAAAAGGGTTGAGAATTCTAATAGAAAAGCAAGTTAATGTTGAAAACTAAAAGTGCTCTTTTCCCTATTTTAAATTTAATTCCCCTTAAGATATCTTATTAGGTACACTCCTTGTAAATTAAATGTGTTTCTTATTTGGTTAGAATTATTAGATGTGTTCTTAAGAATTATTCTTATCATAATTTATCTGATTTCAAAAGTTGATAGATTTATTTGAGGTTACAATGTTTTTATTAGGGTTTTTATTGGTTACTTATAACGGTTTCTGTAAGTAAATCATATTGTAAAATATATCATTGTAAATAAAATTATTTAATAATGAGAGTAATCTCCTATGAAACGACTTTATCTTTCTAAATTCATGTCATTTACAGCCTGTAGCAACTTGGGCATAAGCATTAATCAAGGTTATAAATGAGTCAAATTAAGATGATACAGTACTAAAATTAAGTATAGCTTGATATTTTAAAGTTTGAAGTTGGTTTAAGCTTAATCAAGTTTAAAATTTAGAGTTTAAACTCAACTCGATGTAGTTCTAGGAGTTCGAGCTTGACTCGGTTGAACTAATTTAAGCTTAATTACATTTAAAATATTTTTCTTCCAATTTAGTATTAATAATTTTATTTACAATAATATCAATTAAGTTGTGACTTCGTCAAGTTTAATATTGTGAAGCTTAAGCTCAACCTATTTAGCTAGTCAAATAATGTAAGTTTGAGATTAACTTAGGTCTTATTGAATTGAATTCGAGTAATTTACAAATATATTTGACTCTTTCATACTCTTAGTAGTAATTATCGTAATCCTAAAATGACTAATAATTATATCCTATTAGTTACAGCTCATTTCTAAAATAAACAATTTTAGTATAAATGTTTTCTCTTTTTTGGTACTAGATGGTTTAATTTTTATCAAATTCATATCATATCAAAGTATAGAAGAATTAAAGATGTTCCATCTTTATGGGAAATACAATATTTATAACACAAGGACCATTGATATTTTCTTTTCTTGTCTTAAGATTGGAAATTTGATACTTAAAAAGTCAGATTTATAAAGATATCACGTCTATCTTATTTTGGATCAAGAGATATATGGAAGTTTAGTCTTAATTGTTTTTCCATGTTCTTTTCAGTTTTAAAATTGTACTAGAAAACACCTTAAAAGAGCTACCAAAAAGTTCGAGTCAGGTTGACCATAGCCTTACTTTTACCATCTTGTTGCAATGGAGGCATTTATACTATTCAAATATGATAGACTGGTTTCGGTGTTATATTTATGAAAAATTAGCTTTTTACAAATAAATTCTTTCAACTTTCCTTCGATTAAAATTATGCATCATATTACGAACAAATGAAGGTTTATTACGATGAATTAGTAAACTTTCTTCTCTTGGGCAGTTTTGACTTTCTTATGCATACAAACAAATTGAGTCGAAACGAGCTTTTAAAGATTTAGGATGGACTTATCTAAATATTATCTACCTTAATTAGAATTGAGCTTGAAATTTATAAATTTAAGCTTAACTCATTCAAATAAATGAGTTTTATTTTGAGATATAGCTTCATTCATTTACAAATCAAGGTTAAGTAACTTGTAAATGGCTCGACTTATTTATAGACTTATGATATGTGATAAAGTTGAACTTAGAGAGCTAAATATATATAATGAATAAATATATAAGTAAATAAATTAAGAAATAGTGAACAAAGATTATATTAACATATATACATCATCTCCTATCATATTATCTATTATAAAGATATTAGTTTTTGTATTTTAATTATACATATTATTTATAATATATGTAAAGCTTGTAAACTTACTTATGAATTTAAATGAGTTAATTCGTGAGGTTAAACAAAAACTCTAAGTTAACTCATGTACATAAACGAGTTTTATTTTAAACTCAAACTCAAGCTAAGTCGAGTTTAATGTGTGTTTTGCTTAAGTAATTTGTAACTGGCTCGAGTCATTTGTACCCTAAGCTAATTGAATAAGGTAGGTGTTAAATTAAAATTATTAAGAAATATAATAATAAAATCTATTATTTTATATTACTCCATCGTAATGATACGGCAATCACTTTTGTTGGCTAGAATCGAATAAAATATAAAAATGTGCAAAAAGAAATAAGAAAACACGAAAGGAAAGAAAAACGAAGAAATGGTCATTCTTTGTCTTAAGAAAAATTCTAATTTATTATTTGATAATAAGTAGAATTTCATAAAATAATAGTTTCACCAATCAAACTCAATAATAACTGTAGAGGGGAGAAATAGCTTTTATTTCACCCTTAAAAATGAACTAAACATTCTGTAAATTTAACAAGTCAGCTATATAAATGAAAATATAGCTAAAAGATATAAAATACTCTTGCAGAAGATACATCTGTATTTCATTACAAAAGGCTAGAAAACTGATATTTTTTGGTCAGCTCTCAAAAGGGCATCATCGAAAATGCCAGACAACGAGATGCTTGGTTTGTGAGAACCAATTTCTTGTCCTATGATGGGCCATAGGCCCACGTGATTTGTATTCTTTTTCTATTCTCACACATGCAGAGAGAAGCACGGCCAATGAGATAAAAAGAACGAGAAAAGAATAACCGGTAAAATATATAAAATCCTAGAAATGTATGATGAAACCCAGGAAATAGGCATGGCTGTTTATTTGACATACCAAGGTAGGAACGATAACATGATGAGAAAGGCGTTGTTTAACAAACACCAACACTAACACCATTTTTGGATTGAAAGAAAGAAAAGGATGGAAAGGAATTTGGAAGGGAACGTTTTCTTTGTAATTCCTTTTCCTTGTTGGGAGAAAAAAGAAAAAGTGAAGGAAAAAAATTTTTTTATTAAAATTTTTTCATGAGTCCCACCAAAAACCTTTCCTTTTAATTTAGAAAAAATCAAAAAGGAAAATGTTTTAATTTACTTAAATACCCTTTTACTAAAAAGAAATTATGGAATTTTAAGGGTATTTTGGTACTTTACTAAGCTTTAAAAAAAATCTAATATACTTTCCATTCATGGTCATTCCTTCCTATTTTCTTTTTATTCAAATAAGTATTTTCCTTCCATTTTCTTTCCTTTCAATTTCTTTTCCTCATCCTAAAAATAGTGTTGCTTGATATAATACAAGATTGTGGACACATAAAAGGGTGGACACATGGCTACTAATATGGACACACGGCAGCTCTACTATTTGATAGATGTTTGATTATTTATTAGTGTATAGCAATTAGTTGTTATGTTTAGTTAGCATTTTGATAACTTATGCATATTCTTAGCTAGTTTTATGGTTGAATTGACATAACACTAGTATTACACATTCTATTGTTTGTGGTTCTTGATCACAAATTCTTCATCAATAAAGATTGATTCTTTTTCTGATAAATTTCTCAACAATTCACATAGTACTGGAGCACAATAAGGTATTGATTCAAATTCTCATCCTCATTTGCGTAACACCCTTCCTTTCAAGACATCTATTTAAAATTTTTTCTTAACTTTCTGGTGTCTAAGAGGTTCATTATGTCATCCCTGATTTAAGCATAAGGCTAAACCTATAATCCACTTGTCCACTTAACTTCCAAAACTTCACTTTATCAATAGCAATTAACAACGGAAACTTTATATAATATTGAGCCACACTTATTGTCACGCCCCGAAGCGGCAGAGTCGTAACAGCCCCGCCGTGTAAACCACCCTAAGATAGAAGTTAGCCTCACAACCGCTATCCTAGACCTGATCTACACAAGGCGTCCACAACTAACCCGCTTTGAAGTAGACAATTTGTAATTTAAATAAATCGTTTACCTATAAAAGTGAGGAATTATATATATATGTTATCATTCAATAATTGCAGTTAAAGTTTACAACATTTCTCTATAGTATATTCCCTAGTTATTACATCACTCAGAAATGAAAAATAATTATAAAATAAAAACTTAGACCTTAAAATATGTGTTTATTTTTCAATGTTTTTTCTCACTCCCCAAGATCCAGCAGTTGCTAGCTTCGGAGTAATTGGTTGCCGCTTTTTAGCCAGCACCTGCACGATGTCTATAGGGATGCGAGCAACCATAGCTCAGTAAGTTAGGACAGAGGACTTAAAACTATACCATACACACAACAAGGTTTTCAATCATTTATTAGTTGCAATGCATGTGCAAGCAAATGCCATCGCACGACGTTGTCCGGCCCGTCGTGAGATTAGAGAAATTGCGCCCGCTCTAATCCGGGTTGAGGAGTTACCGTTAATGCAACAGCTCACGACCAAACCCAGGCTTGTGTAATGGAGACCTTGCTCCTCCCGCGACTACCTTCGAACCACTGTCTTCATCCCCGCCGCGACCTCCTCTCCTGTCACTTAGTTCGACTGAGGATGAAGAAGGGACCATTTTGCAATCCTGCGCTATCCCTTCCGAAGGGGTCGGTATTTGGCCGGAGAGTCCTAAATCTCCTAACGGGTTGCCATGCATGTTCGATTAAGATTACTGGTCGTATATTTGATTAAGTCCAATTTAGGGTGATCAATCATTACATACAATTCATACAATATGCGCCAAAGCAACAAACATATTCATAGCATCACCCATAATCAAGCACATGCACGCATTCAACTATCTAACAAGCACAACCAAGCATAATCTTAAGCCTCCAAAATACAGCGTCGTATTAATCTCAACTTACCTCGACTCCTCGCTCGCTCACTCGAGGTCCGATTTGCTCAGGCCATCACCGGTTATCCCTATAACACGAACGTGGTTTCAGCTTTTCATATAATTGTTATAGGTTCGTTTTATCCTATAATGCTTATTGTTAGGTTTTGTTTACGGTTTAATATGCCTAATTATCTAGGTATTAAGTCTTTTATAATTATTCTAGGTTTAGGTTTAGGTTTGGGTTCGGTCTCGGTTTCTGCATCAATTTCTAAATTAGGTTTTGGTTCGATTTTTAAATCCTAAACATGCTCGAATCCTAATGTGAAATTAATTACATTAAGCTCGAGTTTCCAAATATCCTATTGGATCTTAATTTAGTATTCTAAACTATTTGGTACACGCTAGTCCTAATTAGGGTATCGGATTTATCCCCGATGTGAGAAAATCTTACTTTTTTATATAATTACCTAAAATTCAATCTTAATTCAGATTTAATATTATTCTGATTTTTACTCTAATATTATCTAAATAACCCTAATTTTTCCATATTTATTAATTTACAATTTCACATATTACTAATTTCTTATATTACTTACCTAATTTCCTTAATTAACTATACTTAGTACCTAAATGCTAGGATTAGGGTTCCACTGCAGAGATTAACTTCCTTAAACATCTAATTAAGATCCAAATCAGTAATTAACATCCTAATCACCTAATTAACTCCAAATTACCCAATTTTTCCATCATTTTAGGGCTAAAAATTAACTTAAAAATTTCGAAAATTAATTTTAAAAAAATGGCTTCATAGCACTGTTTTATGTCACATGAGCATCCTACAGAAAAATTTTGAGCCCCAAACTACATCCCTAAGCCTATTTAATTTCCGGTTTAATCATGCTCGGTTTTGTACAATTTATTAAGGACCCTATATTTCCAGACATAATTAAACTAAATCAACATTTTTCTCTAAATCTACATACAATAAAACCTCAGAATAAAAAGTTTCATAATTTTCTGGGCAAAATAACTAATTTTACAAAATTATACAAGAATCGGGCTGGAATTTGGACTCACCGGTTCAGGTGGCTCTGGCCACCGCGGGCCGCCGTGGCCTTGTCGGCCGGCCTGGGCGCTGCCACCACCGTGTGGTGGTGGTGGCCGTCCACTCTCAGCTCCTCGTTTGGTGTGGGTTCCCTTTAAAACCCCTAACTGCACAGTTTTTCTTATTTTTTTTTATTTTCTGGATTTTCTCTCGAATTTTCGACTCTCCCTAATTTTCTCTGATTTCTATCTGTCCAAATGAGCTTCTGAATTTTTCTTGCTATTTATAGACGAATTTTGTAATTATTATGCATTAATTTGATGGGATTTTGCCCCATTTCCTTGATTTTAGGCTTTTAGTTTGTCAAATTCTTATTGGTTAATTTTTATTTTGTAGCTTTGGACCTGCCACAACCTTATCTTGATTCATCTTATCATCTTCTGATTTTTTCTTATTTTTCCATAATTATTTTATATTTTTCTTTAATTATTTACTTAGTTTTCGGCCAATTTTAGTAATTACGCGTATTTTTATCTACACGTAAATACATGAAGGGTACACGTGAACATTCCTAAATATTATTTTGGTCATTCTAAAATTTTTAGTATACATATAATCTATCTCTAATAATTTATTAGTTATTATATTACACTTTTTACCTTTTTGGTAATTAGCAGTTATTATACTTAAAATTTGAAAATTTTATAGTTTCCTATTTTACTACTTATTTTCTTAAATTTAAGTTTACAGGGTCATTTTTACTGGTATCTTGTTAAATAATTTATAATTTGGGTGTGATCGGATCCTTTAGCCGATCGCCCTAAACCTTGGGTTCTAAGTTCAATCTTACGGTTACTTGGCTGAACTTTGGAGCTTACACTTATTGTTTAACTCATACCTAATCAAAAGGATACACTTTGATAACATACATTTCTCAATATCTCAAACAATAATTCCGCATTAAAGTTATGAATTACAAATATCCTAATAGCAACTTATTGTGTAAACATTAAAGTATCATAATAATAACCTAAATTCATGATATTCACTTAAGTAGATCTCATAGCTACAAGCAAGAAGCAGATAAGTGGTCTATGTTCTCGACCACTACATAAATATATAACAACCAAGCAAAGTTACTCACTTAGGCCATTATTTATTCCCATATCCAATGTAACTATCTTCACTTATTCATTCAAACAGCATCGGTATTGAATCTTTATTTTAAATCAATGTAAATTAGAGACAACTCTTATTAGTTAGCTTTTGCATGTCCTGTTGATGCAATAATTTCAAACTTCATTAATAAAGCGGTTTAATTATTATTAATTCGGTCAAGTTTGTCATTTATAATTTAATGAGTTACTTACACCAAGGGTTTAACAATTAAAGTTATTCCTTAAATAAGTTTCCATCATGATACTTTGTGATTTATCTTTGAAGTTGGTTTAAGGTTAAAGTTCTTGACTAATGTAATTTCTAACTTATTCTCTAATTCACATCCTAAATTAATTTAAGTGTAAAATCCTTGTCCATGAGTTTTTGACTTTCCTTCTTAATTGATTCTAACTTAAAGTTCTTACTCATTAGTGAGTCTAACTTGCCTTATGAGCTAATTTAATTCTAAAGCTTTAGTCCAAAGGGATTTATGAGTCACTTTCTAGCATAATAAACTCTTCGTAAACCTATCAAGTCTTTTACCATTTGGCCTGCATTTCATCATTCTACAATTTGATACGACTATCTCAATCCATCACATTTAGACATTATTTTATTACCAAAACTCATGGTTCTATCACATATATAGGTAGATGTATATAAATCTATATTATCTATTAGTAAAATTTATGAATATGCTATGTATGATTCCACATATATAGTTACAAAATTATATATATTTATACACACACACACACACACACACACACACAAGTATACATGCATATTCTCCTATATATGGCCAATGTATGCATATAATCATTATTATGTTATAACACATTACATATATTGATGCGAACCGTGACAAAAAATAGACAAGACCGATTGCTAAATGGGTCTAAGCTTGCAGAAAGCTCGAAAAAGGTTAATGGGGAAAGATACGAAAGGGGTAAAAATGACGAATGAGATAATAAGCAAAAACCCACGAATAGCTCTAGAAGATATGACACACTAAAGGAATTTTCGAAGACTCACGGTGTAATTTGATATGACATACAAATTGGTTCAATGAGGTTACTTGCCACCTAACCTTACTTAAGGAAAATGATGAAAGTGATGCTGAGAGTAAATAAGCAGCGTTTACGCAAGGAAGAAAGTATTCAAGTGTATTGAAGGTAATCCGATGATGTTATAACTACAAGTCTAGGGGTATTTATATTCACAAACTAGGGCAACTTGCTCAAAAGGGAAAAGACAAAAAGGACATTTCCTAGAGGGGTTGTACATGTTACAAAGGGATAATGTACATGTTATAAAGGGGTAAAAATGAATATATAAGAAAAATAATCATTGATGCTATGGATTCTACATGTGATATTGTACACGTAGCGATGCGGCATTGGTAGGGTCATCAGGAGATGTGGACAAAAAGTACGGATAGATGGACTTGTCCAAGTAGGGATGACTTAATCAATCCGGATTCTCTCTCTCGGATTCTCAACAAAGATGATGCTGAGTAATTGGGTGACTTGATAATAGAGAGTAATCGTCAACTCAGCATGCCACAGAATAAAGGGCGGTCATACGACACAACATTAGAGGTAACTCGGTAAGTATTTGGCCTCGGCAAGAGTTGGTTGGAACATGAGGATTCGTTGTATCAGTCTTTCTAGTCTTCAGGCATGGTTGTGGGTCAGGGGTCCCGTAACTTGATTCCCATTATTCCCTCTGGGTTGTTTTGGATTTAGGATCAAATTCGAATGAAGTTTGCTTAGTCCTTCGTCAGGGTGATATGGACTGAGGTTGACAATGTTGAAGGCATTAGAAACCCTATAGTCTTCAAGTAGCTCCAACTTGTAGGCGTTGTCATTGATTTTCTAGAGGATTTTGAAGGGTCCTTATGCTATTTCAGATAACTTGTTCTTCCTTTTATTCGGGATCCGCTCCTCGCTAAGGTATAGCCATACCAAGTATCGAGGTAGAAATTGTTTGGCCGGCCGACCGACCGACCTTTGGTCTTTTCACGCATTCTTCCGATCACCTAGTTGATGTGTCAAGTGACCTTATCATAGATGTACTGAAGGGATTATGCTCTAGCCGTGACGTCATGTTCCTTTTATGCAGGTACGAGTAAAGGAGCGTGGTCGAGGAGCAACTTAGGATTAAATCCATAGACCACTTCAAAGGGGGTCTGCTTGGTGGTGTTATGTACGGTTCAATTATAAGCAAACTCGACCACTGGTAAGTGGATGTCTTAATCAGCTAAGTTCTTGCCTACTGCAGCTCGGAACAATGAACCCAAAGTACGATTAATCACCTCTGTTTGGGGGTGACATGGGGTGCTAAAGAGTAATTTGGTCCCCAGCCGATGCTACAGGGTTCTCCAGAAATGGCTAAAAAACTTTGGGTCTCTATTAGAGACTACACTTTTCGACATACTGTGTATCCACACGACCTCCTATAAGAAAAGAGAAGTAGTAGCCAAAGCATTGTTAGTTTTGGTGCAGGGCACGAAGTATGCCATCTTATTGAATCAATCTATGATGGCCATTACAAAATATTTTCCTCGAGTAGTTTTCGGCAGTTCGAGAACAAAGTCCATGCTTAGTTCAGTCCACGACTTCGTTGGAATAACTAGGGGCATTGCTTTCTCTTGTTCAACTTGGTATTTGGCTTTTTTGCACATGGTTTAGCTTTCGGCCACTTGGTACACATCTCTTTGCATTCTCGGCCAAAAGAATCGGCTAATCAATAGTTCACGGGTCTTTCTCTCTCTAAAGTGCTCGGAGAGTCTTTCATTATGGGCTTCCCTAATTAGTAATTCCCGTAGGGAACAAGATGGCACGTATAGCTTCCCTCCTCGAAATAGATAACCATCCTACACATAATACTCATCTACTATTCTCCCATCCACGCATTTCGAAATTATTGGTCCAAAGTGTAGATCTTTGGAGTACTGTTCTTTGATACTTGCAAAACCAAATGGCTTGGTCTGTAATTCTAATAAGAGCGCATGTCTCCTCAAAAAAGCATCTGCAACTACATTACTCTTTCCTTGCTTGTATTTGATCACAAAATTGAATTCTTCAAGGAATTCAACCCATTTTGCTTGTCGCTTAGATAGCTTAGTTTGATTTCGGAGGTACCGTAGTGACTCGTGGTCAGTATATATAACAAATTTTCTCAGTAGTAAATAATGCTGCCATACTTGCAATGTATAGATTAGTGTAAAGAGCTTTTTGTCATACACGGAGTAATTTAACTGGGGTCCTTAGAGCTTATTATTATGGAAGGCAATTAATTGGCCTTCCTGCATTAGGACAGCGCTCATTCTAATGCCTGATGCGTTGTACTCTGGCTCAAAAATTTTGTTGAAGTCGTGTAGTACTAACATCGACGTGGAGGTTAACCTCTTCTTAATCTCAGCAAAACTCCTCTCCTCCCTTTTAGCCCCATTGGAAGTCAATGTTTTTCTTTGTTAATTTAGTAAGTGGCGCAGCAAGGGTGCTAAAGTTCCTGATGAACCTTCGGTAAAACAAAGCCATTCCATAGAAACTCCTCATGTCGGCACAAGTAATAAGGGTCGGCCATTCAACAATTGCTCGGATCTTCTCATTATCGACTCGCAAGCCTTTTCTACTAACTACATAGCCTAAGAATATTACTTCCTCTTAACAAAAGTAACATTTCTCCAAATTACTAAATAGTCTCTCGGCATGAAGGATATTCAGGACAGTTCTGATGTGTTTACAGTAACTCGGCATATCAGCATTGTAGATTAGGATATTGTTGAAGTACACCACAATACACTTTTCGATGAGATGTCTCAGTACATGGTTCATAAGTCTTATGAAGGTGTTCGGGGCATTTGATAAGCCGAAGGGCATAACCATCCACTCGTAAAGTTCATGTCAAGATGTTGAGTCTTAAACACAGTCTTACATTCGTCTCCTGGCCTCATGCAGATTAGATGGTAGCCAGACTTGAGATTAATCTTGCTGAAAATTTTGGCTCCACTCAATTCATCCAATATGTATTTTAGCCTTAGGATTGGATACTTGTATTTGATCGTAATTTTGTTTACGGCTCCGTTGTCAACACACATTCGCTAGGTTCCATCCTTCTTCGGCATTAGAATTGCAGGTATAACAAAAGGGGCTGAAACTCTCTCTCACGTATCTTCTTTCCAACAACTCATTGACTTGACGTTGAAGCTCAGAAGCCTGCTTGGGATTCATCCGATAAGCTGGCTCGTTCGGCAATGCAATGCTGGGTACTAAGTCAATGTAATGCTTTATACCAAGGGTCGGGGGCAACCCTTCTGGTCGGCATATTTATCCAACAGTTCCTTCACCTTTCAGGGTAAATCATTTCGCTTCTTCATTTCCAGTAGTCGCCTGACCAATAGGAGGGTCAGCTCATTGGCATTAATGGCCTCTCAGAGCTTGGCTCTACTAATCACTAGAGCCTTTTTCAATTCGCAAGCAAGTTTTGTTTGTAACTTGTGAACTCCTCTTGGTGGCATTGGATTTAGCGTGATCTTTTGATCATCCTTCTCAAGCTTGTAGGTATTCCTATAACCATCGTAAATGACTCTCCTCTCAAACAGCTACGATCTTCCTAGCAACACGTGGGACGTGCACATGGGTAGTATGTCGCAAAGAATCTGGTCGGAGTAATTACCGATAGTGATCAATAGTAGTATTTATCGAGTGACGTGTAAGGCTCTCTTCTCACTTAACTAGTGCAACTTGTACGACTTCTAATGTGCAATAGTCGGTAACCTCAGTTTTGAAATGAGGTCGATTAATGCTACATTGGTGTAGCTCCTATTATCTACGATGAGGGTGCACGTCTAATTATTTACCTTGCAAGTGATATGAAATAAGTTCTCTCTTTACTTCTCCTCTCATAAGGGTTCCACACTTATAGTGCATCAAACAACCACAAGTAGCTAGTATAAGTCTTCGGCATATATGTCTTCTTCAATCAACTGCTTCTCAGTATTCTCATTTTCGGTAGGAACCTCCTCCTCGGGTTCCCTATCCGTACTTTTTAAGTCTAACTTTGGGATATCTCCCTTGATGATTATTGTCCTTCGGTTCAGGCATCGAGCAGCCATATGTCCAAACCCTTGATACTTGAAGAACTTGATCTAGTTGGTTTTCCTGCCAGACCCTTGCCCCTTCTCATACATTCAGGTCGGCACTATATCGTTAGGTTAGCTTTTTTTCTCAACTTAGACATCAACCCTTTTGCTCGGCTTGGTACTTAGCAAAGTCCGATGACTTGCCTGTCCGGGTCGGCTTGTCAACATTTTAGTTGTTACTCGGTTCCTTCTTTGCCTCTCTACTCGTTGGGCAATTCTAACAGCTTCATCCATTGTGTTAAATCGTTGGAGCTCCACAATGTCTGGGATATCTCCTCTCAACCTTGTAACAAACCTTAAGACTATTCGGGCAGGTGGTTCCTCCACTTTACATCTTATCATAAGTATTTGGAATCCTTGAAATATTCATCAACAGTCCGGCATCCTTATCTTAGCTCTTGAAGTCGAGTGAAAGCATCTTGGAGATAAGTTTCCGGCACGAATTGGTTTTTGAGCACTCTCTTCATCTCGGGCTAGGTTTTAATCTCTCGGTATCCTTCTCTTCTTCTCATGGCTTGAAAATTTTTCCACCACATAGCGGTATATCCAGAAAATTTAATAGCAGCAGTTCTTACTTTCTCATAATCCTTATATTGATAATAATCAAATACATGCTCTACCTTCTCTTCCCAATCCAGATATTTGTTAGCATTCCCAGATCCATTGAAACTTAGAATTTGAAGCTTCACATGATTGGATGCTCTGGGGAGGCGTACACGCTCTTCTTCAAAATACTCTTCTTTCTCCTCACATAGCTCTCTCAGGTCTATCTTTTTCCTTACTCATCTATTAACTCTTCCACCTCAAACTGGTTTAGCAGGGTTCTTACCTCTAATAGGTTGAGTAACTTGTAGAGTGTTTTGTATGGCTTCAATAAGTTGGTAAGACAGGGCATGAATAGCTCAGGTCAAATCGATCAAGAGGTTAGCTATCTCATTAAGTCTCTCGTCAGTACTTCTGGGAGTTCCCTGAGATTGTCGTCTATGGTAGATAACTCCACTATCATCACCAGCATTAACATTCATACTTGAATCTATCATTTTTCCTCATAGATTCAAATTCAAGTAAACACTTAAGAGAGTAAACAATTGACAACATAGCAGTTAAATGAACATAGTAACTTACTCTGTTTCGCACATACAAAATAGAGTATAACAGAATTCAAGAAAAACTAGTTATAACTCACACAAAACCTCTACTCTGATACCAAGTTGATGTAAACTGTGACCAAGAATAGGTAAGGCCGGTCCTTGGATGGGTTCAAGCTTGCAGAAAGCTCAAAAAAGATTAATGGGGAAAGGTACGAAAGAGGTAAAAATGACGAATGAAATAGTAAGCAAAAACTGACGAACAGCTCCAGAAGATATGATACACCAAAGGAATTTCTGATGACTTACAGTACAATTTGATATGACGCACGAATTGGTCTAATGAGGTTACTCGCTACCTAACCTTGCTTAAATAAAAGAACGAGAGTGATGCTGAGAGTAAATAAGCAACGTTTACGTAAGGAAGAAAGTGCTTAAGTGTATTGAAGGTAATCTGATGATGTTACAACTATAACTACAAGGACATGAGTATTTATACCCGCAAACTATGGCAACTTGTCTAAAAGAGAAAAGACAAAAAGGACATTTCCTAAAAGGGCAATGTACATATTATAAAGGGGCAAAAATAAATATAAAGGAAAATAATCATTGGTGTTACAGATTCTATACGTAATATTGTATACGTGGCGATGCAACATTAGCGGGGTCGTTAGGAGATGCGAATAAAAAGCATGAACAGATGGGCTTGTTCAAGTAGGGATGGCTTAATCAGTCCGGATTCTCTCTCTCAGATTCTTGGCAAGGATGATACCGAGTGATTGGGCAGCTTGGCAATAGAGAGTAATTATCAACTTGGCATGCCACAGAATAAAGGGTGGTTATACACCATGGAAATAGAGGTGACTTGGCAAGTATTTGGATTCGGCAAGGGTTGGTTGAATCATGAGGATTCGTCGTACCGGTTCCTCTAGTTCTCGAGCTCAATTACAGGTCAGGGGTCCCGTAGCTTGATTTCCATTGTATATATTATGTGATATCACATAATATATCACAAATGATATCCTATAAGCATACTTATAAGATATTATGTAATATTTATATGTAGATATATGGTCATTAACACTCATATATATTCTAATCACTGAAAGCATACTTATAGGATATAATTCATCACATAATATGACTGTATATCTACATATAGTTACATATATGCAAATCCTCATTAGAGTAGGGAAATTATATATATGCAACTACAAATCGATTTTGTTTATATCTAGTGTTAATGATCTCTTAAATTTAGTCGACTAAATAAGACTTATGATATTTTGTTTTGATCACATCAAAATGTAGACTTAAAGTCGCATTGTAAGATGATATTTCCATAAATGCTATAAGAATATCTATTCGGTTATACAGTTATCTAAGTCAAGTTTTATTAGTGCCATCATTTATTTGTTATCTACATAATAAATATTAATCTTTTGTTTTTTGCCAACAAATATTAATCATAATCAAATAACTTCATAAAAATTTCTTCGATAACTATAGGTAAAATAATACTTGCCTATAGTTCTCAAGAAACTTGGTATGGTATTGTCAAATTTTGGATTACTATTCTTGTAGTAAAGGGACCTAGCTGTTGATGGCTTAGTGTTATACTAGAATAGTAAAAGCAACTAAGGAGAGTCTCCACCAAATATTCCTTATTTTTAGTGTAAACTGTTTTTCATATGGTACATTAAATCTACTAAGCTTGGTACTTATCCATGAATGATTTGCTTTTGTTTGTTGTAATTCAATTTAGATGCATTAGACCAAGGAGATTGATAATTCCATTCACTCAGTTTTAGAAATCTAACATTTAAGGCCTTAAAGAAAAAGAGTTGTTTGTTTGGTCCAATTAAAGTTTGCCATTCAAAGATGTTATTGTCTTAATGATCCTTGTCCAACACATAAATAATGTGGCATGTGTTCCTCTTGGTGCTTTTGTGAGATTTGTCTATAAACCAATACCGGTGTTAAGTTTTCATTTTATCTTATGTTTATTCTTTTTTGGCATCCAACCTCCACATCACATTGTCATGACAAATTAATAATTTGTACAATTTCCCTTATAGAAATATAACATTTCAGTCCACTAATAATTAGTTTATGTGAGTTATAGGCATCATGTATATCAAGAGATTCTACTACGCTTATGTTTATGTATCCTATTCATAAGAATCTCAATCATACTTCCCTTCATTAATTCTAGTTGCTAAGTGTAGTTTCCGATCAATTGATAAACTAATCTTAGTTTCATTTGCTAATTTTTAACGCATTAAGGTATATTATACTCGTATACGTGAATAATTTTGCTAGATGTATTCATTGAACATATCTCTACTTTTAACATTGTTTTATTTTATACTATTAATTTTTATTATCCAAATAATTTATCTCTATGGTCATAATACATATCAAAACCTGTTATTTGATTTGCTGGTAGCGAATATATTTCCTTATTTCCAACCACGACATTCCATGTTCTATGTTTTGATAAAATAATACATAACTTTGAGTCTAAGCTGATTGCTTAAAGACTAGGTCTCAAAGTTTGATTGACTTTACATATTCTTGTAATCAATTACATTAATCAACAAGGTTTTAACAAAATGAATAATAATCTTGACCTACAAGATCCTTTATACATATGAATATAGGAAATTTAGTTTTTTAATGGAAGAATTTACATTGCTTAGAGTAGATAAATTATAATGGCCTTAAGAGTAGAATTAAACTTAGGGTTCCTTGATGGAAGTATAGTTAAGCCCTAATAAAACTAACAAAATTTGCAAAATAGACAAGTTTATATTACTTGGTAAGGTGTTGGATATTAATTTCTATAATAAATGATCTTTCACAGAATTTTTCGTATACACAATCTGCTTGTAAATTGTGGAAAGAGATTCCAGAGTGATACGGGATAGTGAATGGTCTTTTAGTCTTTAAGCTACAATAGAGATTCACAATTTGAAGCATAACAACCAATTGGTGAGTGTCTACTTAACAAATTAAAATGCTATCGGGATGAGTTACAATCATTGCAAAGCTATCCTATATTTGAATGTAGTCATGTGGATTATTATATATGTAGAATGTAATAAAGAATGTAAGAATTTGAGTCTCGTGGCAAGTTAATGAAATTTTTAATGACCTAAATGAAGCATATGAAGATGTGAGGAATCAATTGCATTCTATGGATCCCTTATCTACCATCAATCGTGCTTTTTACTTGATCAAACAAGTTGAAATGAAAAGGAAACTTACCATGGCCACTTCTTTAAATGCTAAAATATCGGCTTATCAGGTTGATAGAGATTAAGTTGGAAATCAAATAGATAGTTGAAAAGTAAAAGTACTTAATGGAAGGTTGTTTTGTAAGCATTGTCGAAGTAAGGGACACACAATTTGTCACACTTTAAACTTGAGGAGTTGTAATAGTTCCGCTGTACAAACTAACTTAACTTAGAAGGTATTTTCCTTAGCTGTTAATGTAGGTATAGTTTATACAAGTCGAATGATAACTTAACCAATTTTGAAACAGTTAGATGGGCACCTATGATATATAATACCTGTGAAGTAATCTTTTACAAAATATAGTTTTTCATATTTATATATAGTTCAAATTCTTTATATAATTTTATATACATTATAGGTTTTAAATCTTCCAAAAGTACTGTACAACTCCATAGGAAGACCTTATTACATAATATAGATACATTAGCAAGCTAATAAAAACTATAAGGCCTCCTTGGAAGACTTTATATTCCTCCCACAAAAGAAAAGCAAAAACAACATGAACATTGATCAATTTATTAATCTTTAACTCCTCACTTCCCAGCCTATTAGAACTAACCTGTAGATTATTGTAATGAAACATCCAGAGGTACTATTATACACCTGTAAAACAATCTATTGAGATGTGAGCTCAATTAACTTAGTAAGAAAGAATGGATTCATAAGAGTTCACTAACAAACAGGGTTGTTCAATCATTAATTAAATGCAATTTTAATAAGCAAATGCTAGATCATCTCATAATGTTTAACTGGTTTATTGTGAAGTTAAAGGAATTTTGCTTACCCTTAACTTAAATTTCGAGGAGTTTCATGTAAGCCCTACAACCAATCACTCAAGGTTTCGATCGGCTGAAAGATCCGATCAAGCTTAAATTATAAACTATTGAGAAAAATATTAGTAAAAATGACCCTGTAAACGTGAATTTAAGAAAATAAGTAATAAAATAGAAGACTGTAAAATTTTCAAATTTTAAGCATAATAATTGCTAATTACTGAAAAGTCAAAAAGTGTAATATAATAATTAATAAATTACTAGAGATAGATTATATGTATACTAAAAATAACAGAATGACCTAAATAATATTTAAGAATATTTATTTGTACCATATATGAATTTACATGTAAGTATAAATACGCGTAATTACTTAAAATACGCGAAATGTGCTAAAATAATACTAAATACTTAAAGAAAATTCATAATTAATTAAAGAAAAATCATGAATGATCCAGAATTGGGTCATGGCAGCTGGGAAAAATAAGAAAAAATTCGGCCAATTAAATTAAGACAACACAAAAGCCAAAAATTAAAAGATAAGGCAATTGTCTTGTCCCATTTAATGTACAATAAATCCCATAAAGCCCTATAAATAGCAGGAAAGTGAGAAAAATAGAGAGAGGTAAAAATTAAGAGAAAAATTCTGGTTAGAAAAAAATTAAGAAAAAACTGTGCAATTAGGGCCTTTAAAAGGAACCCCTACCAAACGAGTAGCTGGGAGTGGACGGCCACCATCACCACACGGTGGTGGCAGCGCCTAGGCCGGCCGATAAGGCCACGGCGGCCGGCGGTGGCCGGAGCCACCCAGATCGGTGAGTTTGATTTCCAGCCCGATTTTATGTAATTTTGTTAAAAATAGTAAATATTCTTAGAAAATTATGAATTTTGTTATTCTGGAATATTTTTGTATGTAGTTTTTAGGAAAAATATTATTTTGATGAAAATATGTCTTGTAATATATGATCCTTAAGAAATCATGCAAAACCGAATATATTTCGGTTTAGAAATAAATGACCTTAGGAGTGTAGTTTCAAGCCCAAAATTTTTGTGTAGATTACTTAGATGATATAGAATAGTGCTATGAAGCCCATTTTCAAAAATTAATTTTCGAAATTTTTAGATAATTTTTAGGCCCTAAAATGAGGCATAAAATGTGTAATTTAGGGTTAATTAAGCAATTAAATGGTTAATTACTGATTTAGTGAATAAGTATATGTTTTAGGATGTTGAAATTTGATGGAGTATGATACTTGTAGCATTTAAGGTGTTAGATGTAATTATTAGGTTAATTATGTAGTAAATAAGTAATAAGGAAAAATAGTTAATTTTAAGTTAATTTTGTAAATTTGGGAAAATAGGAGTAAAACCTGATCTATGATGAATTTAGACATTTTGAAATGATAATTGATGTTTAGAGATGATAATTAGAGTGATAGAAATATTAGAAGTATATGATATACATAATAGATAATAATACATAATATGTAATTATTGGAAATATAATAAATAGAAAATATTATAATAAAAATTGATATTATGATAATAATAAAAATGTACAAAAAAAATCTAATAGGAAACTTGAATTTATTGAATTAGATGAAAAATGTAAAACATTTTTCACATCAGGAGTGAATTCGGTACACTAATGCGGATTTAAGTGTACCAGTGAAATAAAATACTGACTAGGGGTAATGATGATATTTAAGAGATCAAGAAGTAACGTGATTAATTTCACATTATGGGTCGAAACGAATTTCTATGGCTGGAGTATAAAACACTGCTTAGAAAATCGAACTAGAACTTAATTTAGAAATCGATGCGGAAACCAAACTCGAACCTAACCCCAAACCTAGTATAATTATAAAAGACTTAAGACCTAGATAATTAAGCATATTAAACCCTAAACGAAACATAACAATAAGCGTTATAGGATAAAACGAACCTATAATAGTTATATGAAAAAATGAAACCACGTTTGTGTTTTAGGGATGATCGGCAATGACCTGAGCAAATCAGACCTCGAGTTAGTGAGCGAAGCGTCAAGGTAAGTTGGGATTAATACGATGCTGTATTTTGGAGGCTTAAGATTATGCTCAGTTGTACTTGTTAGATAGTTGAATGTGTGCATATACTTGATTATGGGTGATGTTATGATTCTGTTTGTTGTTCTAGCATATATCGTATGATTTGTATGAAATGATTAATCACCCTAAGCTGGATTTAATTAAATATACGACCAGTAATCATAATCGGACATGCATGGTAACCCGTTAGGTGAACTTAGGACTCTCCAGCCAAATACCGACCCCTTCGAAAGAGATAATGCAGGATTGCAAAATGGTCCCTTCTTCATCCTTAACCGAACTAAGTGACAGGAGAGGAGGTCGCGGTGAGGGTGAAGTCAGTAGTTTGAAGGTAGTCACGGGAGGATCGAGGTCTCCATTGCACAAGCCTGGGTTTGGTCGTGAGCTGTTGCATTAATGGCAACTCCTCAACTCGGATTAGAGCGGACACAATTTCTCTAATCTCACTACGAGTCGGACAACGTCGTGCGATGGTATTTGCTTGCACATACATTGCACCTAATAAGTTGATGGAAAACCTTGTTGTGTTTTTGGTATAGTTTTAAGTCTTCCGTCCTAATTTACTGAGCTGTAGTTGTTCACATCCCTATAGACGTCATGCAGGTACTGGCCAAAAAGCGGCAAACCACTACTTTAAAGCTAGTAACTGCTGGATCCTGAAGAGTGAGGAAAAACATGTGAAGAATAAACATATATTTTTAAGGTTTAAGCTTTTACTTTAGAATTTTTCATTTCCAAATACTGTAATAACTAGGAAATATATTACAGAGAAATATTGTAAACTTTAATTACAATAGCTGAATTATAGCATATATATATTTCCTCACTTTCTTAGATAAATGATTTATTTAAATTACAAACTGTTTATTTCAAAGCGGGTTAGTCATTAACGCCTTATGTAGATCAGGTCTAAGATAGCGGTTATAAGGCCAACTTCTATCTTAAGATGGTTTACACGATGGGGCTGTTATGACTTTATCGCTTCGGGGCGTGACATTTCATCATGACATAATTAGACTAAATCTGCGCTTCTGCAATTGAGACACTCTCTTCCTTAGACAACATTTGAATTACGGTTTCTAATCTTACCTTAACTCCCTCTCCAGTCACTTAATTCAACTAAGAGTGGGTAAAAGGATTATTTTTGCTATCTTTATTGAAGTGTTGGTATTTAGTCTGATAACCTAATTGTTACTTATATTTGGTTCTTGTGAATATCGGATTAGATCTTAGTTAATTCAAGATTAGTTCAGATTATGAGGTGAGTAACCAAGTTTATATACGTAATACATGCTATGTTCAAGCATAAAACAGACTCAGAGTTCAACTTCCAATTATCAATTAGTATCATAAGCACACGCATGGTACACGTACAAACAATCCAGTTACAATCGCAAACAAGCACTCTTAATCCTTCAAGTATCCTAATATGATACTCCAACATACTGTTAAGTATCGATTCCAACTTACCTGATGTCAATGTGAGTTAATCCTTCTTCTCATGCTCAATCCCTTTGTAAGTTTCTAAATAATCAATATAAATGCTTTAGTTTTGCGAAGTAGAAAGCATATGATTACTTTTTAAATGTCTTATAGATAGTTTAAATATGTTTATTAAGTTTGGATTGAGTTTTAACTTATTACTGAAGTCTTTGAATAAGGTTCTAAACAATAAACTTAACGTAGTTTTTGCCTTAGAACCTTCTGAATAAGTATCCAATCAATAATGTTAACACAATTTTTATTATAAAACTTTTTATGAAAGTATCTGAAAATAGTTTCATTAACTATGAACATTCTGAAGAAGTGTCTGAAAATATCTTTATTTATTAGGAACTCTCTGAAGTGTCTGAAAATATCTTTATTTATTAGGAACTCTCTGAAGAAGTATCCGTAAATAGCTTTACCTACAAAAAATTCTATAGTTAACTTGTAAACACTATATTAGCCAAGTATTCATATCAGATAACTTTTTGATTAAGTCATTAGACTTATAATTAACTCATTTTTCTAACCGACCAACCTTATGAAGAACTATCTGAATAGGTTCATTTTACAAGTTATTCAAAATAACTCATCCAATATCATATTCTAGATTATAGACACTTTAAATCATGTTCATAAACCATGTTTATCATACCAAGCAATACCATAGTACTAAATTTTTCAAATTCATATACCTAACTATTAATGTTTTAAACCCAAATTCATCAACTTGCCTATATCTCATCTTCCACTCAAACCACACAACTCCGGATTATTCTTCATAGTAGAATATGATTCAAATAAACCTCAGAACTTGACACTAAGTTTTCATCAAGCTCCATACACAAAACCCTAAAAAAAAATGACATTTTTTATCCATTTTAAAGGCAAAAAAATCCCTAAAAATTATGAAAACCATTTTTGTTAAAAAACTTTTCATACAATATTTATATATGATATAAAGACTCTCCAAAAAAAGTTTGGTGTTGAAACTACATCAATAAGGTTATTCAAATTGGTTTCGAAAATCAATCAATTTTGCTTGGTTTCTTAAGAAAGTACTATATGTATTTAAAAATTTTCCAATCTGATATTTTCTTTCCCAAAAGTATATATAAAAATATATACAAATAAAATTTTTCCATAATTTTTAGAGTTAATTGGATATTTTTACAATTTTAAAGAAATTCAAATACCAAAATTGACTCATCGGAAAAATTAACCTCTGGCCACTAACGTCAACCATCACCCTATTGGTACTCCTTGCCATTGCCTCCACTGTCAGGAAGTGGTGGTGGTTCATGCCTAAGTAACTTTTGTGGTTAGGTTCCATCAAATCACTTGGTTTATACAGTATCACTTTTAATTTTTCCTAGAATTTTTTCTATTCCGTTCTTCCTAATCTTATAATTTTTCTATAATCTTAAGGAGCTAAACAACATTTTGAAGAGAGGTGGTGATATTTCCTAGGTTGTAGATTCTAAAATGGCCCTTTCTCTCTCGAATTAAGCTTATATACCATAGTCTTTTGATTTTACTAAGTGTCCTAAGGGTGGTTTAACCCATCCACAATTGGCTTAGGAGTTGTCCATGCCTTACACAAGTGAATTTGATGTTTTGTTAATTTTTAGCAATTTTTATGATTTTTTTAATAATTAACTTGTTAATTATACTTAGTTTAGAGTGGTTTTAACATTTCTGGGTATATAAATATATGTAATAATTATACCTGGGGTACACATATTATATATATATATATTATTTTTGGTTGCTTTATAATTTTTATATTCAAATAATTTATCTCTAATGTTTGATTATTTCCAGTACCTAATTTATGTATTTACTTGGGATAAATTACAATATAATGTAATTTAATAAAATTATCTATTTTTAGTTATAATCTTCTTATTTTATTATATCGCAATATTCTATACTCATGATGTGTTATCGTCTAACTTTTAAGGCTTATATGTGAAATATTATTTTAATCGGTTAATTTTCATGTATGCCTTAAATTATTTACTCAAAATTTAATATGTAAAACTACAGACTCTTGGAATCTAATACGCGAGTTTACAGGGCTTACATAATTGAGAATCGCTTTCAAATTAAGAGGTATAATGAGTGGTATAAAGGGAAGAAAGTAGTGAAATGAAGGAGTAATTTGAATGGAAAACCAAGAGCATCCTTTTGTAAGGTGAATGATTTTGGTAGTTCCATACAGCAGACTGCTCTTGATCAACTTGGTGTAAAATACACTAGTAATGACCTTGAATTGGCTGTTAGAAACAAAGGGGCATTAGATAAACAACCTATATAAAATGTTTGTCAAGAATTCTTTTGAGTAATGAGTGAGTAGAATTTTTAAGATATAGCACTGGCCAACATGATTTAATTTTTAGGTCATTTATAGATTTTTTTAATGCTATTAGTAATATTTTTGGAATCTTAGATAGTTGATTCATGGGCAATTAACCATATTACATCTTTTCATCAAATTCTTCATAATAAAATCATTTTATCCCAATCCATGCAACTTAAATTTATTAGATAGCTGCACATTACAAGTGGATAGAGTTGGATCTATCACACTCAATTCTTTTATCACATTACACAAGGTTCTTTTGGTCCCTTAACTTACCCACAAACTTTTTTTAGTTTGAAAACTTCTAAATGGCCAACATTTAGTTATTTGTTTAACTAATTTGGATGTTATTTCAAGACCCGAAAGCTAAGGTTACAGTAGCAAAGGTTGAAGCTTTTAATGGACTGCATGTGATACAATCTAAAAGCCAAAATAGTGAAAGTATGTCCTTTGATCAAAATAGACAGCCTAGTACTAGTATTATGAATTCTTGCAACTTTGATGATTTGCTTCACCTGATTCATTCTTATTTAGGATATACTTCTATTTCCAAATTTCAACATTTAGACATTTGTAAAAAAATCACAATCTCAAGAAATTTGTTTGTGAGATTTGTCATCAAGTCAAGTTTCATAGGCTTTCTTTTTTTAAAATTGTAACAATTTTGATTTTGCTTTTGAACTGTTGCACCTATATGTTTGGGTACATTATTGTATTACTTCCATTTTTGGTATTCGTTATTTCTTGACAATTAGTAATGATTTTTCTAGAACTACTTAGACATATTTGCTTCATTACAAATATCAAGTTCCTAAAGTTCTAGATCAGTATTTTCATTACATTTCTAATCACTTTATTGTTGAACCAAAGTTCATTAGAACAAAAAATGGTTTTGAGTTCTTATCTAACACTTTTAAATCCACGTTTCATAGTCTAGGAGCTTTATATTGAAGATCTATGGTGCATACACCTCAATAAAATAGAATAGTTAAAAGGAAGTATCGACATTTACTTGACACTTAAAGGGCTTTAAGATTGCAAGCAAACTTGACTAAGATTTTTTGGGGAGAATGTTTGCTTACTGCAATATACATCATCAATCAGTTGCTTATGACTGCTTTGACTTGGGAGTTACCTTATGAAGTCCTATTCAGTTGCTTATAGTTGCTTTGACTTGGAAGTTACCTTATGAAGTCCTATCTTGAAAATCATATGAGAATTTGAGGATGATGGGTTATTTGTGCTTTGCAACTACATCTAAAGTGCATGGAGATAAGTTTGATCCAAGGGGTTGAAAATGCATATTCTTAGGCTTTGTACATGGATAAAAAGATTTCAAGTTGCTTGATCTTGAGATAAAACAAAAAACTTTTAACAAAGATGTTATCTTTTATGAAGACATCTTTCCATTCAAGTCTAATTCCATTGAGTCTCTTAGTTTGTCTACTGGTTTATGTCTTGATTCATTACCATCATTTCTCCATGTTTCTTTATTTACTAACATGTTTTTTAAGTTATGAGTTCCCTTTGAACAAGCTATCATTGTTCCTTTATCCACTTACCTTATTCTTATTAAATCACCACTATCTAATTCTTCTCATCATTCTCTCGCAAAGCCTTCTGACCATTGAACTATTGAATTACTTGCAAATTTTTGTCCTATTGTTTAGAGATCAAATAAAGATAGAAAACTTCCACAATGGCTTAATATTTTTGTTCAGATAGCATATAATGTTTTGCCTAGCACCATTATATCATCATTAGTTTCTACATCATATTCCATTTCTCTATATCCTTTGTCTACTTGACTATATTGCATCCTTAGTCCAAGTTTTAACTACTTAAGAACTAACAAATTACTCTCAAACATCTAAACATGTGAAATTGGTGGATACCATGCAAAAGGAATTACATGCTTTCGAGTTGAATATTATATGGGAGCTAACAACTCTTCTAAAGGATAAGAAAGCCATAGAGTCCAAATGGGTGTTTAAAACTAAATATAGACTAGATGGCAATATTGAGAGACACAAAAGCTAGTCTTATAATTAAAGGCTATAAAAATTGTGGGAGTGCATTACCATGGTACAAGAAGCGATGGGTACTAAATTTACCTTCTACCTTATCTTGTTGGTAGAAAAATTATAATAAAAACCTATTATAGAACTAAACCATAATCCTTTATGTTCCTGATCCGAAGGCAGTATTTTCAAATTTGAATCTACAAACCAAACAAATTGCGTAGCAACATTTGTTGGCCACTCAATGAATTGAAAATTGGATTTGATAAAAGAACCATTTGTAGCATGATTAAATTATATAATTCAATCTCTTCAATTTTTAGCATTTTAATTACTTCAGTTTATGCAACCTTATCACCAAGGCAATTTTTACTTCTTTTTTTTTTTTATTTGGTTCGCCACAACTACTACACTCAATACTTAAAATGTCAAAATGTTCCACCATGGTTATGGATTAATAAATCACTTCAATTCCAATCGAATGGCTAGACAAATCTACTCGCAAAAGTAAGAAAACATTGAAGTAATATTGTAAAAGATTAGAATATTAATAGTAAGAAAAGGAAAAAAAAAAAAAAGAGTATTGATTTTATGGAGGTTCGAAAACCGATTTTTCGGTCATCTCTCAAATGGGCATAATCGAAAGTATCCATTAGCGAAATACTAGGCTTGTGAAAAAAATTTCTTGAACTTGCATGGGCCATAGGCCCACGTGATTTATATTCTGTATTCTAGACCACACATGGAAATAAAAACACAGTTGATGAGACAAAAAGAACGAGATCCAAATTTAATGTTCAACTAGGAGAAGGGTAATTGGAGGCTGAAAAGAGCTTTAGAAAAAGCCTGAGAATATTATTTTTGGTTACGAGAAAGAAATCTGTTTTTATGATAAGCTTTTGATAATATAGTTGTAATCTATCATTATTCACGATCATCCGAAAGAAAAAAAAAGAAGAAGAAGAAAAAAGGTAGAAAAATATAACGAAACCTACAATAAGCATGGCTATTTTTGACATGGAAAAGCAAAACAACATGCAAAACTAATGGGAAAATTTTCAATATTTTTGTTTTGTTAGCATAAGTTAATTGCCAAAACTCAATATAAATGTTGTTATGTATATTTGGCAACAAAAGCGAGAGAGTAAAAATCCAATCAACTCTCTTAGAGAAAAATAGTACTTTGCATTAATCATGAGAGAAACAGCAATACTATTGCCTATATATGTTTTTTAGGGTGAAAAACATGTCTTCTATATTTTAGAAAAAAAAATTACATAAATATGGATTAAATTAAAGATATTACATAATTACAAAACCTAAATTACATTTAAGAAATGTGACATTAGAAATAGTAAAAGTGTTGTATTTCATAAATACGATTTAATATTTTATTTATAGTAATTATGCCACATTTAAGAGATATGATAATGAATGTTGCATTTTTTAAATATGATATAAACATATGTATCTATGTTGCATTTAAGAAATGTGACATTAATGTAATTAAATATATATTAAGTATTTATGTTGCATTTTAGATATGTGAGATAGGCTTGGTAAATTAGTATTATTTTTTATATAATTAATAAATATGGAATATTCATTACATATAATAGTAAAAAAGCATGTTTTTTAACCTATTCTTTTAGGGTTCTTCACAAAAAAACTATGTATCTTTCTTTCTCTTTTTGGCTTATTATAGTGTTATAGTTGTGTGTAATATGATATATAACCAAAATTCTAGACTTTATCAACAAATTGGTATATTTCAACGTGATGCGGAGAAAATAGAGACGTTAAAAGTTTATGATTATACACTAATGATATGACCATTAAGTATAATTGAAAAAATTTTAATAGTTATATGAAATTTTGATTGTGCTAAGTGTGAAAGTGAAGGCTCTTATTGCAGTTAAGCTTAGAGAGGCTTTAGATTAGTAGTTGGAGTCCATGAAGGATGATAAATAGGCATAACTTGATGAGAAGGGCTTCATAATGATCTATCTTTGACGAATGGTGTGTACAGAGATATAGAGGTACAGGACGACTATAGATATGGTAGAAATTGGAAGAGCTTATTTGATCAAATCTCTTGTAATTGACTTATGCTAAAGTAGAGATTGTATTTACTTTGGATGAATTGAGAGTCATTGATAAGATCACATATTTGAATTATATGTGTCTACTTAACATATGAATATGGGATTCTTAGATTTGAAAATAGACAAAAACAAAGAAAAAGAGTAACAAATAATTAAGAATTATTTATATCAATAGTTTAAAGTACAATCCCTATGACTCTTTACAAACAAATTGTGTAAGAAATCCTTTGATAAATCCTTTTATGTACTTTAAAATTTAAGTTCTTTGTTCTCAAGTTTATCTTACAATTTGATAATTGCACTAAATATAATCTATAATTAGTGATCTAATTATTTGACTTATCTAATGATAGATGTGGATCTAATAACAAGGGTACATGATGGGAAAATCTCCATGATAGTTATGATGGATTGAAATTGAAAAACTAAACTTGCAAATAAAGAGAAAAGAACCCTACTTTCCTTTCATTGTGTTTAGAACTACAAGAAAAGGTAAAGGGGTTTCTTTTGTTTTTATATTAGGATAATGTTATAAACACTACTTGAATTATCACCGAACTTTAAATCTTTCACCTGAACTTTCAATTTATCAAATTTGATACCTGATTGAAACTTTTCATATTATCGTTATTACATGCTATATATACATTCTGTACATATATGTCATACATGTATCACTTTGATTAGTGCTAGACTAAACAAGTAGTAATGATAATATAAAAAGTTTGAAATAGGTATTAAATTTGATAAATTGAAATTTCAAGTAGTAAATTAAAATTTTATTTGCAAAAATTTTGGTAAAGTTAGTGATGTTGTCCCTTTAATTTTCATCTCCACGATGTTTTTTGTTTAAAATTGGAGCTAATGCATTAAACCTATATGGAATAGGAGATTTTAAGTAAATAGCATGGAAAACTATAAAAAACTATTGAAGATCTGAGGGAACCGTTTGATTTAGATAAGTAATCCTTTATTGTAGTTTGGTTTTTCTAGTACATCAACACCTAATCAAATGTTAATACATGAACTCAAGTAATTAAAGGCAGTTGTTTTGTTGATAGTGGTGGCATAAGTCTACTGTCAAAGCATTAGGTTTCACATTTGATTAAGGTAAGGGTCTAACCGGCGGTAGTTTTAGGCCATGGAATAAACAATTTTCAGGGTTCTTTAAATAAAAATTTCAAGTGAAATTGGCTACAAATGGTAGTTTGCCAAGAACTATCCATGAATTTGCGAATGGCTTAAATTGGCTAGTTCCACTTAGTTAAGTTATAGAGGATTGGATCAACCAAAGTATTAGTGGAGAATATGCAAACAAACCTTCATCTTATGTAGCAATTAAGTTGCTAAATGTGGGGATATCTAAAGACATTTTGATAATGCTATATGTTATGCATCGAAGCGGTAGAGTTGTAACAGTTTTGCCATGCAAATCATTTTAAGATAGAAGTTGGTCTTACAATCGCTATCCTAGACCCGATCTATATAAGGTATTCACGACTAACCCGCTTTGAAATAAATAGTTCGTAATTTAAATAAGTCATTTACCTAAGAGAGTAAGAATATATATATATATACACTAGAATTCAGTTATTACAATTAACGTTTACAACGTTTTACCGTAATCTATTTCTTAGTTAATACATTATTCAAAAATAAAAAATTCTAAAATAAGAGCTTAGACCTTTAAAATATATATCCATTCTCCAAATGTTTTTTCTCATTCCTTAGGATCTAGTAGTTGCTAGCTTTAGGATAGTTATAAGTCGTTTCTCAACTAGCACCTACAATGACGTTTATAAGGATGTGAGTAACCATAGCTTAGTAAGTCAGGACGGAGAACTTAAAACTATACCACCAATACAAACAAGGTTATCACCTGATTTAGTTAGATGCAATGCATAAACATGCAAATGCCATCGTACTATGTTATCCAACTCATTGTGAGATTAGAGAAATTGCGCTCGCTCTAATCCGGATTAAGGAGTTACCGTTAATGTAATAGCTTATGACCAAATCCAGGCTTATGTAATGGAGATACCGCTCCTCCCGCGACTACCTTCGAACCATTGACTTTACTCTTGTTGTAATCTCCTCACCTGTCACTTAGTTCGACTAAGGATGAAGAAGGAACTCGTTATGCTATCCAGCGCTATCCCTTTCGAAGGGGTTGGTATTTAGCTAGAGAATCCTCGGTTTCCCCTAATGGATTGCTATGCAGGATCGATTATAATTACAAGTCATATATTTGTTAAGTCCAATTTAGGGTGATCAATCATTTCATACAATACAAACCAGAACAACAATAAAATCATAGCATCACTCATAATCAAGCATATGCATACAGCTAACTATCTAACAAGTACAACTGAGTATAATCTCAAGCCTTTAAAATATAATAACATATTAATCCCAACTTACATGGACTCCTCGCTCACTCACTCGAGATCTAACTCATTCAAGCTATCGCCAATCATCTCTATAATACAAACGTGATTTTAGTTTTTCATATAATTATTATAGGTTGGTTTTATCCTATAATACTTATTGTTATCTTTTATTGAGGATTTAATATACCTAATTATCTAAGTTTTTAAGTTTTTTACAATTCTTCTTGAATCATGTAAAGTTCTGTTTCAGTTTTTGCATCGATTTCTAAATTAATTTTTTGACTTAGTTTTTTGTTAGAGATTTATATGTACACCTTAAGAAATCATTTCGAACCATAATGTAAAATTAATCGCATTATCTTTGGATTTCCTAAATATTGTTTTTAGTCTCTAACTAGTGTTCTAGTTTATGCGGTATACCTGAATCCTAATTTAATTACCGAATTTACCTCCGTTATGAAAAAATATTACATTTTTCATAAGATTGCCCTAATTTAAGTTTCCTATTAGATTTATTATATATTCCTATTATGATCATAATATCAATTTTGACCAATATTTTCCTAATTATTAATTTCTCATACTTACATATTACACATTATCACCTAATGTATACATAATATACACATCTAATATTTCCATCACTTCAAATATCATCTCCCAACATCAAATAACATTCCCAATATCTAAATTCATCCCAAATCCGATTTTGAACCTAGTTACTCTAAATTACCAAATTAACTTAAAATTTATCATTTTTACCTATTACATATTTACTATATAATATTTTAATAATTACATTTGACACTCCAAATGCTACAAATAGCACACTCCATCAGATTTCAACATCTTAATACATATAATTTTGCATCAAATCAGTAATTACTTATTTAATTATTTAATTAATGATAGATTACTCATTTTATACATCATTTTAAGGCCTAAAAATTATCTAAAAATTTAGAAAATTAATTTTTAAAAATGGGCTTCATAGCATTGTTCTATAACCCTTAAGTAGTCTATATAAAAATTTTGGGCTCGAAATTATACTCTAAAGGTCTTTTATTTTTAATCTGAATAAAGTTTAGGTTTGCATGGTTTCTTAAGAACAGTATATTTCTAAACACAAAATCATCAAAATAAATTTTTTTCCTAAATCTACATACTTAAAAACCTCAGAATATCAAATTTCATAATTTTTTAAGAATATTTAATATTTTTAAAAAATTAAACAAAATCGGGTTGGAAATCGAACTCACCTGTGTGGGTGGATCCCGCCAACAAAGTCATGGCACTGAAGGCCGCCATGGCCTTGTTGGCCGGTCTTGGTGCTACCACTATCGTGTGGTGGTGGTGGCTGTCCACTCTCAAGTGCTTGTCGGGTTTAGGTTCTCCTTAAAAGCCCCCATTGTACAGTTTTTTTTAGAACCTTAATTTCCTCTCAATTTCACCTCTCTCTAATTTTGTACAATTCTAGACATCCAAAATGAGCTTTTAAAAAATTTGAGGCATTTATAGAGGTATTGAGGAATTATTGTGCATTAATTTGATTAGACGGTTGCCTTATCTCCTTCTAATTTGCCTTTTTTGCTGTTTTAAATTATTTGGCTAAATTTTTTCTTTTTTTCCCCAGCTGTTACGACTCAAATCTAGATAATTCCTTATTATTTTTTATTTTTTCTTAATTAATTATGAATTTTATTTAATTATTTAGCATTATTTTAGCACATTTCGTGTATTTCTACCTACATGTAAATTCATATATGGTACAAATAAATATTCATAAATATTATTTAGGTTATTCAATGATTTTTAGTATATATATAATTTATCTCTAGTGTTTCGTTAGTTATGGAATGCATTTTACACATTTTTGATAAATAATGAGTAATATACTTAAAATTTGGAAATTTTATATTTTTTTATTTTTTTACTTATTTTCTTAAATTCAAATTTACGGAATTCTTTTTACTAATATTTCTAACTTTATTTTATAATTTAGGCTTGATCAGATCTTTTAACCGATTATCCTAAATTCTATGAGTTAAACTCTGTGTAATTAATTGTGAGTCTTATACTATAACACAATACATTAATTGTTAGCATGTGTGCCTATCTTAAGGTGAGGAGATGATACGGTCCGATGTGGATGAACATACGATGTCTGGTATTGCGTGAACTAAAGGGGTAGGTCTTGATAAAGGCATATTTTATTTATATTTTAATGTACGAATTAAGTAGAATTATTATTGATTTTATAGAAATTAGTAAGAATTGGTACTTAAGTATCTTCATTTGGACATTTTTAGGTATTAGAGGGTTTAGAGTGGAAATACGATCAATTTAGAGGAGTTTTATGCAAAGAAAGAAACTCGAATCTAGCCACAGCATGATTAGAATTAAAGGCAGCCGGCCGTGGGCCAACCTACACTGAACACTGGTGGCCCTTGGAGTCTACGCCGTCGGCCTTGAAACTTACACCATCGGCCTTCATGAAAAGAATGCCTTACGTGACTCAACCTTAGTTTTCTCTATAAATAGCCGTATGTTTCATCGTTTGAGAAACTTTTACATCTTCCTTAGAGTTAAAGAGTCTTAGAATAGTCAGTAGATAGTTTTTTGAAGAATTCTTCTTTAGAAATTCTTGGATCATTGAGAAGATTTTGCCTTTGTTGTGGAGATCAATTTTGAAGTTGCAATTGAAGTTTACTCTTTTAGATTACAGAATTAGTGACTTCAAATTTATTTATGTTTATGCAATTTTGTAATCTATTCCTACTTTCAATTACGAACTTCTTTGTAAATTCAATTAGTAATTGTGCTTTCGTTTCAAAGTTCATGGCTGGCTAAGTTTATTTGTAGGAATTGATGAAACCCTAGGTAACAGAGATGAGAATTGTATTCATGTTTTAGAATTAATAGATATATGGATGATTCATGATAGCAAATTTCTATGATTTTGATTATAGTTGTTTAATTGATTATAATTGTTAGAAACCTTAGCGATATGGAAGTTGATATAGGGTTTGTTAGAAATTTTTGATTAATTTAATTGATTAATGTTGGAGCGGCGTTAATTAGAAGTTATCTAGGAATTAATGCAATATTTTGCGATTCATTATTCACTAAAACATTAGGGATAATTGATTTAGGGTATTAGATAATCATAGCATTAGGAGATGTATGATTATAATTTAGAGTCCACTATTAATTGGAGATGCGGGAGCTGACCAATTAATTAGAGATTTAGGTCCTTAATTTTAAGACATGATAATTTCACTTGAATAACCATATAACTATTAATCTATATAACATGATAACAATTTGATTTGCATAACTAGGGTGGATTATGTTTTTCCCATAATTCTCAATTGATTGCTTAGTTTTAAATACTTTATAGTTATTTTCTTTTTAATAGTTTTAGTATAATTATTAGATTAGTTAGTTTACTTTTGATTACCTGAATATTGATAATAGCTAGTATAGGATTAGTAATTTTGTAGTCCTCGAGGGATCGACAACCTTACTCGCTTTGTATTACTTGATTTCAACCCAGTATACTTGTTGGAGTATTCGCAATTGATTTTTATATTTATAGTTTAAGCGAATCAAGTTTTTGGCACTATTGCCAGGGATTAGAAATATTAAACTTTTTAGTTCTGTTGGTAATTTAGGCATAGTTGACGAGATGTGTTATTTCTTGTTCTTTTTATAGGTGTTTTATGTACAGGAGTAGAAGTGTTGAAATTCTACCACTAGATTCTGAAATAGAGTGCACTTTGCATCAGTTGAGGCGAGAGAACAGAAAAAGAAGAGAAAAGATGGCAGGCAATGAGAATGATAATCAGATATAGGGAGTCCTATGAGCACTTCGGTACTATACAGTACCAACGGTTATGGGTTCTGCCATAAGGAGGCCTACCATTCAGGCCAACAACTTTGAGTTGAAGCCGTCCCTCATTCAGATGGTTCATACAAATCAATTTAGAGGATATCCTAATGAAAGTCTTGACGAGTATATTACAAGATTCCTCCATAGTACAATACAGTGAAGACGAACAACGTTACAAATAAGGTTATCAGATTACAGCTCTTTCCCTTTTTGCTAAGGGATAAAGTTAGAGCTTGGTTTCATTCACTGCCATTAGATTCTATTACTACCTGGGTTGATCTTTCGTTGAAGTTTTTAAGGAGATTTTTCTCACCAGTTAAGATCGTAAAACTGAGGAACAATATCACCAACTTTACCAAGTTTAGTGGTGAGTCACTTTATGAGGTATGGGAGAGATTCAAGGAGGCGATTAGAAAATGCCCATATCATGGCTTGCTAGATAGTCTCTTGATTGAGATCTTCTATCTTATTCTGGATGAGACATTAAGGTCTTTAGTAGATGCTGTAGTTGGAGTGCTTTGATGGGTAAGACCTATGATGAAGCAAGTGCATTGATAGAAGAGATAGCCTCTAGTGCACATAACTAGCAAAATGAGAAAAGTAAGTCAGGAGTGGCAGCAGTCAATGACAATAACACTGTATCTCAATTAACAACCCAGATTGCACCTTTCATTACCCAGGTAAGTAACTCACCTTAGCATAGTCTTGTAATGCTAATCCTATTGCTTTTTGTGAGATATGTTTAAGACCACATTCGAATCTTGAGTGCCTATATGGGAATCCCTCAGCTTCAACTAGTAGAGAGTAGGAGAACTTTGTTAACAATTTTCAACGAAGTAATCAAGGACCATATTCAAACACATATAATTTAGGGTGACAAAATCATTCAAACTTCTCATAGAGGAATGAGAATAATGCATTTCAACCATCACCTAGATCGCAGAAGTAGGGTCTTGCTTAGAATGCTCAACTTTAGCAGAATTAATCTAGAATGGAAGAGCTTATGTTGAGCTAAATGCAAAAGACTGACACCATGTTTGATAAGGATCAATGAGTAAGATGATGCGTGTGAGACGGTAGCGGGTCGAACGAACGGAATGGGTATCCGTAGTCTTGAGTAGGTATGAAGAATAGGAAGTAAAAATAAGCTTTTTGTCGAGCCATATTTCGATTTCCCTAATTTAACTCATATCAAGCTTAATCCGCTTAATATAAGTTACTCAACATTAAATTAAGAAAAATATTTTAAAAAAAAAATGGAGTTACTAACTAGTTCAATTCGTAAAAAAAAAAAAATTAGGGTTTTCGGGTAGGAAAACCTTGATTTGACCACTAGTCTGCGGATATTCTAAAAAAATTAATTTTTAGAAAAATTAAACCAGAAAACCGTATTCGAGAGTTAACCTATTAAAACCAAGTCAACATGTGAAAATTAAAGAAAATTGATAGGCTTAATTTTTGTAATTTTTCTAAAAATATTAAAAATATACCTAAGTTCACAAAATGTAATTAAAAATGATTTTTTGTTATTTTCTTATTACGAATTTCTAAAAAAAAAAATTATTTTTAGATGGTTGCCTCAAAGGTACCTACGTACTCACTAATCGGGATCAAACCGGCCATAATTTTTTTTTTATAAAATTTTTAGTGGATGGATTATTTTTATTTCGAAAACCGAACTAAGTTTACGTTTCTTATCAATTTATTATTAAAAAAAAAACAACCTAAAAAAATTTAATTTTTTCAAAATTAATAAAAAACCCTAACTAACCGAATCTTTTTGAAAAAAAAAAATCAATTTAAGATTTTTTATTTTTTAAAACCACTATATGTTAAAAATATTTTTTATTATTAAAAAAACATGATTTTTCAAAAAAACTTAATTTATCTAAAAAATTACAACAGAATAAATAATAAAAAAAAATTACACTAAAACAAAAGAAATAAATTAATAAAGGAAAAAAAAAACTAAAAACATTAATAAAAATTAATGAAATAATATAAAATAATAAAAAAAAATTATTGAAAATATATCTAAGTTGGGTCGTGTTGGTGTTGGGCGAGGCTAGGCGATGGCTAGACGATTGTGGGTGTGCACTGGGCGAGCATAGGCACTGTGCTGGGTGATGCGGGCGTGGATATGGGTGTTGTGGGCTTGTGCTGAGTGAGACATGGGTGCTGTGGGCGTATGCTGAGCGAGATACGGACGACAGTAAATGAGACGTAGCTATTGTAGGCGATAATGGGTGTGCACGGGTGACACTGGGCGTACACGAGTGAGTACGGGTGACATTGGGCGTACACGAGTGACACTGGGTGTACATGGGCGATACTAGGCGACATTAGGCATTAGTGGGCAGTGCTGTGGGCGACAGTAGGCGATGGACTGGACAATACTGGGCAATGCTGTGGGCGATAGTAGGCGATGATGGGTGATGGATTGGGTGACATTGGGCGGTGTTGTGGGCGACATTAGGTGGTACTACAGGCAATAGTGGGCGGTGCTAGGTGATATTAGGTGGTACTATGGGCGATAGTGGGCGACGAATTAGGTAATACTAGGGTAGTATTGTGGGCGATGCGATGGTAGCTCACGATAGTTGTGTAATGGTTGTGTTGTAGTGCGTAGTGGTTGTGTGGTATGTGATTAAGAAAACTGTCCTTTGAATCCCCCATCGATATGTTATTTATAAGCTCAAAATTGAATCTTTTGTGTTGAAGATATAGAAGATACGATTTTTATTCTTCCAAGATTTACCTGAATTTCTAGAAACCTTTGTTTATTTTGGTCTTTCTATTTTAGGCCCGATCTAATCCTAATTAAATATAGCTTGATAACTCAATAAATCCCGATTTGAACCCTTAAATTAGATGAATTTTTATTCTACATTGGTTTGACCCAAAATTAATTAATTAAGCCTATCTCATCACCTGATCTAATAACCTAACTTAATTTAACTTGACACGACTCGACTCATGACTTAACTTGATCTTCTTCTTCATTTTTTTCTTTTAATTTTCGTTTTTTAATTTTTAATTTTTAATTTTTTTTATTATTATTATTTTTATTTATTAACCTGGTTTAATTAAAAAAAAAAGGAAAAAATGAGGTGTTTGCAGCTGCTCCTTTTTATAGTGAAGTTCGATTATAATTTCGCTACAAAGACAAGAGATACCCATTTTTGCCAGACCTGACTTGGATAATCTGAAAAGGATAAATCTTTTCAAGATTACTCTTTGTTTTGGTGGATAATTCGAAGAGGATAGATCTCTTTAAGATCTCTTTTGGTTTAATTTGAAGAGGATATATCTCTTCGAGATTCGTTTTGACTTTAATGACTAATTTGAAGAGGATAGATCTTTTCAAGATTTCTTTTGGTTAATTCGAAGAGGATAGATCTCTTTGAGATGCATTTTGGTTAATCCGAAGAGGATAGATTTATTCAAGATTCGATTTAGTTAACCTGAAGAGGATAGATCTCTTCAAGATTGGTCTTTAGCTATTCCGAAGAGGATAGATCTCTTCAAGATTGATCTTGGTTGATTCGAAGAGGATAGATCTCTTCGAGATTGGTTTTGGTTGATCTGAAGAGGATAGATTTTTTCGAGATTTGACTTGGTTGATTTGAAGAGGATAGAGCTCTTCGAGATTTGACTTGATTGATTTGAAAAGGATAGATCTCTTTGAGATTTGTTTCATAAACTAGTTTAATTCTTCTAAATATCTCCTTCCAAATAATTTTAAGATTATTTTTTTTGGGACTGAAGGATTTCTTTGATAGCAACTGATTGGCATACTTAAATTGAATCTTGATATTCGCTCATTTAATCAGTAGAATTTCACCAAAAGGATTGCGATTGCTTCTTCTTTCTTTTCTCTCTCTTTTTTTTTCTTTTTCTGAAATCTCCTAAACTTTTGAGTCTTATAACTGGTCTATGCTCATGCTTTGAATTTGCTTTGTTTGACACCAAATTTCAGTTTCCATTCTTCATGACTTTGGAATGATAAATCTCTTTTTGAAAGAAACAAGATTAAATTATTAAGAACATTTGATTTCATTTATTTGGTGATTCAGATTCCTTGGTAAGGGTTTGGTATTTAAGTATATGAAGCTAGAAAAACATGGTATTCGAGGTTTTATTGGTGAAGTGTTTGTTGGTCAATAATTGTCCAAATTCGGAAATATTCATGGATGCCAACTTTAGTTGTAAATGATGAAATATTAACCATAAGCTTATTTCAGAAAAATTGAAATCTTTATTGAACTCAGTTTTCGTGAATAATATAACTTGACTGCATTTGAATTCATTGGTCCCCTTAATTTCAGGCCATCCATCTCTGTCAACACTAATTTACCTCTTGATAATACCCTTTTCATCACATAAGGGCCTTTATAATTCGGAGCAAACTTGCTCTTAGGGTCTTTTGCGTTTGGCAATATTTTCTTCAACACCAAATCTCCTTCTTTGAAGTGCCTCGGGTGTACTTTCTTGTTAAAAGCTTGTATCATCCTCTGTTGGTAGCACTGACCATTCATGCCTCCTTTCATCTAGGAGATTCAAATGTTCCATCTGCTTCTTCACCCACTCTGCTTTATCGAGCTGAGTTTTTGCCAATACTCAGAACGAAGGTATTTCTACTTCCACTAGTAGTACTGCTTTAGTTCCATACACCAATGAATATGGTGTTACAATAGTAGATGTTCTGACTGAGGTTTTGTAGGCCATGAGAGCAAAGGGAAGCATCTCATGCCAGTCTCTATAAGTGATCGCCATCTTCTCAATGATCCTTTTAATATTCTTATTAGCAGCTTCAACTGCCCCATTCATTTGAGGTCGATATGGAGTTAAGTTTCTGTGATTGATCTTGAATTGGTTGTACACTTCATCCATCAACTTGTTATTCAAATTCATCTTGTTGTCTGTAATAATAGACTAAGGTGCACCTCTTTTTAGGAATTTGACCACTACTCCTTTGGTTACTGTGGCATATGATGCTGCTTTTACCCACTTAGTAAAATAATTGATCACGACTAATATGAATCTATATTCGTTTGAAGCTGTTGGTGAAATTGGACCGATCATGTCAATTCCCCACATTGAGAAAGGCCAAGGAGCTAATAATACATGCAATTCTTGGGAGGAGCGTTGATTTTGTTAGCATACACTTGGCACATGTGATAGTGCCTTACATACCTGATACAATCTGATTCCATCATCATCCAAAAATACCCCATTCTCATGATCTTTCTGGCTAATATATACCTATTCATGTGAGGACCATAAACTACTTTATGCACTTTTTTCATCAATTTCTCAGCTTTTTCTTCATCTACATATCTTAGCAGTGTTGCATTTGGCAACCTCTTGTATAATGCGGCTCTATTTAACAGGAAATAAGTAGCCAAAAAGTCTTTCTATCTTTTTTATCAGCATCTTCAGGAAACTCACCAGTTTCAAGTAACTTTTTGCTGTCATGATATTATGGTTCTTTTGTTCCCTTCTCTTCAATTGTAAGGCAAAAAGTCGGTTTTTCTTCTACCTTAATCTTTAAGGGCTAAATTTCTATCCCATTTGTAACTTTCACCATTGACGTTAATGTAGCCAATGTATCGGCAAATTGATTTTAGATCCTTGGAATGTAAGTGAATGCAATCTCTTGAAATTTTTCAATCAGCTTGCTTAAATGTTCATGATAAAGTACCAATTTCTCATCCTTCATCTTGTACTCTCTTAAGATCTGGAGAATTATAAGGGAAGAATCTCCATATACTTTAAGCTCTTGTATTCCCATATCTAATACCATTATGAGCCCCAAAATGCAAGCTTCATATTTTACTATGTTGTTGGTATATGGAAATGTTAATCTTGCTGCCATAGGGAAATGGTTACCTTTAGGTGATACCAATACTGCTCCTATCCCATATCTAAATACGTTGGTTGCTCCATCAAAATACATTTTCCACCTTAATTTTTCACTGCTCAATTCATTTGCCATCATCACATTTTCATTAGGAAATTGTGGTTCTGAATCATCATCCTTATCTTCTAATGGGTATTTTACCAATTGATCAGCTATGGCCTGCCCTTTGACCGAACTCTGACTTATGTACTTGATATCAAATTCAGAGAGTAGCATCTGCCACTTCGATATTCTCCCAATCAACATCGGCTTTTTTGCTAAATACCTTAACGGGTCATGTTTTGTCGATAACTCTATTAAGTAATAAAGAGTGTATTGCCTGAGCCTATGCATAACCCGTACTAAGGCACAACATGTTTTTTACACTTCTGAGTATTTTTGCTCGCCTTCTATGAATTTCTTACTCAAAGAGTATATAAGATGCTTTTTTCATCCCATTTCATCTTTTTGCCCTAGCATGCATTCCATCGATTTAGGAAGAATCGTTAAGTAGAGGATTAAGGGTCGTCCTGGTGTAGGAGTGACCGGTATGGGAGGATTCATAAGATACTCTTTGATTTCAGCAAATGCTCGTCTACACTCTTTATCCCATTCGATGGCTACATTTTTTCTCAAAAGTTTAAATAATGGCTAGCATCTATCAGTTAACTGTGATACAAACCGAGCAATGTAATTCAACCTTCCTAACAGTCCCTGAACTTCTTTTACAGTCTTAGGTGCTGGCATGTTTACGATTGTCTTGACTTTATTTGGGTCTACTTTGATTCATCTTCTACTAACTACAAAACCCAATAATTTGCCCGAAGCCACTCTAAAGATGCACTTTTCAGGATTTAACTTCAATTGAAACTTCCTCAATCGCTCAAATAACTTTTGTAAAATATCCACATGGTTTTCATCTTCCTTAGATTTGGTGATCATATTATCTACGTAAATCTTGATTTCCTGATGCATCATGTCATGAAACAAGGCAACCATAACATGTTGATAAGTTGCCCCAGTGTTTTTTAACCCGAAAGGCATTACACGATAACAAAACATTCCCCAAGTGGTAATAAAAGTTGTTTTGATTTTATCTTCTTTTATCATTTTAATTTGATTATATCCCGGGAAACCTTCCATAAATGAGAAAAGATGATTTCCAGCTGTGTTATCTACTAATACATTAATATGTGGCAAAGGAAAGTTATCCTTTGGTGTTGCCTAGTTTAAATCTCGAAAATCTACACAAACCCTAACTTTCCCATTTTTCTTCAACACTGGCATCACATTGGCCACCCATTCGGGGTAATCCGACACTTCTATGAACCTAACTTCTAACAACTTCTTCACTTCTTTTATTTTGAGGAGTATATTCGTCCTAAATCGTCTAAGCTTTTGTCTTTTTGGTTTAATTTTCTTCTTGGTTGGCAATTTGTGAACTACAATAGACAAATCTAAACCGGGCATATCTTTATAAGACTAAGCGAATATGTCTAAGTATTCCGATAACAATTGTGACAACTCTTATTTCTGATTATCTATTAAATTACTTCAATTTTCAAGTTTTGTGGATTCTCTTCCGTCCCTAAATTGATCACAACCATCGGTTTGTCAATAATTACTCTACCTTGTTCATGTCGATGCCAACTCTCCTGAATTTTGTTTGGAGTCTCAATATCATATTTGATGTCTGACCCAGTAGGGCTGATGGTGATATTGGTACTTTTATCATTTACATGCATGAGATATCCATTACGTTCATTGTTTTTATCAGATTTGAAGAATAAAGGAAAAAAAAAAGAAAAAAGAAAAAGAATAAATAATAAAGAAGAATTAATAAAAAGAAAGGAATGAAATTTATTGAATGAATGAATTTGAATTGTTTGAAAGAAAAGGCCTGACTAATCGAATTAATTATTGAAATTGAATGTTCTTAATTAATTTAATTTTGTGTTTCTAAAGAGACCTATTAATGGGAACGGAAAACCAGTTGCACAAGAAAACTAGTATGCTAATATTTTCCTTCTCATTTGGACTGATGCTGCATTGTTGAGTCAAGGCCTTGGATAGATTGGCTACTTCAAGTTCTTGAACACCAGCTAGTACTGGGAATGTCTGGCAGATGTCCAGAAAGTCCATGTGAGCATGGTACAGCTGATCTCCTCTCTTGCTTCTGGTTTTAGCCTTCATTTCTTAAATCTCCTCCTCAGTAGGCTCATACCTAAGCTCAAATGTTCCAATCTGTTGCTTAGGCTATTCTAAACGACCCCGTGCCCCCTGTCTTGCTTCCTCGATCATACTAACTTCGTTGAAAATTTGCAACCCTAACTCTTCCAATTCTTCATCTTCGACATAGAGAATAGTTGTCTCTTTGTAAATCGCATAGTCTTGCTCTTTGAGAATAGTAACCAACTGCTTGTTAGCTATGAATTTCACTTTCTAATGTAGACTGGATGGAATTGCCCCTACTGAATGAATCCATGGTCTTCCTATTAGAAGGTTGAAAGTTTGTGGTATATCCAAAACTTGAAAAGGAATAGTGAACATTTGTGGGCCGATCTTGAGTTGTAACCTAATTTCTCCAATTATCTCCCTTTTTGATCCATCAAAAGCTCTTACTAAAATCGAACTAGGCTTTATCTTAGCTGTCACGCCCCGAAGCGGCAGAGTCGTAACAGCCCCTGCCGTGTAAAACAGCCCCTGCCGTGTAAACCATCCTAAGATAGAAGTTGGCCTTACAACCGCTATCTTAGACCTGATCTACACAAGGCGTCCACGACTAACCCGCTTTGAAGTAGACAATTTATAATTTAAACAAATCATTTACCTAAGAAAGTGAGGAAATATATATATAATCACTATAATTCAGTTACTGCAGTTAAAGTTTTCAATATTCCCCTATAATATATCTCTTAGTTATTACATCATTCGGAAATGAAAAATAATTCTAAAGTAAAAACTTAGACCTTAAAATATGTGTTTATTCTTCGATGTTTTTCCTCACTCCCCAGGATCCAGCAGTTGCTAGCTTCTGAGTAATTGGTTGCCGCTTCTTAGCCAGCACCTGCACGACGTCTATAGGGATGTGAGCAACCACAGCTCAGTAAGTAGGGACGGAGGACTTAAAACTATACCATACACACAACAAGGTTTTCAATCACTTATTAAGTGCAATGCATGTGCAAGCAAATGCCATCGCACGACGTTGTCCTGCCCGTCGTGAGATTAGAGAAATTGCGCCCGCTCTAATCCGGGTTGAGGAGTTATCGTTAATGCAACAGCTCACGACCAAACCCAGGCTTGTGTAATGGAGACCTTACTCCTCCCGTGACTACCTTCGAACCACTGTCTTCACCCCCGCCGCGACCTTCTCTCCTGTCACTTAGTTTGACTGAGGATGAAGAAGGGACCATTTTGCAATCCTGCGCTATCCCTTCCGAAGGGGTCGGTATTTGGCCGGAGAGTCCTAAATCTCCTAACGGGTTGCCATGCATGTTCGATTATGATTACTGGTCGTATATTTGTTTAAGTCCAATTTAGGGTGATCAATCATTACATACAATTCATACAACATGTGCCAAAGCATCAAACAGAATCATTGCATCGCCCATAATCAAGCACATGCACACATTCAACTATCTAACAAGCACAACCAAGCATAATCTTAAGCCTCCAAAAATACAGCAACGTATTAATCCCAACTTACCTCGACTCCTCGCTCGCTCACTCGAGGTCCGATTTGCTCAGGCTATCGCCGGTTATCCCTATAACACGAACGTGGTTTCAGCTTTTCATATAACTGTTATAGGTTCGTTTTATCCTATAATGCTTTTTGTTAGGTTTTGTTTAAGGTTTAATATGCCTAATTATCTAGGTATTAAGTCTTTTACAATTATTCTAGGTTTGGGGTTAGGTTCAGGTTCGGTTTTCGCATCGATTTTTAAACCAGGTTTTCAGTTCGATTTTTAAGTAGCGTTTTATATTCCAACCCTAGAAATTAGTTTCAACCCATAATGTGAAATTAATCACATTATTTCTCGATAACCTAAATACCATCATTACCCTTTGTCAGTGTTTATTTTACTCGGTACACTTAAATCCATATTAGTGTACCGAATTCACTCCTAATGTGATAAATTTTTACATTTTTCATATAATTCCATAAATTCAAGTTTCCTATCAGATTTATTGTGCATTTTTATTATTCTCAAAATATCAATTTTTATTATAATATTTTCTATTTATTATATTTTCAAAAATTATACATTATGCATTATTGCATATTATGCACATAATGCATTTCTAATATTTCTATTACCCTAATTACCATCTCTAAACACCAATTATTATTTCAAAATGTCTAAATCCATCCTAAATCAGATTTTACTCCAAATTTCCCTAATTTACAAAATTAACTATTTTTTTCCTATTACTCATTTATTACATAATTAACCTAATAATTACATCTAACACCCTAAATGCTATAAATATCATACTCCATCAGATCTTAACACCCTAAAACATCTACTTATTCACTAAGTCAGAAATTAATAATTTAATTACTTAATTAATCATAAATTACCCATTTTATGCCTCATTTTAGGACCTAAAAATTATCTAAAAATTTCGAAAATTAATTTTTGAAAAAGGGCTTCATAGCACTGTTCTATATCATCTGAGTAATCTACACAAAAATTTTGGGCTTGAAACTACACTCCTAAGGTTATTTATTTCTAAACCGAAATGTGCTCGGTTTTGCACGATTTCTTAGGGGCCATATATTACGGGATATAATTTTATCAAAATAATATTTTTCCTACAAACTACATACAATAAAACCTCAGAATAACAAGTTTCATAATTTTCTGGGTAAAATAACTAATTTTACAAAATTATACAAGAATTGGGCTGGAATTTGGACTCACCGGTTCAGGTGGCTCCAGCCACCGCGGGCCGCCGTGGCCTTGTCGGCCGGCCTGGGCACTGCCACCACCGTGTGGTGGTGGTGGCCATCCACTCCCAACTCCTCGTTTGGTGTGGGTTCCCTTTAAAACCCCTAACTGCACAGTTTTTCTTATTTTTTTTTATTTTCTGGATTTTCTCTCGAATTTTCGACTCTCCCTAATTTTCTCTGATTTCTAACTGTCCAAATGAGTTCCTGGATTTTTCTTGCTATTTATAGACGTTTTTTGTAATTATTATGCATTAATTTGACAAGATTTTGTCAACTTTCCTTGATTTTTGGCTTTTTGTTTATCCAATTCTTATTGGATAATTTTTCTTTTTTTGATTTGAACCTGCCACGGCCTTATCTTGATTCATCTTATCATCTTCTGATTTTTTCTTATTTTTCCATAATTATTTTATATTTTTCTTTAATTATTTGCTTAGTTTTCGGCCAATTTTAGTAATTACGCGTATTTTTATCTACACGTAAATACATGTAGGGTACACGTGAACATTCCTAAATATTATTTTGGTCATTCTAAAATTTTTAGTATACATATAATCTATCTCTAATAATTTTTTAGTTATTATATTACACTTTTTGTCTTTTCGGTAATTAGCAGTTATTATGCTTAAAATTTGAAAATTTTATAGTCTCCTATTTTACTATTTATTTTCTTAAATTTAAGTTTACGAGGTCATTTTTACTAATATTCTTCTCAATAGTTTATAATTTGGGTGTGATCGGATCCTTTAACCGATCCCCCTAAACCTTGGATTCTAGGCTCAATCCTACGGTTACTTGGCTTAACTTTGGGGCTTACATTAGCTGCATTGACTCTAAGTAAGTTTAGTGTCATCAAAGGACATACATTCAGTGATGACCTATTATCTATTAGAACTCGAGCAACCACTTTCCTTGCACACTTAACCACTATGAAGAGGAGCTTCATGTGTTGGCCTCCTTCTTTACCTAACTCATCTGGAGAGAATGAAATCTGATCCATTGTAAATATCGAGTTTACTACTAATCCCAGCTTCTTAGTGGAAATCCCTTCAAGTACTTTGACATCTTTTAGAATTTTGATTAATGCTTCTCAATGAGTATCTGATGACAACAGTAGGCCCATTACGGAGAACTGGGCTGGTACTATGGCTAATTGACCCGTTATCTTATTCTTATTAGCCTTCACTATTTTCTTGACAATATTCTGATTTTTGTCATCTGTATCTTTAAAGATCTTTCAAGAAGCCTCTTCTACGGCAGTTTTCCTTTTGGTTTCCTTCTTCTGATCATAAACTCGTCCCAAGCGCGTAAGCTCACCAACTACGGGTGATGAGGCCTTAGTTATCTGATTCACTGCCTAGTAATCCAAAGGTGCTACTTTGTAATTCTCTAGGGTTATCGGGACATTGAAAGCAATCTTCTTAGGCTTTCCAAATTCCTTAACCTTCTTAGTCTCCTTGTCATACTAAAAAACCAACAGCTTGGGCCTTTATCCAATCATTCCAACCATCCCAGTCATCTTTTTAGCTTCTGTAATAATTCTATCTTCTTCCTTAAATTATGGACCCCATCCTATGGGTAGTGCATCAGCATATACAACAGGTAAACTGGCGTAATTCACCAAATACTTGAACTTCCTTGACAGTTCTCTTAGGGTATCAACTGTCGGATCTCCGGCTTCATATCTTTTTCTAAGCTCCTTCTGAGTACTTCTCTTTCGCAGTTTTGGAATTATCATAACCATGATATCAGCTTTCTTTACCTTCTCGTCCTTTAGTAGTTGATATATTGCCGATTTAGTCCGGGTTCTATCCTTAAGATTTATGTTTGTAAGTATTCAGCTTGCCTCAAATTCCAAACTATCTCCTCAATGGTGATGGAGAGACTGTCTAGATCGATCTTTCGTTTAGAAACTTCAGCAATGATCATATTGATCGAATTTCCATGATTTAGCAGAGGGTTGTTACCTACATTAGGAGTAGGAGTTTGGATGAAATCCAATTGAACCAATTTGGCGTCAATAAGATCCTAGATCTTATGTCTGAGTCTCTAACATTGATTTGTAGAGTGCCTCAGATGATAATCACATCGAAGCTCTGGGTTATAGTCCTTCGGTCTTTGTCCTTCCCTCGGTATTTCAAATGTTAGAAGGTTCTCTTTCCTTAGTTGCGCAAGAACTTGACTTAAAGGAATGGGAATATGGGTAAACTGTCTTCTTTTTAGGTAGTTATTTTGATTTGGATTCGGCAAGGGATTAGATCCTTCCGTCATGGCTACTGGGGTTGCGGGTCTGATAAGGTTGCCGGTATTGACAACGCTTATGGTGGCTTCTTTGGCTTTGTTGGAAAATCTCGTAAGAGGTATCTTCTTCTCAATTACTTCAGGATTAGGAAGCCTTCTAGTAGCAATAGCTTTCTCAATTCAGCACCCTAAGGCCACAATTTTTGTAAAGTTGGAGGTGGGGTGCCCTACCAAATGTTGGTAATATGGGCTTTTAAGAGTGTTGATGAAGGTGAAAGTTAAGTCCTTTTCTATCAAGAGTAGAGTCACCCTAGCTGCTATCCCTCTCCATCTCTAGGCATATTCTTTAAAGTTTTCATTGGCCTTCTTTTATAGATTATTCAAATCCCACATAGACAGGGCCACTTCGATGTTGAACTTATACTGGTTGTAGAAAGCCTGTGCTAACTTATCCCAAGTATTGATCTCATTCAAATCTAGTTGGGCATATCGGGTTAAGGCGAGTCTAGTTAAGTTGTCTTGAAAAGTTTGGACCATCAACTTATCATACTTCATGTATTTGCCCATTTTCTTGATGTATAACCTAGTGTAAAGTTTCGGGTAGCCAGTCCCATCATATGTTTTGAATTCCAACACTTTAAATCTTTCCAGGAAGTCATTGTCTTCATATGTCGACAAGTTGATTATTCCCATCTGTTCAAACTCGTTGACCTTTCTAGGGTTTTCATCTTTTCGGTCAACTTCTGCGTAAGTTTTCTTTCCATCTCCTAGTGTTTCTATTCGATCTCTTTCCTCCATACCTCAGCATTAGGAACTGATTTTTTATCTTCCAATTCATGGGGAGGGGTCGCTTCTGCATTTCGATTTAAGTTGACTTGAGATCCTTATCTGTTGTTAAGAATCCCAATAGCCCGAGTGAGAGCTTGGATTTGTTCGGCCATCTTATTCATGTTTTCTTCTAGAGTTGCTACTTTCGGGTTGGGCTTGGTTTGACTGATGTTTCTAGTACCTTGAGTTGACATCTTAGATTTAGAATGAGTGAATATCGGCCTTCTAGTTAAGTCTGCTTGTTTGGATGCTATCTTTGAAATCTTATGCAAAAACCTAAGTTTTAGACTTTTTGGTGAATTAAAGATTTTTTTTTTGCTTTTTTTATTGTTCTATTATTTGCCTCTTTTTTTGTGTTTTTTTTTCTAATTTTCTCTTTTTTTTTTCTTTTAAAAAGTCAACTAAACAAATAATAATAACGAGTAAGAGATTGTGTAATTAATGAAAATTTTATTTACCAAAGTTGCAAATTAATTATCATAAGATCCAACTTATACAACGGACTAAAAGAAAAAAGAAGAAAAACTCTTAACTAATCTTCTTATAAACTTAAATCCTATATTTACAAAAGCTGACGGATTTGGTTGAGACAAGCTTCATCAACTTCCCTCATAAGTCTTTGTACCGTAACGTCCCTTTCTTAGATCCTGCTCCTTAAGAATCGATTTTCCTCCACCAATCTCTCATTTTCTAACTTTAACTCTTTAACGATTCTCTTACTTTCTTGAAACNCCCCTTGTTGTTTTTGTTTTTCTCTTTTTGTGACTTTAGTTGTTCTGATGTTTACCTCTTTTTATGTGTTTCTTTTATCAAATTTTTTACTTTTTATTTTAAAACAAGTCTACTAAACAAATAAATGAATAATAATGAGTAAAAGACTGCGTAATTAATGAAAATTTTATTTACTAAAGCTGCAAATTTATTAGTCATAAGATCCAACTTATACAATGGACTAAAGAAAAGAGAAGAAAAACTCCTAATTAATCTATCTATAAGAGCTGATGGATTTGACTGGGATGGGCTTCATCAACTTCCCTCATAAGTCTTCATATCATAACGTCCCTTTCTCGGATCTTACTCCTCAAGAATTGATTTTCCTCCGACAGCCTCTCATTTTCCAGCTTTAACTCTTCAACGATTCTTTTACTTTCTTGGAATTGGGCTTCAACTCTGGCCCGTATGGTGTCTCGGTAGGCCTGCTCAGTAGGTGAAAGATGTGCTGATTCTGGCTTGTGTCTAAATACGTCTGGAGCTTCATATTGTATCTTTCCAGTTTTCTCCAACTAATCATAAATGAATTGCTTGGTGGCTTTGTATTCTTTGACTTTGCCCCTTAAAGTTCCCACATTGACTATCTTTTTGACTTCTCTCCATTCCCATAACTTTACGAGTTATGCTAGTCATTGAATTGGAGTAGTTGTGGGTAGGCAAGGATCTTAATAATTTATTGTGATGACGTCTAAAGAGTCTCTATAGGCTATCTATTGAAGCGGACCCAATTGCATGGTGATATAAGATAGGATGTATCCTGTATAGCCAGTAATACCGATAAGGGGGACTCCTGTATAGTTGGTGCACCCTAAGATGGCTTGAGTGCAGTGGCTCCATTTAGCTATCCATGTAAAGCTTATCGGCTGTATTTTGCTGATAACTGACACCCATCCATTAAACTGAGCTTCATTTGGTATCTTAAGATGGCAGGCAAAGTCGTTAATTAGATTCGTATTTTCAGTCATGGACTTTCTGAGAAGATTCCCTCCATATCCTTGCGTGTGACTAAGAAACCATACGGTAAGGATTGTAGGGTTCATCGTAAAATAACCGTGACTCTGCTTCTTCAGGTGGGTGAAGGTCTTGAACTATTCTGCTAGTAACGCTGTTATATAGGATTTATTAACTAGGAATTAAGTCATTAGCTTGGCAACCTTATAATGAACTTAACCATACCTAAAGGGAAATGACACGTTTCGAACGTTGCTACAATAAATGCATTGACCCTCTTTTCGGTCTACGATTCATATCCTCTATAGAAGATTTGACGATATCTTTGATAGGCATTTAGGCTTGAAAACTACTTCACTAATCTTAAGATGCTAAGACATTTCAAGACCTTTGAAGACAAGAATGGCGCTAAGGTTGACTTCTTGACCCCTAGCAATGTCATGAAAGCTTTCTCGGGCTGGAATCTGAGATCAGGGATAGCTATGCATGCTTCAAGGGGCAAGGTACTGAGTAGCTACAAGTATTCTTCTATAGTGAGTGTCAATACGTGTGGGTCGAGGTTGAAAGTTGCAGATTCTGGATCCTAGTAATGGATAAGGGCCTAAATCAGAGGTTAATGGAGCTGGACTTGGACCTGCATAAGGGATATGACTGGGTCGATCTTCTTGCGAATGTAGTCTTACTTAGTAGGAGGAAGCTGGTTCAACCAATTACTCAAGACAACCTCGGAGAAGGAGTACTTATCTAGCTAGACTTCAAGGATGGGCTTTGGATTGATACCACCTTGACTTTCCATATCTATAGTACAATATATATATATATATATATATATATATACATATATATAAACGAAATAAAAGGCAACGATTATTTACAATAAGGCCACTAAATTTAGAATAAAGTTGGATATGATGTTAATAATTTTGCAGCTTTTCAAAGATTTTCTTAGAAATTACTTAGCCTTTTATTGACTAAGGAGCAATAAAAAAAAAAAAAACACTTATAATATAAGGAAATAAAATATTCGCAAAGAAATGAGCATAATCTAACAAAAAAAAAAAAAATGCAATATGTTACATACAGATGCAATGCAGTAGGGTTGGTAATTAATAAATTATAAGAAGTATGATGAATCCGTCGTCAAGGAGTACCCTTATATATAAGTAGGTTTCAAATAGGATTTTTTAAAAGAAAAGTGAAGTTCGCGAATACTCATATATAAGGGTTATTGGTTTTTTTTATTTTCCCTTTTTTGAAGAATAAGATCGAGTCAATTGTGGATTGATCGAGCTTTCCTATAATTTAAGAATAACTACCCTTTTTTCGAAAAAGATGATGTAAGAGGGTAGGATCTGCGGGTCTTAGGCTTTGTAGCTTCAAGACTTTCAGAAGAGAAGCCTGGTGGGCTACATCAAAGCTTGATTGGGCTTGCTTATCATCGCCAGATGGGGTTAAAGACCTTAGCAACCTGAAGGTTACACAATGGCGGTCTGTCCTAGGTTCCTAAGGTGGCTCAGGTTCGACCACATCTAAACACACAGATGGTTAATAAAAAAAAAAACCCCTAATTCCCCTAGAGGGCTCATTGGGCCAAGCTTTTTTCTTATTAAGGCTTGCATCACTAAAAGACAATTAGTATAACTATAATATAAAAGAAAAAGAAAATAATAATACAAAAGCCCATTAATAATTTTTTTAATTTTCACATGGCTAGCTCACTAGATTTATCCAATAGAGTCGTCAATTCTGTTGAGCCCTATTTCGATTTTCCTAATTTAACCCATATTAAGCCCAGCTCACTTAATATAAGTTACTCGACATTAAATTAAGGGAAAGATTTTTTTTTTTTTAAAATAGAGTCGTTAACCAGTTTAACTAGTAAAAAAAATAAAATTAGGGTTTTCGAGTAGGAAAACCTTAATTTAACCACTAGTATGTGGATATTCTAAAAAAATTAATTTTTAGAAAAATTGAACTAGAAAACCTAGTTCGAGGGCTAACCTATGAAGATCAAGTCACCATGTGTAAATTAAAAAAAAATTGATGGGCTTTATTTTTTGTAATTTTTCTAAAAATATTAAAAATATACCTAAGTTCACAAAATGTAATTAAAAATGATTTTTTGTTATTTTTTATTACGAATTTCTATTTTTTTTTAATTTTTAGACTATTGCCTCGAAGGTACTTATGTATTTACTAATCAAGATTAAACCGGCCGTAGTTCTTTTTTATAAAATTTTTAGTGGGTGGGTTATTTTTATTTCGAAAACTGAGCCAAGTTTACGTTTTTTATTAATTTATTATTTTTTTTAAAAAACCAACCTAAAAATATCTAATTTTTCTGAATTTAATAAAAAACCCTAATTAGCTGAATCTTTTTGAAAAAAAAAAACTCGATTTTGGATTTTTTATTTTTTAAAACCACTATATGTTAAAAATATTTTTTATTATTAAAAAACATGATTAAAAAAAAAACTTAATTTAACTAAAAAATTACAACAAAATAAATAATAACAATAAAAAAAAACCTGTACTAAAACAAAAGAAATAAATTAATAAAGGAAAAAAAATAAAAATATTAATAAAAATAAATGAAATAATAAAAAAAATTACTGAAAATTTACCTAGGTCGGATCACATTGGTGTTAAACGAGTGTGTGAGCAAGGCTGGGCGAGAGTGGGTATGCATTAGGAGAGTATGGGTGTTGTGCTGGGCAAGTGTAGGCATGCTGGGCGACGCGAGCATGGATCTGGGTGAGACACGGATGATAGTGGATGAGACATAGGCGCTGTAGGTGACGGTGGGCATCTACATGCGACATTAAGCGTATGCTAGTGAGCGAATGGGTAGGCGCGGGTGACACTGGGCGTGTACTGGCAACACTGGGCATACGTGGGCGACTTTAGGTATCATTGGGCAATGTTGTGGGCAATAGTAGGCAATGGACTAAGTGATACTGGGCGATGGACCGAGTGACACTAGGTGATGCTGTAGGCGACACTAGGTGGTATTGTGGGTGACACTGAGCAGTACTGTGGGCGATACTGGGCGGTGCTAGGTGATGGATTGGGCAATACTGGGTGGTACTATGGGTGACAGTAGGCAATTGATTAGGCGACACTAGGTGGTACTATGGATGATGCAGCGGTGGCTTAGGTGTGAGTGGTGGTGGCTTATAGTGGTTGTGTGGTGGCGTGTAGTGGTTATGTAGGGGTGCCTGGTGTTGTGGTGCATGGTGGTTGTGTGCTGTGTGATTAAGAAAACTGTCCTTTAAATCCCTCATCGATGTGTTTTTTATAAGCTTAAAATTGAATCTTTCGTATCGAAGATACGAAAGATATAATTGTGATTCTTCTAAGATTTACGCAAACTTCTAGAAACCTTAGTTTATTTTGGGCTTTCTATTTCAAGCCTGATCCGATCCTAATTTAATATAGCTTGATAACTTAATAAATCTCGATTTGAACCCTTAAATTAGATGAATTTTTATTTTATATTGGTTTGGCCCAAAATTAATTAATTAATCTCATCTCATCACCTGATCCAACTACCTAACATAATTTGACTTAACACAACTTAACTCACGACTCAACTTGATCTTTTTTTTTTATTTTTTTCATTTTTCATTTTTTTCTTTTATTTTTCATTTTTATTTCTTATTATTTTTTATTTATTATTTAACCTAGCTTAATTAAAAAAAAGGCAAAAATGAGGTGTCTACAGTTTTGAGTATGAATGTGTATGGATATCACGCACCAAGAGATAAACACAATAAGGGGTTTGAGCTCGAAATAGGGTTTGATATAACTCATGAACACTAAATGTTGCTCAAGATTCAAATGAGGGTTAGATGCAACTCACTAACCGGTTTAAGTGAAGGTGGTTCACTACAATCTTAGGGTCAAGATCGATAAGAATGCGAGGGAGATTAAAGAGTTTAATCAACACTCAATAATCCGGCAAGCGCAAGCTCTACTAGTTCAAGTATAACCTTGTTTGAAAGAGGAAAGTTTCACTCTTTGTATGGGGGAATATTCTTCACTATTTGTCTTCGTATGTTAGTACAAATGTTGCTATTTATAGCAAGTCCTAAATCCTAGTGGCAAAACTGTAAATAAATTACAAGGCCTTAAACCCTAAATAATTAGGCCCATAAATAAAATAAAGGAAAATATGTACAAGAATACAAAACTGTATGTTTGATAGGGAAAGTCAGCATGCAATTACTTGGTATGTCCTAAAAGGAGTAGTATCCGAACCGGACAAGGTCGGCAGTTGGATGCACTGGTTTGGGAAGGAGTCCTTGAAGTCTTGTAGTGTTTGGCCGAGACATTAGAAAGGTTGACCCATAATTGACAAGTCCTAGAATCAGTCGGCACAAGTCTCTCAATGTTGTGTCGAGTGGTTCTTTAGTCTCGAGTTCTCAGCCTTATGGTATCTCGACACTTTGGCTGATGATAGATGATATCATGCAAGTGCACTTATCAGTTTTAATATAGCGTATATGAGTCCGAGTTGATCCCTCAGAGACTTCAAGTACTAATATTAACCTTAGCTCTATTATTTAACCGGAAAATTGTGATGAGTTGAATGAATTAAAAATACTAAAATTAATAAACTAACCTAATTATGAGACTTGATTAAGCAATTTTGGAAAGCGATAAAACTAAGAACAACTTCAAGAAAGCAAATAACGTATTTAGGAATTATTTCCCCTAGTGTTTAACATGTGACTGCTTAAAATGTATTCAATTCAATCTCTATTATTCTTGACCGGAGGGATTTACAATTAAAGTTAACACCTTTCTCAAGCATATTAACCTTAATCCTAAATTATTTACCGGAATCTCTTCACTTAGTAATATAATTTAGAATCGCATTAATGTATAATGAATTCCCACACAAAAGAACAACTTTCCGGAAGAAACATGTATCTTATCTCTAAGTACACATGCAATTCTCTCCAATTATGTCAAAATCTTATTACATATGTGATTTCTCAATCATTATGCATAATATCATAGATTGATACTCTAGAAATATCAATTAACAATTAAATAACATAATTGAATCAAGAAAAGATAGAAACTTTATTGAAAATTATCTATTAATCTAATAGTCACATGAAACCCAAGGTTTCATAATCCTAAATACAAGAATTTTAAGCTATCATAATGAAACTAAAAACGAGTTGCAACAAAATCAATAAATAAAACATGAAAAACCCCTTTTTATGGATGAAAAATCTCTTTAATCTTGAAGTTAGGTGTTGTTTTTTCCTTTTTCTCCTCCTTCTCTTCAAGTATCTTCTCTTTTGAATGTCCAATCTTATGTATGAAACCCTAGTAAGTCCATTTATAATGTATTGTAAGGTTTCTTTTTTTTGTCACCAGACACGATCTGGGATATAGTCGTGTCCTTAGATCGTGTAACTTTTTGACCTTGGCAAATCTTCCTGCATGGATACAGCCTGGGGACACAGTTGTGTGTCAGACTGTGTAACTTTAAAACTTTATAACTCATTCATTTGAACTCCAAATTGAGTGAAACTTGATTCCTTTTCTTCGTTTTCAATCCAAGAATGCTTCAAACCTTGAAATCAAAATTTTACTCAATTAAGTATTAATTTCTTTAAAGAAAACCAAAGATGTAAGGGAAATACTATAAAATCACCATGTGAAATGTATTTAAAATAAGAGTTATCAATAGACTTAATGTCGAGTGTTTATCTTCCTTCCTATCATCCTTCTGGCTTTAGCTTGGTCTCGGCAAGCATTGATAGGCCTTGGCTTCGGACAGGTCTACCTTGCCTTGGATATAGTCGGAGGCTGATTCTCATCAGCGTTATAGAATTAACAGGCGACTATTCAGAATTTAGAGAATCTAATTAGTCAGATCTCTCAACAGTTGAGTAATAGATCATCATGGTCTTTACTTAGCAGTACTGAAGAGAATCCTAAAGGTGTCAACATTATTATGTTGAGGAGTGGAAAGGAAGTTGAAACAGTTGACAGACGAGTTGAAGAAAAGGAGGAGAATCTAAAGAAAGGAAAAGGGAAGTAGGTGGAAGAGGAATGGAAGTAGAAGTCACTAGAAGTGAAACTGTATGTTCCTTTAGTTCCTTTCCTAAGAAGACTGAAGCAACAGCAGCTAGAAGCCCAATTTGCCAAATTCCTAGATGTTTTCAAGAAGCTGTAGATCAACATCCCTTTTGTAGAGACATTTCAGCAGATGCCTTTGTATGCCTAATTCATGGAGGATTTTCTCACTAAGAAGAGAAAGATTGATGGGAATGAACCGGTGATGCTTATAGGGGAGTGCTCTATGATCCTTCAGAAAAATTTATCCAGCTTACCTAGAAAAGAAAGAGATCAAGGGAGTTTTACTGTTCCTTGCATTATAAGAAAATTTCATTTTGATAAAGTTCTTATAGATTTAGGTGTAAGTATAAATTTAATGCCTTTATCTATTTTCAGGAAGCTGGGACTTGGAGATTGCAAGGAGACCCATGTCACCTTGCAACTTGCTGACAAGAGTGTTAAATACCTAAAGGGTATAGTAGAGAATGTCCTGGTGAAGGTAGACAAATTTATCTTTCTAGTTGACTTTATAGTCTTAGAAATGGAAGAAGACAGAGAGGTACCTATGATCCTTGGCAGACCATTCCTTGCAATACGTAAGGCGTTGATAGACATAGAGCATGGTAAGCTTATTTTAAGAGTTATGGACGATCAAGTAACTTTTAATGTTTATGAAGCCATAAAGCATTTTGATGATTGCAAATCCCGTTATACTATTGATACTATTGATGAGTTTACTTATGAGTTGATAGAAGAGAAATTAGGATTGGATATCATGGAATCAGTTCTTAGGGATTTGGATGATTGGAGTGATGATGATGAGCTTGAAGAAGAAGGTAGGGAGCAGGTGTCAGAAATTAAAGCTTGATACTATGAAGAGCTAGGCACCAGTGAGAAGAGGCCAGTCCCATCATTGACACAACCCCTAGTGCTTGAACTTAAACCTTTACCTAGTCATTTAAAATATGCTTATCTTGGAACAAATGATACTTTGCCAATAATTATCTCATCTTCTTTGACAGGTGATCAGGAGAAACAACTTCTAGGAGTTCTAAGAGAGCATAAAGAAGCCATCGGGTGGACCATTGCTGATATCAAGGGGATCAACCCCTAAATTTACACTCATAAGATATTACTGAAGGCTGAGTGCAAACTTACAATATAACCATAGAGATGACTTAACTTAACTCTCAAGGAGGTAGTGAAGAAAGAGGTACTCACATTATTGGATGCGGGTATTATCCACCCTATCTTAGATAGTAAGTGAGTTAGTCCCGTTCAGGTAATGCCAAAAAAAGATGGTATGACTGTGGTTAAAAATGAAGCTAATGAATTAATCCTTACTCGTACTGTAATCAGGTGGAGAGTCTACATAGATTATAGAGAGCTGAATGATGCCACCCGTAAAGACCACTTCCCTTTCCCTTTCATAGATCAGATGTTAGATAAACTTTTAAGGCATGATTATTATTATTTTTTAGATAGCTATTCTGGTTACAATCAAATTCATTTAGCACCCGAGGAATAGGACAAAACCAACTTTACATGTCCTTATGGCACTTTTGCCTTTAGGAGAATGCCCTTTGATCTTTGTAATGTACTCTCAACTTTTCAAAGATGCATGATGTCTATATTTTTTGATATGTTAGAAGATTTTATTGAAATATTTATGGATAACTTCTTTATCTTTGGGAAGTTATTTGACTCATGTCTGACTAATTTAGGCTATGTGCTTAAAAGATGCAAGTAGACTAATATACTTTTGAATTGGCAAAAATACTATTTTATGGTAAGAGAGGGAATAATCTTAGGTCACAAGGTGTCGAAAAAGGGGATTGAAGTTGATAGAGCTAAATTGGAGATAATAAAGAAGCTGTCACCACCCACTTCAATAAAAGGAGTCAAGAGCTTCTTAGGGCATGCAGGCTTTTATAGAAGATTTATCAGGGACTTTTCTAAAATCTCTAAACCTCTTTGTAATTTACTTGAAAAGGATTTTGCCTTTGTTTTGTATGATAGTTATTTGTAGGCATTTAATCTATTAAAGGTGAATCTTACTTTGGCACTAATGATTGTTGCACTTGATTGGGAGCTTCCGTTCGAGTTGATGTGTGATGCCAGCGACTATGCTATAGGAGCAATACTAGGATAGAGGAGAGGTAAGAAGAGATTGCTCCAATTGAACCAACTGGATGGGAGTAGAGAAGAAGCTTATGAAAATGCTAGGATCTATAAGGAGAGAGCCAAGTGATGGCATGATAGGAACATTCAATAGCGGGAGTTTATGTCTGTTCAAAAAGTGTTATTATACAACTCTCGAATGAAGTTATTACTAGGTAAGTTAAAATCTCAATGGTTTGGGCCATTTGAAATAGCTAATGTTTTTTCTTATGGTACTGTTGAGTTAAAGGCAGGAGATAATCGCACTTTTAAGGTAAATGGTCATTTCCTCAAATACTATTTCGAAGGAGAAAACATGGACAGTGATGCCACTATGGTGGCGGGCACGAACCCACAGTAAGATTGGAAAAGTTGGGCTAGCGACTATAAATTAAGCAATTCATGGGAGGCAACCCATGTTTAACTAAACTAATTATTTTATTTTATTTTATTTTTATTTATTCTTCTAACAAAAAAAAAAAAAAAAATTTTAGGTTGGCCATTGCACTTAAGGTCGCCAGCTTATTAATAAAAAAAAAGGAAAAAAGAGAGTGAAATTTTGAACTCAAGGTTGGCTTTTAAGGTTGCTGGCCTACCTATACTCGCCGATAATGTATGCTGCTGGTGTATAGAGGGAGGAGCTAGTGTAAAGTGTTTTTATAAAGTACAACTATTGGTTTTCTCTCTCTCTCCTTACTCATTTCCTCCCCGATTTATCTCTCTACCTTCTCTCTTTCTCTAGATTTCTCTTAAACTCTCCCTCTCTTGTATACCCACAACTACATATACTCACTCTCTTCACTTTTTCCATACACATTTTCACTTTTTCATTTCAGATATGTGCTTCCAACTACACTGTACCGCCCAAGAAGTTTCAACTTCAGCAAAAGAAATAGAAGACGGCAGCCGCTTTATCTTCCAAAAGTTTGGTTAGAGATCTGCTTTCACATTAGGAGTATGCTAAGGAGAGAAAGAAGAAATTACAACAGATGACTTTCATGAACCAACAATATTTAGATTGGACTCTTCTGCAAGAGTACGGGATGGGTGATATGATCTAGTAGCTAGTTCCAGAGAAAACTTGGTTTCAGTTGTTTGAGGTAAAAGAACCTACTTTCAAAAATATTGCTATCGAGTTTTTATCTACTTTGCAGCTGGAGTGAGATAGGAGAATGTCTACAATCACATTTTAGGCTTATGGAGAGATTCATGTGATTGAATTAAATTAGATTGGTTATTTTTTGGGTTTATATGATGAGGAGGAAGTGAATTTGCCCAACTCCTAGCCTGGTGATATGATTGCTGAGTTGTTCTGATTCCAGTTGACTTACCCTAAGCGAGATGATTTTATACCTTCAAAGTCGCTTGCCATGATTTTTTCAACAGTGAAGCACAGACTACTCTATCACATTCTTGCTTGTTCTCTCAGCTGTAAGAAGACTAGCCACATCAAGGTAACCATTTTTGACATGTTTTATTTGTACAGCTTGATTTCTGGGTATCAAATTGATTTGGGAGTCGAAGTAGCAAATTTTATTTATAGATAGATAGATGATATTGGGACTCAAGTTATATTTTGTGGTGGTTATATTACAGCATTGTTGAAGGGTATGGGGATTTTTTAGCAACCGAAAGGGGAAGAGGGTATTCCTTGTAAGCCTATTTCTATTACACCCTTCAAGAGTTGGGGATTGGTTAAGATAAATAATAGGCCTAATCCGGTTGATGAGGAGGATGTTCTTGAAAATTCTCCAATTGCTAGAGCGTCTACTTCATATCCTCCTCCTCCAGCTGGTAGTTATGAGCAGTTGAGTGCAGAAATTAGAGAAGTCCGGAATGAAATTCGAAAAGAAAGGAAGAAGAATAAGAAATTCCGGACTACTATGTTCAATATGTTGAAGTTTGTTATCTTGTGTTTCCAGTCAACAGTTGTAAAGTAGCTCCATTACGAGACTTCCAATATGGAGACTAGCAGCTTAGAGCGAGATAATCAACTTAAAGCAAGATAGTTAGAGCTTGGTGCATTTTTTTTTATGTTTTTCTATGTTATTTTCTTTTTTTTTTATTTATTTTCTCTTTCTTTTATTTTTACTTTCCTATTAGGTTATTTTTGTTTAGTACCTACCTGACTGGGTAACTCTGGATAATTAATTTTACTATGTACTTTCGAGTGCACTTTTATTCTATATTTTGCTCTTTTGTGTTTCTTTGTGTTTGATGAGATAGGTCTAACATAAACTAGAAGCTCTTCTTAATGATATCATGATTGGAATTCTACTTGTTGTTGACAATTTATATTTAGGGAAGTACCGGTTTTTCATTCCTTATTATGGAAAATTTTTATTTTATTCTATTTCCTCTTGTACATTGAATTGAAGACAGTGTGGACACTGTCTATTCTAAAGTGGGGGGAAGGAAATATAAGAAATGGATTTTGAATTGAATATCAATTTTGATGCTGGTTTTTGTTTTTAAATGGTTATACTTCCCTATTTGCTTGAACTTTATTTGTTCTTAAGTATCTGGCAATTTTTAGGCCAATTCTTTTTAAAATTAGTACTTGTTTGGAATCTAGAGATTATACAAAGAAAAACTGTTGATAGTATTTGATCGTGATTAGTTTGAATAATTGACTCATTAAGGTGCCTTACTCACCATTGTTGTGATTTTTATACTTAGTTAAAATTAATTAGTCAAATCTTTAGAAACCTAATTTATCTAATTTTTAGCCTTAGAATTTGAAGTTTAAGAGTTGGTCGAGTCCTTAAGTGAAAAGTAAACATGTTTACTTCTATATAAGGTTAGTTAGTATATGGTCTTTTTAGTTATTCTAATGGCATTTTATCACTTAGTAAAAGAGGTGAGTGAAGCTTTGTACTAGTGATTCCCATAAAAGAAGTTTGAAAAATTTTAATGAGAATTCAAAAAGTTATGAAATTAGAGCCTTTATTCTAATAATTTAAGAAATTAAGTTAAGAGTATCCTAACTTGAATTTTAGAATGAGGAAGAGTTTGTTGGGGTTCTTGTAAAACCTAGTCACTTGGATAATGAGCCCGGGATGTGTTGACTCAATGTACTTATTATAAAGAGAAGGGCGGAAAGGTAAATTTCAGTATCTGAACTAAAAAGAAAAGAAAAAGAAAAGAGAAAAAGAAAAGAGAAAAAGAAAAAAAAATGGGAATGGAAGATGGAACTTTTAAATTCAATTCAAGAAATGAATTGAGGCTTGTAATAAAAAGGAAGAAAACCTAGGGATGAAGTACATACCATGTACTTTCACTACTTTGTTAAGTTGTTTGTCAAGATAATTATAGGGATAATATGCTTACTAACAGCTGTGAAGTTTAAATAGGTGTTTTTCCTTCTAAAACCGAGTATCTACTTTTGAAATAGAAATTTCAGGTTAAATGCTTAGATTAAAATTTGTTTTCTCTAAAGTGGCTTATTAATTTCAATTGTAGTGCTTTGATTACATAATTCGATTTAGTTTGAGCGATGGGCATTATAAATTAGTGAGTCTGAAGGTGTGAAATATCAAATGTTTTGGCTTTGCAATTGGAAAATTTATATTTTCAGTGATAGATTTCTTTAGTTCTATTTACTTTGCTTGAGGACAAGCAAAAGTTCAAATGTGTGGGAGTTGATAAAGGCATATTTTAGTGTGTAAATTAGATATAATTATTATTGAATTTATAGAAATCAGTAAGAATTGGTACTTAAGTATCTTCATTTAGACATTTTCAGGTATTAGAGGGTTTAGAGTGAAAATACGATCAATTTAGAAGAGTTTTATGCAAACGAAGAAACCCGAATCGAGCCATAACATGATTGGAATTAAAGGCAGCCGGCCTTGGGCCGGCCTATATTGAACACTGACGGCCTTTGGAGTTTATGCCTCTGGCCTTGAAACTTACACCACCAGCCTTCATGAAAAGAATGCTTTATGCGAGCTAACCTTAGTTTTCTTTATAAATAGCCGTATGTTTCATCATTTGAGAGGCTTTTATATCTTCCTTAGAGTTAGAGAGTCTTAGAACAGTCAGTAGATAGTTTTTGAAGAATTCTACTTTAGAAATTCTTGGATCATTGAGAAGATTTCGCCTTTGCTGTAGAGATCAATTTTGAAGTTGCAATTGAAGTTTACTCTTTCATATTATAGAATTGGTGACTTTTAATTTATTTAGATTTATGCAATTCTGTAATTTATTCTTACTTCAATTATGAACTTCTTTGTAAATTCAATTAGTAATTGTACTTTTGTTTCAAATTCCATGGCTAGCTAAAGTTTATTTGTAGGAATTGACGAAACCCGGGGTAGCAGAGATGAGAATTGTATTCATGTTATAAAATTAATAGATATATGGATGATTCATGATTGCAAATTTCTATAATTTCGATTATAATTGTTAGAAACCTTGATGCAGGAGTTGATATAAGGTTTGTTAGAAATTCTTGATTAATTTAATTGACTAATGCAGGAGCGGTGTTAATTAGATTAATTAGAAGTTATCTAGGGATTATATTTTGCGATTCATTATTCACTAAGACATTAGGAATAATTGATTTAAGACATTAGACAATCATAACATTAGGAAATGTATGATTATAATTTAGAGTCCACTATTAATTGAAGATGCGGGAGTTGACCAATTAATTAGAGGTTTAGGTCCTTAATTTTAAGATACGATAATTTTACTTGAATGACCATATAACTGTTAATTTATTTAACATGATAACAATTTGATTTGCATAACTAGAGTGGATTCTGTTTTTCCCACAATTCTTAATTGATTGCTTAGTTTTAGATACTTTATAGTTATGTTCTTTTTAATAGTTTTAGTATAATTATTAGATTAGTTAATTTACTTTTGATTGCCTGAATATTAATAAGAACCGGTATAGGATTAGTGATTGTGTAGTCCTCAAGAGATTGACAACCTTATTTGCTTTGTATTATTTGATTTCAACCCAGTATACTTGTTGGAGTATTTGTCATTAATTTTTATATATATAGTTTAGGCGGATCAAGTCTGAATCTCAAGACAGTCCAAAGGATAACTAATAGTTAAAGGTTAAGTATAGGTCTTTGCACACTGATGGTAGATATGACACATTAATGCCTCATACAAGCTCTAGTCGCACTTAATATCATGCATAAGTGTGGTCGAAGGTCACTTGCTACTAATCTATGCTCAATGGGCTAAATAAGAGTGAGCTAGATACACTTAGCTCACATAAGTAGAAAAATATTCAAATGTTGATTCTATTAATTGTTGCGGCCATTACAATACACAAGTATTTATAGGACCCAATTACGATAAGTCTTAGATTGGTGTAAATTACAAAAAGGATTCCTATTAGTAAAGGAAAAGGAATAATCTATAAGGGTAATGTTGTAAACAAGCATAAAGAATATCTGATGATAGAAATGGACAGTACATATGCCACGAAAATCAGCGCGTATGTCAGCTCTCCATTATGTGGTCCCAATGACACTACGAGCCGAGTAGAGTAAGTTTTAAATAGGTCAAGTTGGGCTCAGCAGTTCGATAGCTCTTATGTTTGGGGCCGACAAAGGGTTGTTTTAGAAGGTGACCTATTATTAGGTCAGCTTTTGGAGGTTGGCTTCGGACAAGTGTTAGCTCAGCTTTGGCATGCCTCGGGTGGGCAATATACTGATTCTATACTTGGCCTTTGGCAAAGGTGTTGTAGAGAGGTCAACTTGGCACATGGTTTGGTCACCTTAGCAGGTTCTTGGATGATGTAGAGGGTAAAATAACTCGACAGGTTAGATTGGGGAATGTACTGCTCTTTTGAGTTCAACTCTCCTCGAATAGCTCAGTGAACCATATGAGCAAGTCCTTGAGTTCGAGAGCGCATGGTTTGTTCGTAATTCCTATCATCCCCTCTAGGTTTGATAGGCTTCGGGATACCGACCCAACCTGACTGCCAAGGCTGAGTTGATTTACCCCTCATTCGGACATTTTATTTGATGACTTATTTTTATTTGTGTTATTTAGATTTTCTATTTCTTGTATTTTCCCTAAACTAGCCTTATGTTCATTTTATATTTATGAGAATGCCACTAGGGCATCCTTTAGCCTTTTTATTTACAAGTTTGTCATTATGTATAAATAGCTCATATATGTAGGGTTTTAGACATATTTGAACATTAATGAAAAATCCTTTTAAGTATTTTCTTTTGAAAAACTTTCTTTTATTAGCTCTTATCAATCTTTTTAGCAAGGATTGTGGTGGGTAACCTAATTACTCGAACCGGTACGTCACATTTGGCGAATCTTAAGTCGTGTAGAATCTAGTTAGTGTGTCATATCCAGTTAGGTGATTTACGAATTTGCTAAAACCCTTACTAAACCCACATTATTTTCGTTTTTTTGGCAGGATCGGATCTACCTCGATATAGCTGCCTTGTTGGTATTTGACATGGCGTATTATCTTGGTATCAGAATGAAAGTTCAACAATAGGAAGATAAACTTAATCTAGGTGTTTGCTTGTGATTTGACGGTAGAAGAAATTACTAATTTCTCACTTTTGGGACAATATATTCGAAAGGTAAGGATTTTTTTAAATGCTATAGACCCATTGCATGGACTTACGAAAGGAATTAACCAAAGAGTTTCTACTACAACGACCTCTGTTCGATATTTACTTATTTACAAACAGTATATAAATATATATATATATATATATATATTTATTGTTAAGAAGGACGTTGGATGTGAATTTATGGTGTGAGTCTTTTTTCCATTGGGGCTATCTATTATCCAATGCCCAATTGTGAATCGTGAATTCAGATTTGAAGTCGAGTGGCAACCTTAGGGTTTGATTTTATACAGCTAAATTCCAAAGGGGAGTAGGTTTTGGGTTCGCAAATATTCACTGTCTCCAGTATTACTATTGTCGCGAGTTAGAGTAAACTGTGGCGGTGGGTTTACTGCAGTGACTGCCGGCATAGAGTTGTTGTGTTTTGTGTTGTAAAGTGGTGGTCGAGTTGTGGCAACGGTAGTGTAGATAGTAGTGGGCATTGTGTTTTCATGCCGTGACTGTAATTGAGATATCGTGTCAGTAGTGAGTCGGTGTTAAGGTGTTTGGTCTGTGATTCTGGCAGTGAACAAAAAGTATAGAGCCTTGCTGTCAAGGTGTGTGCTAGTGGCCATAAGCTTTTAGTAGGGTTGTATCATTGCTGGTCAAGACTGTAGTATTGTAGTGTACTCTCGTAAGCGGTGGACAGCGGTGTTGTGTTGGCCTGTGTAGTGGAATCTCGTGTAGCTGTGTTGGTGCTCGAAGTAGTCGCGTGGTCTGCAGCGTACAAGTTGGGGTGAAGAGTGTTTGGGAGTCGGTTGAGGACTAAAGCGGTGCAATTGCAAGGTGCTGTGCTTACTTTTCGTGCCGAGGTCGAGCTTATTGCTGTTGTGCTGCTCTGTTTACCAGCTACTAAGCTTACTACTGGTTGTGAGTAAACATCCGAGCTGTTAGTGCAAGTTTTGAGCTCTTTGCTGATTGTAATCCGAGCTGATTTGAACTTGTGTCGAGCTGCCTAAGACCTAAAGCCGAATTGTCCACTCGAAGTCCGAGTTTGTTGTTGAGTGCACTACTGTGGAGGACCGAGTTGAAATTGAAATCAAACTGTACTGTTGTGACTAAAACGTTCGAGTTGCTACGATACGATGTGCCAAGTTGAAATTGGGACGAAGAGGTGTTGTGCTACTTTCAGAGTTGCACGTCCGAGCTGTTGAGAACCGTTGTCGAGCTGCTGTTAAGAGCGCATACTAAGCTTGATAGAGTGTCGAATAGCCGAGCTCCACTGCATAATTGCCAAGCTAGTTTCTAGAAGTATCGAAGTGAACTTAGACAGTGAATTGGGGCCGAGCTGAATTACTTCAAGTTGCCGAGGTGTTTCAGAAGCATGTACGTGCTAAGTTGAAGCGTGTATTTAATTACCGAACTGAAAATAAAGTATCCAAGCTGTTTTATGTGTGCTCCATCCGAATCGTTGTGATCGTTGTCCGAGCTACTGTCACAATTCAAGTACCGAACTACTGTGAGTCGAAGTGCCGAGGCCAAGCCGATCTGTTGAGTTGTGAGGTAGACCGAGCTACTGTTCATGTGATTAGAGTTAGTGTTGATCGGTGTCGAGCTGTCACGTGTGCGCATGCCGTAGTGTCGCATTGCCGAACAGTGGGCTGCACCAAGCCGCTATCTCCCTTGCTGTGTCTAACTGAATTGGAGTGGTAGACAAGCTTGTATTTGCTGTTGTCATTTAAATTGCCGAGCTTCCGAACTGAATTGCGGATCCGAACTGCCAAATTGAAGTTGTGTCGTGCTACTTAGTATGCCGAACTGAGTAATTCTAATAGCCGGACTGATTTCCAAACTGGACTGTCTTGTTCAAACACTTGTTGAGCTGTACTCGAAGTTTGTTAAGCTCTTGTGACATGCCGAGCTTAATTGAGTGAAGGAGTCTGAGCTATCAAATTTAAGTGTCCAGACCGAGTTGCTTTGAAATTCTTATCTTCCGAGCTGAAAACACTTCCGAACTGCTGTAATTAATCAATTTCAGAGGTGGTGTTGTCCTACTTTAAGTTGAACCGAGCTGCTACTATTCCTCTCCGAGCTACCGGACTGTTGCAATTGCTGATCCGAATTGAAGAGTTGTACAAGCTCCTAGTGAATAAGTGGCCGAGCTATGCTATTTGAAGATTATCGAGCTGCTGAGAACCGTGCCACCAAATTTCAAGGTTGCCGAGCTATTTTCTTTCAAATTAGCTGCTATCCAATCTTAAAGTGTCGAGCTGCCATGAGTGTCTGCTATTGTGAAAGGGTGCAAACTGTGCAAATTTTATTCACTTTGTGAGTGTGTGTTGAGGAGCAGAGACAACGTATACGTTGAGACATGGAGTTGATTGAATTTAATAGCCGAGCTGCTTTGTTCAGTACTGTGGACAAGCGCCGAGCTACTTGATTGTCCGAGTTTCTGAGCTGTTGTACGTGTGATCGAGCAGTACTGAAACCAAACTGTCAAGAATAATTATCGAGCTGTTTAGAATAAATTCCAAGCTGCTATAACTCGCAAATTGCCGAGCTGCTGATGTTTGCGTGTTCGAACTTGAGCTATCTTGATTGTGCCAAATTGTGCTACTCGAAGGCTGTTCTGTTTGGAACATCTACGTGCTGTTGTATTGAGATGTGTGCCGTGTACAGGTGAAAGCAACTGAACTGTGATTCTATGTGCCGTTGTGTGTCTACCGCACTAAAGGAACTGAATGCCGAGCTAATATATATATATATATACATAAAAGAGAAGAATGAGTGTGAACTGCATTACTTATGCTCACATGCGGAGAAGGAAAGTTCTTGATTGGTAGTCCTGTATAGCTACAAACGTGATCAAGAATTGCTCTCCCACTTGAATCAAGAATTATTAAGCCAACTTGTCCAAGAAATTACCGAACTAACTATTGTGTGAATAATTTCCTAGCTAATTGACGTGCTGTCCATTGTGAATACTAGCTTTTCTAGCTGTATTTGCTTGTGCCGAGGTGGTATTAAATTGAAGTTTATATGATATGGCCGACCGGGCTCAACATAGAAATTGTAGCATGTAAGACTTGAGGGCGGAATCCTATTACCCAGCCTCAAACCCCTATTTTTTCTTATGTGTTAGAACAATTAGAGGTTCTACTAGCTAAGGTCGGGGAGATTAAGAAAGAAAGAAGGCAATAAAGGATTACTTAATCAAAGAATATTGAAGAGGAGAAAAGTAAAGGACAAGAAGTGTTACTACTCAACACCTTTATTCTCGACATGATCCCATTGCCAATGACCCTTGGTACCATTGATGACCTCAGGTATTACTTTATTAATCTTCTACATGTTAGACTCTTTTGTTTTGATCCATTATTGAGGATGTTTGGAGGTGAGATGTGTTGTAGTAGTATTGTACCCGTGAGATGCTATAGATTGTATATTGGTGTTTTTTGTGGTCATGGTGATGGATATTCCTGTGTGGGTTGTGTTGTTCTTATCTTTAGTACTCTTACATTGGAAAAATTTGAAGTGTATAGGTAGGAGGAGAAAGAATTGAGTTGTAAGGAAAAGGAAGGGAAGAAGGTTACTAAGCGTGATGTTGTGAGGCCAACATTGAGAGTATGTGAAGCCTTAAGGATTCTTGAGTTAGAAGAAAAGTTTGAGATCTTACATGTTCAAATTCCCCGAGCTCATCACACGATGTTTGAGCCAAAAATTGTGTTATTCCCCTTGATTGATAGTTGCTAGGGCTACTTGGATAAAATTAATCGGATACATGATGAATGGAAGGAAGGATCCTTAAAGAGGAGTTTGGTTGATTAGGCTCATGACGAGTGAAAGAAGTCGAAGATGATGCCAGCACTAATCATAGACCTGTACTATCTCTGTATCACTCTCTTTGGTTTTTGCAGGTTTGTATTTGATCTCGGTAGGATTTAGAGCTACTAATTACTAAGTTTTGAGTTGAAACTTCTTTAAGAAAGAGGGAATGATAGGCTTTGGGGTACTGACCCGACCTAACTCAACTGCTAAGACCGAGCTCATCTACTCCTCATTCGGACATTTTATTTGATGACTTATTTTTATTTGTGTTATTTAGATTTCTTATTTCTTGTGTTTTTCCTAAACTACCTTCATGTTTATTTTGTATTTACGAGAATGCCACTAAGGCATCCTTTAACCCTTTTATTTACAAGTTTGCCATTATATATAAATAGCTCATATATATAGGATTTTAGATAGATTTAAACATTAATGAAAAACCCTTTGAGTATTTTCTCTTGAAAAACATCAATTCTTTTAGTAAGGATTGCCCAAAAACATCAATTCTTTTAGTAAGGATTGTAGTGTGCAACCCTATCACTTGATCAGTATGTTACATCCGGCAAGTCTTAAGCCATGTAGAATTTAGCTAATACATTATATTTGGTTAGATGGCTTACGAATTCGCTAAAACCCTCACTAAACCTACTTTATTTTCGTTCCTTTGGTAGGATCGGATCTACCTTAATATCATCACCCTTGTTGATTCTTGGCATAACGTATCAGGGTTGGTTGAAATTTAGGATCAAATCTGGTTTAGCTCCGTGTTGCTCGTCTTTAGGAGTATGTGGGTAGAGGTCAGTAACGTTAAAGGAGTCCGGGACCCTATACTCTTTTAGTAGTTTAATTCTATAGGCATTAGGATTGATTTTTTCAAGCACTTTGAATGGTCCGTCAGCCTTGGGTGATAACTTGCTCTTTCTTAAGTGTGGAAACTGTTCCTTACTGAGGTGGATCTTAACCAAATTGCTTGGCTGAAATTCCCTGTTCTTCTACCCTTGGCCTCATCTCTTGAGGTTGTAGCAGCTTAGCTTAATTGTTTTGTGACCTTTTGGTGCATGGCTCTGATGGCTTTGACTCTTTTTGCAGCTAGTTAGTCATCATCTGGGCTTAGAAGGGGTGTTTGGTCCATTGGCAGCTTAGGGTTGAACCCATAGGTGACCTTAAATGGTGACATGTTTCTTACACTATAGGTGGTCCTGTTGTAGCCGAACTCTGTGATCGATAGGCATAGATCCTAATAAACCTTATTTAGACCAATGGTAACCCACAATAAAGTTCCTACTGTCCTATTGATAACCTCGTTCTGTCCATCTATTTGTAGATGATAGCACATGCTGTACAATAGCTTGGTTCCCATTTATCTCTATAACGTTCTCCCGAAGTAGCTCATGAACTTCAGGTCCTGGTCTAAAACAATGGTTTTGGGTACTCCATAAAGTTTGACTATTTCCTACAAGAAAAGAAAAGAAATAGCTTAAGCGTTGCTAGTTTTAGAGTAGGGCGGGAAGTATACCATCTTATTGAATTGATCTACGACCACCACAATGGAGTCCTTCCCTCAAGACGTCATTAGCAACCAATGCAGAAGTCCATACTCAGCTTAAACTATGGTTTGGTTGGGATGCGTAATGGTAAATAATGTCCTTACTTAGCTCCAATCTTCGCTTTTTTGCAAGTAGTACACCTTTCCAATACAGATTGGACATCCCTCTTTATTTTTGGCCAAAAAAATCTTGAGGATAGTATCCCATGAGTTTGATGCTAGCCAAAATGTCTAGACATTCCTCCTTTATGCGCCTTGCACACTAACAGCACTCTCATGAAATAGGTCATGATATATAGTCTCCTCTTCCTAAACAAGTATTTGTTCTCCCCGTAATAGTCATCAAGTATTTGGCTTTCTTCACACCTGGCATAGATGGGACCAAAATGTGAATCCTTAACATATAAATCTTTTATTATTGAAAAACCTAGCAACCTAGTTTGCATCTCAATTAAGAGGGAATGTTGTCTTGATAGGGCGTTGACCACTATATTGTTCTTTCCATTCTTGTACTTTACAACATTTGAAAATCCCTCCATGAACTCAACCCATTTGGCTTACCTTCAATACTACTTAGGTTGGCTTTTCAGATATCTCAAAGAATCATAATTAGTGTGGATCATAAACCCTTTGGGCAACAAATAGTGCTGCCATACAGTTAGGGATCAGATAAAGGAGTAAAACTCTTTATCATAGACAGAGCAATTGAGTGTAGCTCCTCTAAGCTTCTTATTGAAATAAGCAATAGGTTAGCCTACCTACATCAATACAGCACTTATGCTTAGTTCGGACGCACCACACTCCACTTCGAATACTTTATCAAAGTTCGCTAAAGATAAGATAGGCACTATAGTCAGCTTCTCCTTAACCTCTTCAAAACTCCTCTACTCTTTCTCTCCCCATTTAAACTCAACATTCTTCTTTAACAGTTTGGTGAGTAGGACTACGATTGTACTGAAATTCCTAAATTTGTGATAGAATGATGCCAGGCCGTAGAAGCTCCTTACATTGGCTAAAGTGGTTAGCACGAGCCATTCGATGATTACCCTTCTCTTTTCATCATTGATTTGTATTCCACCACCACCTATAACAAACCCTAAGCAGATTACTTTAGGTTGGTAAAAGTCATACTTCTTCAAATTAGCATAGAGCCTTTCAGCTTGGAGTTTTGTAAAGACTGCTTAGAGATGCCCTTGGTGAGTCTCTAGATCAAAGCTATATACTAGGATGTTATCAAAGTAAATCACCATAAATTTTTCTATTAGTTCTCAGAGCACATGACTCATCAGTCGTATAAATGTGCTTGGTGCGTTCGATAGTCCAAACGGCATCACAAGCCATTCATACAATCCATGGTGGCTCTTAAATGTGGTCTTCTACTCATCACCTTCTCGCATTCGAATCTAATGGTATCCAGATCTGAGGTCAATCTTGGAAAGCAATCTGGTTCCATTCAACTCGTCCGGAATATCATCAGGTCTTGGTATGGGATACCTATTCTTAATGGTAATGCGATTGATTGCTTGGCTATCTATACGCATCCTTCATGACCCATCTTTCTTTGATACTAATAGGGTTGGTACGACACAAAGGTTAAGGGATACTTGTACATACCTTTTCTTCATCAACTCATATACCTATCTCTTCAGCTTGGTAGCCTGTTCATGTTTCAACCTATAAGTAGGCTTGTTGGGCAGTACGGCTCTTAGTTGTAAGTCAATTACATGTTCAACTCCTTGAATGGGAGGTAAACCTTTTAGTAGCTTATCTAGAAATAGGTCGACAAATTCATTTAATAAGGTTTTTACCTTAGCAAGCAGCAATTCCTCCTCGAATCCTTTCATCTCAAGTAACCTTTTGACTAGTAAATAGGTTGGCACTTCAAGCTCCATCTCTCTCTTTAGCTTGGCTTAGGTCATCACCAAAGCCTCTTTCTTTGGGACTCTGTTCAATTGAGTTTGCATGCTTTTAACTTGTTCAGCAGTTATAGGGCTTAACTTCACCTTCCTGCCTTTGTATTCTAGGGAACGCGTATTCTTCCTTCTATCGTATATCATACTTAGATCAAACATCCATGATCGTCCAAATAGAATATAGGACATACTCATGGGCAACACATTACAAAGCACCTCATCTCGATAGTTTCTAGTATAGATCGGCATAGTTACTTGCTTGTTTACTTGCAGGGCTCTTTTATTATTGAGCTAGTGCAGTTTATAAGGTTTGGGACGGGGCTTGGTCAGTAACTTTAATTGCTGGACCATGAAAGCAAATGCTACATTGGTGCAACTGCTACTATTAACAATCATTACACATAATGACCCATTCACCTTGCATCCAAGGTAGAACAAATTCTCTCGTTGTTTGTTCTTAAGCACAAGACTTACATTCATTGTTCTTCTCAACACTAGGGTGGTAGGCATAAAATTACCGTCTTCACTATAAATGACTTCCTCCTTCTCAGACAATTTGGTATGTTTGGCCTCTTTCAGGTCTTCGACTTTCTCATCAGTATTGTCTATCTCAATGGCCGGCATTTTGCCTCGAATCACCATGGTTCTTCTTTTCGGACACTGAGCGGTCATGTATCCAATCCTTAACATTTGAGACACATAATCTCATTCGTCTTTCTTCTTAAGCTTTTCCCTTTCTCAAACTTCCTCTAGATCTCCTTCTCCTCTGCTCAAGTACTTTGAGCAGGTCAGGTCTCAATTACCTTACTTGGTTCTAATTGCACAGGTGTGTTAAGAAGAAATTGACTATTGCTGGGTTGATTGATAGGGGGTTGGAATCTTCTTGTTCGATGCCTCTTGATCCTCTAGGCAGCTTAGATTGCATCATCAAGTGATCTAATATCCATGGTGTCTAGGATATCTCCAATCTCGTACTTCAATGCACTAATGAATCGAGACATAGTTCGGTCTTTAAGATCAATGACTTCGCATCGGATCATTAGCATCTGAAATTCCTTTACATAAGCATCAACACTTGGTTCACCTTGTCTCAACTCCTATAACCTCTTAAATGCATCTTGTAAATGGTAGCTTGGAACAAATCTTTCCCTCATGACTCTCTTCATTTCATCCAAACTCCTAACTTCACGTTCTCGTTTACTTCTACGTGTGGCTTGCATGATCTTCCATTAGAGGGTAGCATAACTAGTAAATTCTAGCATAGCAAGTCTAACCTTAGCATTTTCACGTACCTCATGGCATTCAAATTGCTTCTTAATCTTATATACCTAGTTTAGGTAGTTTTCGGCATCATCATTACTAGAAAAGCCAGGGATATGCATTCTCAACCCTTTTACTCTAGGAACTCGGACTTTCGTCTCCCCATATTCATAATATTCTCCTGCTTCATCACTTACTTCCTCATTTGCTCCTTCAATTTCATTGAGTGCTAACTTGCGCCTAGCAACTCTATCTACTCCTCCAATTCAGGGTGGTCAAATTGGGGTATTAGCTTGGCTATATAGGCCATTGTCTCTCTTCGATCGTTCATTAGCTCGACTTCTATTGGGACCATTTCTGGCTCACTTATCTTCATTTATGACAGTCATCGGACTAGTCACTAGGTCCTTAAGTCGATCCATTAAGTCATTTGCAAATTGGGGTATGGAACTCCCTTATTGACCTTGGCCATTTCGAACACTACTCTCTTGGTTACCAATAGCTCATTGTACACTAGAATAAGACATTATCGTCTACTTTCACGAGATTAACAGTTGATACACTATTCAAAGCCTCTTACCACAAACAAGGATAAACTAACATCAAATACACTAATAGCTAATACAACTAACATATGATAAACAAACATACACTCTTACTCTGTTTATATATACAAAACAGGGGAAGATATAGTATAAAATTCTTCAACACTACTCACCTTTCAAACCCCTATGGCAACTACGGAACGTCTAATACACATGCACGAAATCAATAACAAGTTACTCAGAGAACAAAGTAATAGAAACTAGCTTCGAACGTAGGTAAGCTCTGATACCAAGATAATATGGTCCGATGTGGATGAACACACAATGTTCGATAATGCATGAACTAAGGGGGTGGATCTGAATCTTAGGACGGTTCGAAGGATAAATGATAGTCGAAGGTTGAGCAAGGGTCTTCATACACTGATAGTAGATATGATGCATCAACACCTCACACGAGCTCTGGTCGTACTTGATTTTACGCATAAGTGTGGTTGGAGGTCACTAACTACTAGTCTATACTCAATGGGCTAGATAAAAGCAGTTGAGAGTAAGCAAGATACACTTAGCTTACGTAAGGAGAAAATTGTTTGAACGTCGATTCTATTAACTGTTGCAACTATTACAATACATAAATATTTATAGGACCCAATTAGGGTAAGTCCTAAGTCAGTGTAAATTACAAAAAGGATTCTTACTAGTAAAGGAAAAGGAATAATCTACAAGGGTAATGTTGTAAACAAGCATAAAGAATATTCGGTGATAGGAAAGGATAGTACAGATGTTACTAAAATCAGCGTGTGTATCAATTGTTCATCTGTAGTCCAATGATACTACCGGCTGAGCAAAGTAGATTCTAAATAGGTCAGGTGGGGCTTAGCAACTTGGATGTTTAGGGTTGAAAAAGGGTTGTTTTAGAAGGTAACTTGTTGTCTGGTTAGCCTTATGGGGTTGGTTCTAGATAAGCATCAGGTCAGTAGTATACTAATTTAATACTTGGCCTTGGGAAGAGGTGTTGTGGAAAGGTCGGCTTGGTGTACGATTCGGTCCCCTCGATAGCTTCTTGGATGATGTAGAAGGCAAAGTAACTCGGCAAGTTAGATTAGGGAATACACTGCTCTTTTGAGTTCAACTCTTCTCTAACAGCTCAACGAACCATATGAGCAAGTCTTTGAGCTCGGGAGCACGTGATTGGTCTGTGATTCCTATTATGAGATCTTATGGGAGGATGATTTTGTCTTATGAGGATCCTCCTATTTACATTAGCTCTCCCTACTCTATAAGTAGAAAATTTCTCTTACACTTAAGGATGTATATATCAAATTATGTGGAATCTTATATTTAGCATCTTATGAAGCTTCTTTTTATCGAAATTAAGATTGTTCATTGGATCAAAAAAATTGAACCACAAAATGTGATTCTCTTATATTTTGTGGTTCACAATTTTGTTTAGAGAAGGTCCAAATAGTCCATAATTTAGTTTGGGAGTCAAATTGAACTGAATTTCTTAAACCTAAAACTAATGGCTTCTTATTAAAAATGAAAAATAACCAACAATTTTTAGTTTTGAATCCTATAGGCATTCTAATGTAACGCTATTTACCTTTTCTTTCTTGTCATTTATCATTTCAATCTTAGCCTTATTAAGCCTTATTTTAATTTTTTTTCTTAATTTAATTTATATTAAATCCGACTCGCTTAATAGAAACTACTCAATATTAAATTAAGGAAAAATTTGTTCTCTAAAAATATTTTTGAAAAATCAATTGAAGCTGCCAAGTGAAAACTCATGAAAAGTAAGATTAGGGTTTTTTTTTGTGAAAAAAACCCTAACAAGGTCACTAGTCCATGGTTTTCTTTCAAAAATGATTTTTAGAAAATAATAATAAAAAAAAAATGGGTTAAGAAGCTAATCTATTAAGATGAAGTCACTATGTAGTAATTTAAAAAAAAACTAACTAATGGTCCTTAATTTTTATGGTTTTTTAAAAGAATGCAAAAAATGACAAAAATGTGAAAAATGCATAAAAATGCTTTTTTTATATAATTTTTTTATTACGAATTTTCCTCAAAAAACAAAACATTTTTTTAATGGTTGCCTTTGCCTATGTACTTTCTATTTGGCATCAAACCAACATAATTTTAATTTTTTTTTAAAATTTAATGTGTGGATTTATTTTACTTTTGAAAATGGCCAGACTTACATTTTTTATATTTATTTTTATTTAAAAAAAAAATAGAAAACCTAATTTTTATTCTCAAATTTTGGAAAAAAAAAACCCTTAAAAACATAAATTTCCAATAAACCTAAATTAAGACTTTTTTTTTTTAAAGATCCAACTATTTGAAAAAGTTTTTTTATCAACAAAAAGCTTAAAATACTTACTTATTTAGAAGATGCAATTTTCTGAAAGATGCAATTTTATGGAAAGATGCAACTCTTATAAAAAATGAAAAATTTCATTGAGAAGATGCAATTTTTAACAGAAAAGATATGAATTTTAGCAAAAGATTTGATTTTTCTATAAATGCAATTTTTAACAAATCATGCAAAAACACCTACTAATAGTAATTAACATGTAAAGGCTTACAAAAAACTCATATTAGTAATCATTCTTCGTAAGATACTATCTATGTAAACCACGTAAAAATACTAATAATAAGCATTACTAATATACACACGATAAAATTACCACAAAACAATAATAGGAAAAAAAAAAGAACTAAAAATAATTATTAAAATTAAAGACGTGTAGTAAAAAATACACTAAAGTTAGTATGGGTAATCACTAATAAATTTTTGAAAAATTGTAAACTACTAGTAAACTAAATTATTAAAGAAAAAACCTAAAACCAAATCAACTTAAGTGCATGGGTTGGATTGGGTCACTCTAGTAGATGTGAGTTGGATTTAAGTCATGGGTTTGGGTCGTAATCGGATCTTGGGTCAAGGACAACAACAGTAGCTTTGTTGACTTTGAATAGTGACTCTTAAGTGGATTCTCAAATGGGAACTTGCACTTTCATGAGAAACTGATAGGCAGAAGTGAGCTTGGAACAAGCATCTCGAGTTGTTTGGTGGTTTTTGAATTTGAGTGGTGATAGTAGGTTTTGTATAATATGATGATAATCGATTTTAGTTGATGTGTGGGTGGTTCTATAGGTTTTAGAGTACACAGAACTCGTTGGGATGGTTATTTTTAGACAAGGGCGGTGTTTTGAGGGTGGTTCGAAGTGGTGGCGCTGTAGTTGTTGGGGTTTTATTGTGAACGTAGCTAAGGATTACAGCTAGGTATAGGGGTGGTCAGGTTTGGTCATTTAGGTGCTAGTGAGTGCAGTGGAGTGGTGGTTTGTAATTGCCATGGTGTGTGTGTTGGTGTAGTATATAGAGAAAGAATGTAGGTTGATGGCTTAGAGAGAGAAGTAGTGGTAGATGCGTACATGTGTGTGTTTCAAGTGTTAGTTGTAAGCCTTACAATTGAAAGTTTGGATTTGATATGTAAGATTTAAGGCGATCGGATAAAGTGTCCGATTAAGCCTAAATTATACGATGAAGCTAGGAGTATTAATAAAAGTGATCCAGTAAGTTTGAATTTAGGAAAATAAGTAATAAAATAATTAAATAATAAGCATATTACTCGTTATTTATCGAAAATGTATAAGAATAAGTTTCGACAACTAACGAATCGTCAGAGATAAATTATACAGATACTAAAAATTATAGAATAACATAAATAATATTTAAGAGTATTTACTTGTACTCTATATGTATTTACATGTAGGTAAAAATCTTTGAAATTATTTAAAATGCTTGAAATATACTAAATTAATGTCAAATAATTAAAAAAATTACAAAAAAAAAATCAAGAAAAAATTAGGAAAAATAGGAAAAAGTAAGGATTTGTCTAAAATTAAGTCATGGCATGTTGGGAATAGAAAGAAAAAGATCAACTAATCACATTAGGGCAAATAGAAAGCAAATTGGAAGAGGATAAGAGTCAAATGTCAACCAAAAATCCAAAAGAAAACCTTAAACACCCTTATAAAATCAAAAAACATCCATGACAATTCATTTTGGTTAGATACACATTCAAGAATAATAGAGAGAACTTAGAAAGAGAGGATTGGGTTTTTTTTTTTATATAAAAACTAGAAATAAATTTGTGCAATTAAGACTTGTAAAGCAAATCTACAACCAATAGCTACCTGGAATTAAACCACCACCACCACTACACCTTATCACCACCATCTAGCCTTATTGACACCTCTAGGACTACCACTGGTGACTAGAAGTTCATCAGACATGTGAGTTTAATTTTAACCTAAATTTTGTTTAATTTATTTAAATTATCAAATTTATTTAGAAAATTATGAAATTTGGTATTCTAAGGTTTTTATGTATGTAGATTTACGAAAAAATTTTAGTTTGATGAATTTATGTCTGAAAATATATTGTGCTTAAGAAATCCTGTAAATTCAAGTTTTATTTGATTTAGAAATAAATGACCTTGGTAGTGTGATTTTAAGCTCAAATTTTTTTTGTGTAGACTATTTAGAGAATATAGAATAGTATTGTGAAGAGATTTTTCAGAATTTAATTTTTGAAATTTTTAGATGAATTTTAGGCCTTAAAATGATATATAAAATAGGTGATTTTGGGCTAATTACATAATTAAATAGATAATTACTGATTTAGTATGTAATTTTGTGTTTAAGGATCTTAATATCTGATGTAGTATGATATTTATGATATTTAAGGTGTTAGATGTAATTATTATGCGTATTATGTAGTAAATATATATAAATTAATAATCTATGGAATTGAAAATATAATAAATAGAAAATATTAGGTTAAATAAATTGATAATATAGTAATAATAATAAAACACAATAGATTTGATATGAACCTAAATTTTAGTGAATTATATGAAAAATGTAAATATTTATCACATTAGGAGTAAATTTGGTAACTAAATTAGAATTAGGATATACTGTACAGACTAAAATATTGGTTAAGGGCCAAATGTGATATTTAGTATACTTGAATATAATGTGATTAATTTCACATTGTGGTTCGAAACGTATTCTTAGGATTTATGTATAATATCCGTAGTTGAAATTGAATTAGAACTAGATTCGGAAACTGATTCCAAAATTAACCTAGAATGAATTGATAATAAATATATATATGGAAAATTAAGTGAAATCATGACATAAAGTTTATATATCATAAGTGTATAAATACTAAAAGAGTATTTACATTATAAGACATGCTAAGACAATTCGACCTGCTACAAGTTAAGTGAGTGAATTGAGGATTTTAGGTAAGTTGGGTTCAATACTTTAATGTATTTTGGAGTACTATTTTAAAGTACTTAAAGGCTTAGGATTGTATGTGATTGTGCTTGTAGGTAGTTACATATGCATATGCTTGTGTGTATTTGACTTCGTGCTAAAAATTTGTGTTGTGTTTTCACGATTATTGTGAATTAAGTGGTGTAAGATTGTTTGATCACTTTAAATCGAACTTAATCATGATTGACCTAAATACCTCAATTAGACATGCGTTGTAACCCCTTTAGGCGATCGATATGATTCTCTAACCAAACACTGACATCTTCGAAAAAAATAGCGTTGGATAGCATAATGCTCTTTTCTTCATCTTTAGTCGAATTAAGTGATAGGAAAGAAGGTCACAGTAAAGATAAGAGTAATGGTTCGAAAAATAGTCATGGGGAATCGGTATCTCCATTGTACAAACTTGGGTTTAGTTGTGAGCTATTGTATAAACATGAAAACTCTTCAATCCAGGTTAGAGTGGGAGAAATTACTCTGATTTTATAATAAATCGGATCACATTGTGTGATAGCATTTACGTGTTGTATTACATATAATTAACTATTTGAAAACCTTATTTGTGTTTGTTATGCATTGTTAAGTCTCTATCTTAATTTACTGAGCTGTTAGTTGCTTATACCTTTATAGATTTTCTTGTAGGTATTGACTGATATGCCGTGCTACAACTATCCCAAGGTCAGTATCTTTTTGAATTGCTAAGCTATGGGGGAGTGAGAATTAGGTTGGTTAATGTAATTGAGTCTTCTAGAGTTTGTTATTAACTCTTAAGTTTTTGGACCGATTATGTAATATGTTACTTATTAAACTACCTTAGCATGTAGAATTTTTAGGGAATGTAGGATATTAGGAGTATCTTAATGTAAATATGACTTAAAGTTTTTAGTGTTATATATATATATATATATATTCTATCTTTAATTATGAATGATTGTTTATTTTAAAGTAAGAAATTGTAGACGCCTTGTGTAAAATGTATCTATGATAGGGACTGTGAGGTTAATTATTATCATAGGTTGATTTGCACGGCGCGACTATTGCGATTCTGCTGCTTCAAGGCGTAAAACTAATGGGTTGTTTTCTCATCTTAATTGAGCTCCCATAATCTTGATTAAAAGTTTTGGATTAAGTTCCACCATCCATGGATTAAGCTTTTGCGTTTTTGTAGATTTTAGCTCTTTTTGATAAGCTTTTACCTCTATTTTAGTTAAATCGATAGTTTTGATAATGATTTAGTCATGATACTATCAAATCCAAAAAAAAAAAAAATCCTAAGTTTCACTCATTGACAATGGTCGGGCTTTAGAAAGTTTTTATTTTCCTTTCCTTTCCTTTGGATTCTCGGCAAAAAGAAAAAGAGGGAAAAAGCTTAAGGGGTCACATGGCGGATACGTAACCATGAACAAACCTCTTTCAACACAAGTTCAATTTAGTAAATTTTATATCCTATTTAATTTGTCCAATTATCACTCAATAAAAGTCCTCTTTCATGACTTTAAAATTTTATTGGACCTTTTTAAAAGACATATTTTTTAATAAAGCCAAATTTTTCAAAGCTTCAAATTCACTAAATTGCATATGTATTATTGATTATTAAAATTGCTCGATCTGACCTTATGTGACTTATTAACCTTAAGTTGGGGATAGTTGGACCGGCCAAGGAAACAATGGAAGGTCATGACCTACTTAAAAAATGTGGATAGTTTGAGCTACCAATAAGTCATGGGTAGTCTCTTACAACCATTTTTTTTTTTCAAAAAAAAAAAAAAGAAAAAGAAAAAACACCAGGAAATCTAATTGAATTATGTGACTCCATTGCGATCCAATTCGATTTCCTCCTTATATTTTTTTTTTCAAAATTGTTGTGAGTGGTTGCCTATGGCTAGGAGAGCATTAGGTTGTGCAACACTCCCCTTATCGTAGGTGATCACCCATAGTTGGTTGTTAGGTTAAACAACCCATACCATTGTCTCCTTGCCAATCCGACTACTCCAAAGTTAGGAGATATATATATATGAAAAATTTGGCACTTTTTTCCTTTTTTATAAAAATTATTTTTTAATTAATTAAATCATTATATATTGTGATTATTTATACTAATAGTTTAAAATTTTTTAAAACTTTTTTCTCTTTCTTTTTGAATTATTTTTGAATTTTTTAAAATTTTATATATTTTTTTATTTTTCTATTTATATAGTATTTATATATACATGTAAGCACTAGGTGTACAACATGCATGCACCATGTGTACGCTATGTGTCACTTATTTATCATGTCAAATGAAGGTAACAGTATTGTAATGGTGATTTCTTATTTTGACAATTTACTGATACATTGATGTCTTATTTAAATTTTTTAAAATATTGATTTTTTATTTAAATTTACTTTTAAATATTGATAACCTTTGATGTAATTCTACTATAGGGATTTAGAACCTAAGGAAAAGAAAGCTTACAAGCATGTTGAAATTATCTTGGAAGGTCAAAACCAAGAAGCTAACTTGGACTAACCTCCTCAAGAGAAAGTGGGAGCGTAATAAAAATGGCCAGGAAAGGAAGAAGGTTCTTCGTTTCTCCCCGATCTTAAAATGGGGTAGTGGATGTTGGACCGATGCATACACGGATTGAGAAATGGAACATCAGTTTGCTTCTGGACTACGAACTAGAAAACAAACAAGGAAGCCCCCAAGAAATCTTATATAAGGCCCACTAACTGAAGAGAATTAGAACCTTTTAGTCGCTGATGTACGGAGAGGAGTAGATATTTGGGATGGGATGCAATCGAATGGATTGTTATAGGGATGTGTATGATGCATTGGCAAAGATGATGAATTAGATTGGTACGTATTACAGTTGATGAATTGGTATATATGCTTAGATTAGATATATGCACATTGTGGCATATATATATATATATATATATAAATATTTGTGCATGCGGTATTCTTGTATTGAGCTCCATAGCTCATCTATGTTGGGATATGTTTCTAGGGTAGACCAGTTTTAAAAAGTCGTTTATCACAACTACCTTAGTCATGACCATTGGCATTGGAGTGAGAACTACGGTAGTACATTTAGATGATCATGGAATATAAGTAGACGTAGTTAGATCTAGAAAAATCAGTTAATCTTTGATAATCTATAGCTTCAGATAATTATTGTTAACCAAGCATTTATTGAAGTCGATACATTATATGGGAATTTGGATTAAATATTTATACATATTTTTTATGAACTGTAATAGCAATTCCGAGGCTTCTATGTTCCTATCTAATGCAGCAAACTGATCATGTCTTATTTCTCCGGACGTGACAATACTAATGGAGACTAGCAGTTGTAGCTCGTTTCACGATGAGACACATTGTTTTAACATAACCGTCCAACTTAGTTTTCACTTACAAAAGCATATTCATGGGAAGGAAATTACAAAGTTATATTAAGTAGAACATGATAAGTACATAAAAAGTTTGGTATGAAAAAATAGTTCAAGGTGGAATGAAATAAAATGAGAAATGGAATAAGAAATCCCTTCCTATATTTGGAGAGAGTCGTAAAATGGAATGAAATAAAATGAAACAAATCGGAATGATGTTTAATACTTCAATAGAATTATTTATCGAAAATACTCTTAATTATAGCATATTATGTTTCTTTAGAAAGTTAAAAAAGTAATTTTAATTAATTATAATTAATGAAGTGGGAATGGAATAACAATTCTGCCATCTTAAAGGCCGAATCACGATTCTACCTTCTTAAAGGCAGAATCAAATTCTCTCTTGAAGTCGAAATCTTCGATTCCATGGAATCCCGATACTGACTTCAAATTGTGCTTTCAAACATGAGAAATGGAAATAAAATCCGAAATTATAATTCCATTTCGACCTATTCCTACATACCAAACATAACATTAAAACAATTGTAAGAACATGATGTTGTTTTTATCATTGTATAAACCATGAACATACATATGAATTACAAAAGGTAAGATTTGTTCGTAAACCCTTCTCAAATTTTCTCCATATGGGCTTAGACTCTCTATTAGTGGTCGATGCAGGATTAAAAAGTAGAAGGGGCTATCTTCAATATAATACATTTTCATGTTATTATTATACAAAGAAAAAGGTATAACTTTAAATTATTAAAATAAAAGAAAATGTTATTGAAGTTTAAGCCATTGCTCTTTCCTATCATAAAATTCATCTATGATAGAATTTGTATCAATTTTTTCATTAATACTTCTTTCTACAAAAATTAAGAGACAATCAAAGATAATTCAATACACAAAACGTATTATCAATAACACATATTATCAATTGTTTGGTGTTGGCATCATAAATTTCAAATTACATACGTGATGTACATGTAAAACTTTATTTATAAATTATAATATAATTTACTATATAGATGAAATCATATATAATAAAATTGACATCTACATAGAATTCTATATAAGTTAGATGGTATTTGCTTATATAAATTACAAATTTATCATTTAATGATTCTAATAATTGGTATGTGCTTATGTGGAATAATACATGAATATAGTCACAAAAAGCTATACTAAGAAAAACTTTCATAAAGAAAATAAGATAAAGAAAAGACAAAAGAAAATGACAACACCATATAATGAAATTTAATATCAATATTATAAGAACAAAATATAATTATACAATAAAAAGAAAAGAGCTAATGGCCTTATAGCCTAATGGTATAAATATTGATTTTTTAAGTGGAATGGACTAGGTTCGAATCCTCCCTCTTTAGTTGTATTCACAGTATAGAAAAAAGAAATGATTTCAAACGTCGTCACATATGAGAGTAATATAAGAGAGAGAGAGAGAGATATTAAGTTACGGTTTGAAGATTTAAATAAATTCAAATATAAAAGAATTATTTATTTCCATTGATAAAATTATTTTTTTTTTTCGGTGATCGATAAATTTTAAATTTACATACTAAAAACTAAGATGTTTTATGTTTTCAAATCTTAATAATTTTTTTTAAATATTGTTAAAGTAATATATTATAAGATGGAAAAAAAGAGAAAAACATTATAACATCATAAATTTAAAAGAAATTAAAAAGAAATCTGTCTGTCATAAGTATAATAACTTGCCAAACTTGCTTGCATCTATCGATATGGAAAATATCACAATTTGAATTTGAATTTGATTTCCAATTGACGTCCACGCTGCAATGATGGTGATTGGTTTTCGCTTAGCTTAAATTGTGGCCGGGATTAACGTAGAGACAGTCAAAGCATCGCAGCGCTCCAGCAGTCTAGCATATTGGTCTCGTTGGTGGGTCGTGGCCTGTTTTATTTTTCAAAGCTGTTCTCCATTCTACATAGCTCCTAATGAGAATTTTCCGAGCAGAGGGCTAGGTCCCCTATGTTCCCTCCGAACCCATCCTTGTTCTCAATTTTTAAAAATAAGCATTTACATTTAAATTTTTTTTGAAATATATGTTTTTCGATTTTATTTTATTATTTTGCCATGGGATAAAATAACTAAAAGAATGCTAAAAAGCACATTTTTATTGGGCAAAATGGTTATGTTGAGGAACTAAGACACTTATTTTAGGATTTAGTGTCGAAATGCTCAAATTTTATAAATAAAGAGATCAAATGCATACCGAAAAAAAATGTGAGGAAGCATACTTAGATTCACCCAATTATAAAAGAAAAAGAAGTACCACGCAAGCAAGACTCTTGTATACTAAATTAACTCCACCTAAGATGTTATTTTATATCCACTGACTTATTATTAAATTACTTCCACAAGAATTTTTCACCAATTATCTAGGCCATAGACCATGTCACTTCTTCTTCACCCACATCTATGTTGAGCCCTAAAGCATTCCATACACCATTAGATGCATCAACAATGTTGTTCCTACAAGGTGGTTGACCAGCATGTTCTTGATCACATCCTGTCTTAGAGTCACATTCATCAACAACAACCTTAACTATAACGCTTTTACCTGTTTTATTAGATGTTATTGTTATCATCTTGCCACATCGAGAACCTTCATTGTACCATCCAGTTGATAATGCAACAATGTGCTCATTGTTATCATGATACTGATTATCGCATTCAGATGGACCACCACCATCACCACCTTTACTAAAATCATTATTGGTGAGAATAGCACTAGTGGAAGAAATGATTGGAGGAGAGCAATAATATTTAGGGTACTCTTGCCCATTACAGAACAAAGTACCGGAGGGTTGACACCCACCATCGGACGGAGGTGATGGTTGAGATGAAGGGCAAATATTACTCTCCACATCGGGGTCATCACCGCACGTCCCATTGATGCATATTAATTGCCCTTCACAATCATTGAGTGTTTGACATGGCCCATTACAAGATGAAATAGCAGTGGATAGAAGTGGACGAGAGGCCATGAATAATAGGAGAAATGGAACTAGCATTGTGGCGAAGGTCTTCATTTTTGTTGAGCTATGTGAACGTCGATCACTTAATATTTAAGTGATTGTTGGGATGGTGGGTGGAAAATAGGAGAGATGCATATTTATAGAGTTTCGACGGAGCACTAGCCCGACGTGTGAAGTTGACTAATGTGGAAATTTTGGGTTTTTTTTTTTTCATTCATTTGACATGCTGACTTTGAATGCTGCTAAGAAGAAATAGTCATAGTACATGGGGGCATGTACTATGAGGATTTGAATTTCCACGGAATCACACGAAATTTCATTTTCTCGTTGAATTGCATGGTTTATACGCTATATACTCTGACGATGCATATAAATTAGTAGACGTTGCACTTGTTATGCATGTATTAAAAAATAATAAATAATTAAATAATAAATTATTTATAAGATTATCTATTAGAATGGTGTTATTTCTTTATGTGATAATTATCATTAATCAAAGACCAGTAGCCATTCTACTTTTAATAAATCCATCAATAATAACTTCTTCATATTTCACTTATCTAAAACTACCTTGTTTTTTAACTTCCCAAATAAATTCTCTAATTGTAACTTTTATATTCATTTATTTATTTATAACATTATTATACATTTTTTAAAGACACCAAAATCAACTCTATCTCTGTAACATTATTGACCTTCACCTCTTATACACAAATAGAAGTACATAATTTCCGGAGTATAGATACAAAGTAAGCATCGGAGACAATGAATTGTTTTATGGTCAACTAAAAGTCTTCTCATACAACAATTTCTCCAGCGTTTAGAGGGAGCATGGCACTTTAAAAAAAAAAAGAAAGAGAAGAAAAGAAAAGAAAAATCTTTTTAAAAGATGTATATATATATATATATATATGTGTGTGTATAGGATAAAATTTGCTGGCAAAGAAAAAAAAAGATAGGGTAAACTTTAATAAATTTGTTCCATCTAATTGGATGTATAATGAGTATATTTGCTACTAGTTTTATCATACTTGAAGTGCATGTGCTAGACAAGGTAACCTTAGGGTATCTCAAGCGTTTATCTTATAACTTAAGCGAATGAAATCAATTCTTTGCCTGAATTACTTGTTTGATCTTAAAGAGCAGAGTTTTTGTAGTGGAATATCGTTTCTTCGATCTCTCTCTCAAAGTTCTAAATGAGGAGAAAGTGCTGGATATTTATAGGCTCTTATGTAAGATAGCATTTGTCAGATCATCTCGATGATTAACGGATGAGATGGAGTCTGCTCGATTCATGGTTATCCAGAATGAGCTAGCTAATGGGCCTAAAGTCAGTAGCCTTCCTTAGAAGTGCATGAGCCTGCCTGAGAAAGGTTGGATGCGAAAGGATCAATTTAACAATCCCTATTCCGAGCCCACCAAGCCAATCTCCCCGAATCATCTCAAATATGGATCGGAATCCTTCAGCCTTATTACCTGGCCCAAGGAGTCAAGCCTAAATAAATAATGGACTTATCCTAATAATTTTCAGCCCTTTACATTTTGCTCTCTAACAAAAAGTCTTTTGGATACATTTAAGGAGGTTTTAGGTATTTCTAGAGATTGTTTCTTCGATTGTTATGTAGATACATTGAATGTTGACTTTGCTTGGTTGATTACTTCCATTATCTACGGAATTAATGCTTCTTTTGGATCATTGGCAAGCTAAGCATAATATGCTAGTATTCATTTTATTGCATAGAACACATATTTTCGATATGCTTTTGTATTGCACTATTGACTTATTGTTCCCATGACATTAATTCACCAAATAATGTGTGTGTAGTGGCTTTTCTTGATATTTCTTCCTCATTTTATGATAATTGGCAAAAAAAATGAAACCATTGCAGTATTCATAGAAATCTAAAGCTTTCATAACATCCCATCCAGTTATTATATGCATATATATGTGTGTGTGTATGCCTCATTCATATTGGTAAATGGGGCATTGCTGTTGTGAAGTGGAGTGGAGCTTCGAAGCGTTGCGAAATGAAATGACACCATTTTCCCCCTTACAAAGATTGCAAGAGTTATGTTGTGCTACGCAGAGACAACATGGGGGTGCAGGGGCAATGCCCTTGCGATACGGTATGGTATTTTTTTTTTTTAACTTTTCACATATTTTTTCATAACCATTCATATCTCTTTTCAAAATCAAACTTAATCTAATAAACACCATTCGGTTCGATCTTTTTCTTGAATCTTCTTCGTATCAATTCAAATATTCTTTTCTTCAAAATTATCCGAAACCTTATCTCATCATGCTATTGTTTCTTGACATTACCAATATCTTTTCCTCAACCCATATCTAATTTAAATCTGTCAAAATCTTGACTTCAAATCCTATCACTTATAGGAAGAATACAATATGAATTAAAGGATGACATTCTTCACCAACCTTTAATGTGGATTCAACAGCTCCATATTAATTTGTCTTTAGAAGTCTATTGGCATGAAGCAAAGAAACAAATGCATGGTTCATATTATGTGTTCGAATTCCGAGCCTTGCATGTGAAATAATGATCAAACTCACAGGACTATTCTTTGTGTGAACCTTTCGTTTTTCTTCATTATTAAAACATGACTTGACATCATGTCCGGTATAAGAGCTAGTAGAGAATCCTAGTATCACATGTCTTATTGGAATAGTTACTTCCTTCTTTCTTAACATTATCGAGCCCTAATAGCAAGATACACATCTTCGACCGTATCTTTTTCATACTAATCACATCTCCTTTAAACTTGATCTTAATCTTATAAAATATCATTCAAATTCCTCTCACTTCAGTTTCAAATCTTTTAAATATCCATCTTTAAATATCTTTATGTTTATTATAATAAACATCAGTTCATGTCGACTCTTCTTCCATCCGAGTTCAAATTCCCAACAACTCACGCTCGTAAGTGGTTGGTGATGACTTTTGACTTTTCCTTATCTTTTGATTCAAATTTCTTGTTTTGGCTCCCACCATATTTTCCTTCTTCATTTCCTCACTAGTGACACAAGATGCAGTTAGTCGATGATGAAGACAAAGTTGATCAAAGTTTAACAACAGTGTACATTCTCATCACAAATTTGATTGAAAAATTTTCTTTTGATGGCATCCAATACTACCAGCTTGATGGTATTTTTTTTTTTTTTTATAATCACCAACAACAAATAAAAGGTGACAACAACTCTACTTTTTATCCTTCATTATTCCCTTATTGCTACTATCAAAGGATAAGTTCGGCTTCTGAGATTATTGAAAGTTCCATTCGTTAAGAAAACCAAAACATGAAGATAAGGCGTCATCCAACTATAATAATGGTGTTACAGGATTGAATTCTTCCTTCATTGGTCCATATATGACTATGTCTCAAGTTAAAGTATATGTCTTTCTCTTCCTTTTTTTTTTCAACATGGCTTTCCTTTGACAGGTAGTACGAACTTTAATCGGGCAATCTCCTTTCGCTGATTTTTTTTTCAATGATAACAGTAATATCCTCCTTTTTGTATAATTTGCGAGCTATGTAGAAATTGACAAGCCTTGATAAAATCAATTACTGTAGTTACTGTAACGTATTTAACCATATACAATCTTGCTTTATGCAATGAATTTGGAGACGTCGACTTCTTATATAGATTATTTGCTTGTCTTGATTTTCCACTTCCAATTGTGAAATCGTTGATTGATGGAATCTTTCATATCTTACCTTTGTCCTCATTGTGATCATATCCATACCCTCCCACCACCATCCCCCCCCCCCCCCCTTTTTTCTTTTTCTTTTTATATATATTTGTGCCCCATTACTGGTTATGAAGATGGACTAGGATCACTTCATATTGACAGTCTTTACACTTGCTAACAAATAGATTATAGAGGACTCTTACTTTACACTTGCTCCTTACACTTGCTAAATCCATATGACGCTTTGCTCTAGATAGACACTTGTTGTTAACTAGTAGATTTCTTTCTCTCTTTTTTTTTCTTATTCATATGCACTTCTTATGATTTCTTTTTTTTTTTTTCTTTTCTCTCTCTCTCTCTCTTTTATATATATATATATATATATATATTTAGGGAAGAAAATGGTAAAAGAGATGAAGGCTAATCCAAGTCAAAGTATGGAAGTAATGAAGTTGAAGGACTCAATTGTACATAAAGATAAATGCTCGCCACCAATCTTGTGTCCTCGGGACAAGTGGTTGGATAAGACTATTTCTAAAGACATATTCTGGAAGAAGAACAAGCATTGAGAAGCTTGCACAACACCTTGCATTGGTGGTGGTTTCTAGTTTATCAAATGTGAGCCTCATGCTGATTCTAGAGATACCATCAGGGAAGATTCAGTGTTATGGTTTAGAAATGAGAAAAGAGAGCTACCTCTCTCTAATACCTACTTCGCATTCCTGGAGGAGCCACCCTCCATATGGGATGACTAGGTAGTATACATTGTAGACAAGCCAGAGTACGTAATTTTTAAAGAAGACTAAAGTCCTCCATTCTATTACCGCTTTCAATCAATTATGGTTCCTACATGCGAGTGGAATGGAAGTATGGTAGGATATTATTTTATGGTGGAGCATCCAAAGTTTTTGAAGACATCATCTACAGATATTCAGAATTCAGCACCGTTGCAAGAATGGTAGGACTTCTCTTATTTTTTGGATGTTTTGCTTCAATCATTCTTTTATTTGAATACAATGTATGTCTTTTCTTGTTAACTTCTTCCGTTATTCTTATAGGAACAATATCATAATTTGTTACCCGCAATCCACCTCAAAATCTACTTTGAGAGCCAAAGTTGGCTAAGCAGTTCCCTTACAGGGAATTGATTTCTAACAAGCAAGCTTTAAGCATGGTAAGTCTTAGCAAGCCTTGAGCGAGCAAGCCTCAAGAACATCAGGATTTACATGGAGGAGCCTTGAGCAAGAAAGCCTTAAGTGCAGCAGGCCCTAGCAGGCCTCAAGCATTAGGAGGATCTCACTCAGTAGGCTTTGAATGAAGTAGGTCCTGGCAAGCCTCAAGCGCAATAAAACTTATACACAATAAGCCTCAATAGGCTTCATACGTAGTAAGCTTGTTTTACATTGAGCCTTGGCAAGAATGTAGGATCAGCATTATGATGTCAGTTTTTTGACTTTAGAGTCAAGAAGAAAGAGTTGCCTTTCTCTCATCCCTTGTTTTCCTTCCTTAGGAAGGTACAACTTAGATGGGTACACAAGTGGATCGTATCACCATAAAGCTATAGCATATGGTTTCTTTTGAAGAAGTCTAAGATCCTTGTTACCATTACTACTTTTACTCAATTATGGTTCCCACGTAAGTGACATGAAAGCATGGTAGGTTAGGATTTACCAGTACATCACCACTTGAACAATTCCTGCATAAGTGCCAGATGCCAAAGCATTTCCTTGGACTTAAGGCATAGAGACCAAGATGCTAGGGCTCGCTTAGACATAAGGTATGGAAGCCAAGATGCTAGGCATTGCCTAGGCTTTAACTATGAGAGTTGAGATGCCAGTGTGTCACTTGGGCTTAAGGCATGCAAGTTGAGATGCTAGGGTGTTGCTTGGGCTTGAAGTGTGAGAGTCGAGATGCTAAGGCATCACTTGGGCTTAAGACGTAGAAGTT